>CM038228.1:65134308-65731808 GCA_021442155.1 Cymbidium sinense | reverse complement strand
GAATTGAAATATATATATATATATATATATATATATATATATATATATATATATATATATATATATATATATATATATATATATATATATATATATATATATATATATATATATATATATATAGGGTTTAGGTGTATTTCTTTCTTGCAAACCGTGCTGAGAGAGCGAAATAGAAAATCTCATTTGCTTTTTACAGAAGAACAATGAAGATGGAGAAAGTTGAGGAAATAACGACTAATTTAGCTGAGGATGTATTAAATAAAAATTCATCGGTAATTTTTCTACGATTTGTTAGATATATTCCTTGAAACTATTTTATTTAATATATATTTCCTACACTGTTTGGAGTTCTTCGCAAGAGGACTGTGCTTATTTTAGGAATTACTTTGCATGGGTACTTTCTGTAATCTCATGAGAGTACTGACCAATTTCATATTGTTTTTCATGAGTTTCTGGTCTCTCTGGAGAGAATATATTCATTACATTCCATTAGAAGCTATTTGGAGACTGTTTGGTTGGTTTCTATTATTATTTTACATCTATACACTCTATACTTTCTTGAGAATACAGATGATTTTGGCCATTTTCCCAGTTTCTTTGTCCTAGTTGTTGAGATTATGTTCATTACATTCCATTGGAAGCATTTTAGAAGATGTTTGGATAGTTTTTGGGGGGATTTTTGTATCTGTACTCTATGTACTCTCATGAGAGCACAGATGATTTTCTCATATTTTTTTTTAGTTTATTTTGCATCAATAGGGATAATATGGTCATTACATTCCATTAGAAGCAATTTTTGGCTATTTGGTTAAATTTCATAGGAGATTTTCATCTGTACTCTTTATACTCTCATGAGAGTACAGAGCATTTTGAGCATTATTTTTTAGTTTCATTGGCCTGTTTGGAGTAAATATGTTCATTACAATTCATTAGGAGTAATTTGGAGGCTGTTTGGTTATTTTTTTAGTATTATTTTGCATATGTACTCTCTTGAGAGTACAGATATCTTTGGTCATTTTTCTTAGTTTCTTTGGCCTAGTTGTTGAGATTATGTTCATTACATTCCATTGGAAGCATTTTGGAGACTTTTTGAATGGTTTTTTGGAGATTTTTGCATCTGTACTCTATGTACTCTCATGAGAGTACAGATAATTTTCTCATATTTTTCGAGTTTATTTTGCCTTGATAGGAAAAATATGATCATTACATTCCATTAGAAGCAATTTTCTGGTTGTTTGGTTAAATTTTATGGGAGATTTCTATCTGTACTCTCTGTACTCTCTATGCTATCTATACTCTCATGAGTGTACAGAGCATTTTGAGCATCTTTTTCCAATTTCTTTGGCCTGTTTGGAGTAAATATGTTCATTACAATCCATTAGGAATAATTTGGAGGCTGTTTGGTTATTTTTTTAGTGTTATTTTGCATCTGTACTCTCTGTACTCTCTTAAGAGTATAGATGATTTTGGCCATTTTTCTCACTTTTTTTGGCCTGGTTGTTTAGATTATGTTCATTACATTCCATTGGAAGCAATTTGGAGGCTGTTTGGATAATTTTGGAGAATTTTTTGCATCTGTACTCTCTGTACTCTCATGAGAGTATATATGATTTTCTCATATTTTTTCAGTTTATTTTGCCTGGATGGAGAGAATATGGTCATTACATTCTATTTGAAACAATTGTTTGGCTGTTTGATAAAATTTTATGGGAGATTTTTATCTGTACACTCTGTACTCTCTGTACTCTCATGAGAGTACAGAGCATTTTGGGCCTTTTTTCTAGTTTCTTTGGCATGTTTGGAGTAAATATATTCATTACATTATATTAGGAGCAATTTGGAGGGAGGTTGGTTGTTTTTTTAATGTTATTTTACATCTGTACTCTCTGTACTCTCTTGAGAGTACAGATAATTTTGGCCATTTTTTCTCACTTTCTTTGGCCTGGTTGTTTAAATTATGTTCATTACATTCCATTGGAAGTAATTTGGAGGTTGTTTTGATAATTTTTGGGGGGTTTTTGCATCTATACTCTCTGTACTCTCAGGATTTAGCTCATTTTTTTCACTTTCTTTGGCCTATTTGGAGGGAATATGTTCATTTGTGGAGCTATTTTACATGTCACATATTTCTAGAGTTTTGATGAATGCGGTCAATGAAAAGTAATGAAGTCATGGTCTAATGACCCAAATTTGGGAAATTTTGCACCACTTCTAATGAAACAGGCGTAGTAATGTGACTATGCACATCAAACTGGGTTTAGTATTCGGAAGGACCATACTAGTTATTAGTCAAACTCCAAGAAATTGAAATCAAAACATTTTTTATGTGCAAAAGCAGGTTGGAAGAAATCTGTCAATCTAAAGGGCTTAACAAAATTCTAAAACGATACAAGACGGTTGTCCGCCATGATTAGATTCTCTATTGATTTGAGGGGAAGGATGGTTAAAAAAACACAAAAGTCATAAATCATTATTGGCAAAGCTCGCCGACCGATCTTCTCGTGATCAATGATGCATTAGCGATGAAGGAGTCCGTGTTGAAGACAATAGGAAGAAAAGAACCGATGCATTCAACTATCTAACGCGAGAAAGTTACAGAGAATATTGGATTCACAAAAGAGATGCTTTCAATTTCATTGAAAGAGAGAGAAGATCGAGGATTGCGAATGAGAATGCATTAATATAAACTGCTCAAGGAAAGGCAAGCAGACGGATGTTTGCATGGGATGTACAAGTTGATGAGTCGATTACTAAAGTTTTTTGGAGCAAATGGATAGATATATGATTGTTGGGGATGTGATAATTTTGATACAAGCTATCGACTCAATAAATATAATCTTATTTGTGCCCCTCTTGTTGGAGTGAATCATCAAAAAATCTTATTTAGTATTTTTTATCGAAGAGACAAGAGTCATCTCATGGCTATTCCAAATATTTCTTCATTGATGGTGAGACATCCTATAATATTCACTAATCAAGATCAGGCTATGTCGAGAGCTATCAAAATTTTATTATCGCATACTCGTCATAGGTTGTGCCAATGGCATATTTCGAAGAAAGCTCCTTCCACGGTTCATTGCTTTAATATTAATAAGAGAGTACAAGGGCTATTTTATACATGCATGAGCAAGTATGACTCAGAGGAAGAGTTTGAAGAAGCTTGGTCTGCCATGCTAAAAGAAGGTAATTTGCATGATCATGCTTGGTTGTCTGAGCTTTATAAAATTAGATCCAAGTGGTCCACTGCATTCAGCAAGGACTCATTCTGCGTGAGCATCTTGTCAACACAATATAGTGAGTCCACAAATAGTGTATGTCACATAATCTCTAAACCAACAAGTTCGCTCACAGATTGTTTCTTGGGGTTGGAAAGGTTATGGAGACATGGCACCGGAATGAACATGACGAAGAGTTCAAGTGTAATTGTTCTTGTTAAGATCAATCTAAAATAAGTCGCTTATGTTTTATACAAGAAAGTTTATACTATGTTTGAGGAAGAATTTTTCATGGAGTAGGCCTATCAAGAACTATATCAACCATGGAGTATTTGCTAAGAAATTTAGAGAATAAAAATTCATCCAAAATATGGACTGTCCATTTCAATGGGACTACCCTAGATGTAACTTGCACTTGCAAAAATTTTAAAATGATGGGATTACTTTGTGCCCATTGTATCAGAGTTCTTAGTCAGCAAGATGAAGTGCGTATTCTAGATAAGTATCTTCTCATGTGATGGTCTACCAGAGCGAAGAGGGATATCTACATCGATAGTGCATCCAAAAAATTAAGAGATGTGGAAAGCATAGATGGAAATGCTACTGGCATTATTTTTCGGAACCACATAAGTCGATATGCATATCAAATAAGCGTCAGGGCACAGGGTAATAAGAGAGCTGAGGACTATATGCTTGGACCCTTAAAAAAACTATATGACAATGTCGACTCTATAATAAGTAAGAATTCTCCTCCAGCTAACAGAGCAGCTAAAAAGAAGAAGTCAACCACAACACAAGAATACATCTTAAAGGATCCAAGCAACGAAAGGTGTTTCCAACACAAAGCTTAAGGGATATTGGGAGAGATCCAAGAAAGCCAAGAGTAATTTTCTATTTGCCTCTTAATTTTTAGTATTTTAAATATTGTTGTTAATCTTCAAACCATCCTATTTTAATTGTTACATAAACCAAAGTATATCGATATTGAACATGTTTCATCACCATTTCTATTATGCCGAGTATTTTCAAAGGTACGCATAATACACATCGATAAAAAATCATCAACTAATGATGTTCTACTAGAATTCAACTTAAGCACAATCAATCGTTTGAAGGGTACACTAAGCTGATGATGGATATTATTACAGGAAAACATTTTAATGCATGACATTATTAAATTATGTGTTATTCGACTGTATAATCATTTCTGTAATGCTTTAACGTCCCCAAGAAATTAGAAAAAATACCCAAAATACTCTGTACTCTCATGAGAGTACAGAGAGTACAGAGAGTACAGATAGCAGAACTTGCTTGAAACCAAGAAGGCCTAAATGGACATTATATTGGTCAATTATTTTATGCTGGTTTTTTTCCTAGCTACTAACTGAGTGGTTTTACTAGAGTTCTGGTGTTCGGCAGGCTACTTAATGTGTCTGGATTATGCTTGGAACTTTGGTCTGTTGACTGCCATGTGGTCATCCTTATTAATTGTGGCTTTGTGGTATGGAATTATCCACTATCTCAATTGATTCTTTTTCCTTTTGACACTGCAAGTATATTGGGATATGATGTCATTTTTATGTTGATATGTACCATCTCATACGATATTTTGATTTCCTCACTGGGGTTGTTTCGTCGGGACTATGCATTTTGATATAATGTTGGTTCTGTTTAGGCCATCCCTTTACCACTCTGATTTTTTTTTGTTATGCTTACATATGTGAATGTTGTTGTGCCTTGGTAAGTAGGTAACTGTGATTAGTGATGTTGTGTGGTCAAGGTTGTTGTTGGCTATGATTTATGTTGTTATTCTTGCATTGTCTGGTGTTTATTATCTTAGAAAGGGGAGTTGTCAACCCTTTACCAGTTTCCCCCAGGGGTGTTGTTGGCTAAGTTCACAAGATTTCTATCAAATTGGCTACCATTTTCCCCCAGATTTGTAGGCTATGATGGCTAGGATGACTTCACCCATTCCTTGTCTGGTAGTAGTAGGTGTAATGTAACCCTTCCTTTGAAGTTTGGATGCTCATGCATGCCAATTTGGTGTGACTGAGCCTCTCTCCACCTATTTCTCCATATCTCTCTCATTACATTGTTTTACTTTCAACTTTGTATCACTTTAACTATGCTAATTCTTCATTCCATGTTTGGTGATTCGCATTTTTTTGTCCGTTCCTTCTCTTTGTAGGAGAACTTATGAGGTATACACTTCTTCCACAAGATTTTATCGATGATGGCCAATTTCTTGCTCCTTTGCTCTATTTATACCTTTTACTTTCTTTTCCTCTTTCACATGTTTTGATTGTATTTAGCTAGGGGATTTTCTCTCTAGGCTTTGTAGCTCTTTAAGCAATAGTTATTAAGTTAATCCCCTACTAAGGACCTTGTAATCCGTGGAAATAAAATTTCTCATATTTTACCAAATTTCGGTATGTGATTGATGACTCTACCTTGCTTAAGAGGATGAACTGATTTTCATTGCAGGAATTACATAGTTTGATATATACTCTATAAAGTACTCTATATTTTATGAAATGATTTTTATTGCATGCATTACAAAATTGGATAAGCCCGTATGTTCTTATTAATAAGATTAATAGAACTTGAAGAAAAAAAATTGTGTAATAAAGATGATATTAATACTGATGATATTAGTTTACTAAGTATTTATAAATTTGTCGATAATATTAATTTAATTAAGATGATACTTTGAGCTATTAGATTATTTTAAAAAAATCATCATCTTAAAATAAAGAATTCGCTCCGCACTGCCCTCAAAATTTATATTTCTGAATAAGACGTTGCTAAGCTGCATGTTCGGTAGTTTATTTGTCTATTTTATGCACCACATGATCTAGTAGATAATATGATTTAAGAAGCATGATTTCTATAGATAGAAACTATTTTCAAACATTTAAAAAATTCTAGCACATTTTTAAAGAACATAATTTTTTTTATTAAATAGTTAAGTTTAATAATTGTACCCACTTATATTAAGTTCACATGTTAAGTGGTTTATATTGCTTCTCCTCCATACTTTCAAATTGAAGCATCATGATGTGACTGAGTATAATGGTTTATTACTAGCGTCCGATTTGACATACAAAGTATCATTCAATCATAATTCTTAGATATTACATACAAATTATCGTAATTATTAATTTTAGATAATGTAAATTTTAACTTCACTTTTTTGATCTAAATTTAAAATATGATATAATTTGAATATCAAAATTAAGCACATTTTCTCCAAACAAGTAAAGAAATCATCATAGAAAAATAAATAATATTATATCAATTGCCCATGATTAGAAGAGCACAGAGAGTACAGAGAGTACAAAGAGTACAGAGAGTATAGAGAGTACAGAGAGTACAGAGGGTACAGAGAGTATAGAGAGTATATACAGCATAAAGAGTACAAAGGATACATAGAGTATAGAGAGTATAGAGGGCACACTTGCAAAACTACTAAGAAAACTCATAAAAAAAATAAACCAGGATCCTCCAAACTGCTTTAAGGTTACAGTAAATAATTCATCCTTGACCTGCAAAGAAAAAAATGGAAAAAATGGAAAAAATTAAGAAAATAATCTGTAGTCTGAGGAGAATACAAAGAGTTTAGCTACAAAACACCTCAAATATTCTAATAATCACCAAACTACTTGCAATAATAGAGATATAGATAGAAGTAGATGAAACATATCTCATTAAAGCAGCCCAGCATCAACCAAATTGTTGTAGGTGATCTCTGCTAAACATATTTTATCCAAACTAAGAGTAAAGAAAAAGAAAGTATAGATAAGAAGAGAGCAGAGAGTACAAAATGAAACACATCTTAATACCCAAAGATCAACCAAATTACTACAGGTGATTTGCTAAACATATTTTATCCAAACCGAGAGAGTAGAGAGGAGAGTACAAATAAAATGAGAGTACGAGAGTAGAAACACATCTCAATAAAACATCCCAACATCAACCAAATTGCTGCAAGTGATCTCTGCTAAACATATTTTATCCAAACTGCCCAGGAAAATTGAAAAAAAAAGAGAAGAAATACTCTGTACTCTCAAGAGAGTACAGAGAGTACAGATGAAACACATCTCAAGAGCACCAAAGATCAACTAAGTTGATGATCTGCTAAACATATTTTATCCAAACTGCCCAGAAAAATTGAAAAAAATAGAAGAAATACTCTGTACTCTTAAGAGAGTACAGAGAGTACAGATGCAAAATAAGTTAAGAAGTCTAACATTAAGGTTCCTGGCAACCCAACTGATTGAAGAGAGCTTAGATAGGCAACCCAGTTGATTGAAGAGAACTTAGATAAATCCTAAACCCAACAGCCAAAAAATTATTTTAAATGATATTTACACAAGATATTCTATCCAAATTGTCCTGAATAAATGAAAAAATAAGGAAACTTAATGTTAGCTGGAGTACAGAGAGCACACCTGTAAAGCTAGAGAACATGGACAAATTGTGCACATGCTATCTCTAGAAAAGGTTTAAGATAATAAATAATAGCTTGTAAAATAGGTGATTACAAAATATCAAACTTCAAATGTACAGTTCTCAGCTTAGATTTTTCATTCCCAAATAAAAGATACGAAGTTTAACTCCAAAAGCATCTTCTTGGGCCAATCGGTGGTCACCCACTGGGGTTTGACATACCTCCATGTACTTGCACAAAACATCCCAGTCAACACTGTTATCTTGAACTGGCAGCCCACTCACCATTTTGATTGGCCATTTTCTGGGATCGCTCGCAAAAGACTAGCCAGCATCTTCAACAAGTAATTTGATCTGAATAGCAAGAGGTATAGTCAATAAGTTGGCCCAAAAAAAATAGTTTAGGGGAACCAAATTGAAAATAGTTCTTACAACCTCAGGAAGAATGGTCTTATGGGTTGGTATTGGTAATGATTCAAGGAGCCAGGTCTCCTCTTCTAATATGTCCTTGAATGAAAGGCAGACCTGTGTTAAACCGATAAAAAAATGTGATGACTTACAGCATAAATAAATACATTCTTAGATGAACTAAGTGATATTATTATATGTCACCTGGTGTCCTCCCAAACTAGTGAAAGCATCATTGGAAACTTTATTTTTGGCCATCAAAGATGCGTTTTGCAAATGGAAATAACTTATGATGCTTATGTGTAGCCTAGATCTACAATGAATATTTAAAATAATTAACTTCAATGCATCAATACATAATCAAGATCTAGAACATACCATATAAGATGAGACAAAGCCACTCATGTACCTCCTTTCTCTGAAATCTTTGATGTAATACCATCAAATTGTGAAACTAGAAAGACCCAAATGGCATCTGCCTAGTTATATTCAACAAATTTATCTATGTCATCGGTGTAGGCAATCAATTCTGATTCCACCCTATAGTTGTGATATACAAAAAAAAAATATTTGATAGCAGAAAATGTATGTACAACTGCATAAATTATGTCATAGGCAACAATCTATCTGAATGCTCAAGTTTATTCTTATACCCATCGAATCAACTGACAACGGGATTTCTGCCATAAAACCTTCTCCTCTCTATTTAACATCCCTACAATCACTGCAACTTTATCGGGGTGAAAAATCACCTAGAAAGAAAGCTTGCTTCTATGTCCCAAAGAAGACGATTGAGATAATGAAATTGAGTCTTGTTGAATTTCGTGGAGTCTAATGAATTGATGCAGATGAAGCCTCTTTAAAATATCAATGACTTCATCAGTAAAGCCTGCTACAATATTATCGAATACTATTCTAATGGTGGTAGGCCTTCATCTCGAAGTTATCCTTTTTCCAGGCATGGTAAACTTCAAAAAGAAAAGTCAGTTAATGAGAGTACAGATGTAAATCACCCATAAAAACCAATCAATCACCCTTCAAATTGCTTTTAATATAATGTAATGAACAGATTTCCTCCAAATAGGCCAAAGAAACTAGAAAAAAAGGCCAAAATGCTCTGCACTCTCATGAGAGCATAGAGAGTACAGAGAGTACAAAGAGTACAAAGAGTACAGAGTATAGAGTACAGAGAATACAAAGAGTTCAGATGTAGAACTCACATAAAAAATAAGTAATCATCCTCTAAATTGTTCCTAACGGATTTGTTATAAACATATTTTCTCCAAACAGGCCAAAGGAAATGGAAAAACATTACCAAAATGCTCTGTGATCTCATGAGAGTATAAAGAGTACAGAGAGTACAGAGAGTACAAATACAAAATAACACTAAAAGTAATAAAATAGCCTCCAAATTATTCCTAATGGATTATAATGAACATATTTACTCCAAATAGGCTAAAGATACTGGAAATAAAGGCCCAAAATGCACTGTACTCTCATGAGAGTACAGAGAGTACAGCTGCAAAAAATCCCCCAAAAAATATCCAAATAGCCTCCAAATTGCTTCCAATGGAATATAATAAACATAATCTAAACAATCAGGCCAAATAAAGTGAGAAAAAATGACTAAGATCATATGTACTCTCAAGAGAGTACAGAGAGTACAGATGCAAAACTCCCCTAAAAGTTAAGCAATTAGCATTCAAATTATTCCTAATGGATTGTAATGAACATATTTACGCAAACAAAAGAAAAGAAAAAAATTCATATACTCATGAGAGCAGAGTACAGATGCAAAAATCCCTCAAAAAATATTCAAACAACCTCCAAATTGTTGCCAATGGAATGTACTAAACATAATCTAAACAACCAGGCCAAAGAAAGTGAGAAAAAATGGCCAAAATTATATGTACTCTCAAGAGAGTACAGAGTATGTGACAACTCTAAAACCAAGCAATCAAAGATCCAAATTGTTTATAATGGATGAATGAAGATATTTGAGAGTATACTCAGACTCATGAGAGTACAGAGATACATGAAAATCTCCCAAAATATCCATCCTCAAATTGCTTCCAATGGAATGTAATGAACATAATCTAAACAATTCCAAAGAAGATTGGGAAAAATGAAACATCAGATTTCAAGAGAGTACAGAGTACATATGCAAAATCTCTAATCATCCAAATAGCTCCAAATTGCTTCATGGAATGTAATGAACATAATATAAAACACCACCAAAGAAAGAGGAAAAATGGTTAAATTATCTCAGATTCTCAAGAGAGTACAGATTATAACATTATAAAATAACCAATCACCTCCAAATTGCACCTAATGTAATGTAATGAACATATTTACAAACAAAGCCAAAGAAACCTAAAAAGGCCTAATGTACTCTCATGAGAGTACAAAGAGTAGAGATGCAAAAATCTCCCAAAAATCATCCAAACAGCCTCCAAATTACTTCCAATGGAATGTAATGAATATAATCTAAATAACCAGGCCAAAGAAAGTGGAAAAAATGACCAAAATCATCTGTATTCTCAAGAGAGTACAGAGAGTACAAATGTAAAATAACACTAAAAAAAATAACCAACCACTCTCCAAATTGCTCCTAATATAATGTAATGAACATATTTACTCCAAACAGGCCAAAGAAACTAAGAAAAAGGCCCAAAATACTCTGTACTCTCATGAGAGTACAGAGAGTACAGAGAGTCTAGATGAAAATCTCTCATAAAATTTAACCAGATAATCAAAAAATTACTTTTAATGGAATATAATGACCATATTCTCCCCATCCACGCTAAATGAACTGAAAAAATATGAGAAAATAATATGTACTCTCATGAGAGTACAGAGTACAGATGCAAAAATCTTCCAAAACCATCTAAACAGCCTCCAAATTGCTTCCAATGGAATGTAATGAACATAATCTAAACAACTAGGCCAAAGAAAGTTGGAAAAATGGCTAAAATTATCTGTACTCTCAAGGTAGTATAGAGAGTACAGATACAAAATAACACTAAAAAAATAACCAATCACCCTCCAAATTGCTCCTAATGTAATGTAATGAACATATTTATCCAAACAGACCAAAAAAATTGGAAAAAATGCTCAAAATGCTCTGTACTCTCATGAGAGTACAGAGAGTACATATAGTACAGATGGAAATCTCCATAAAATTTAACCAAACAATTAGAAAATTGCTTCTAATAGAATGTAATGATCATATTCTCCTAAACTAGAAAAATTCTATGAGAGTACAGAGAGTACAGATGCAAAAATCCCCAAAAATCATCCAAACAGCCTCCAAAATGCTTCCAATGGAATGTAATGAACATAATTTAAAAAAATTGCTTCCAAAAATCCCCTAAAAACCATCGACTGAACATATTATCCCTAAATAGGCCACATAATTCATCATGAAACAACACCAAACATCCTACCATGTGATATACTAAACATTTCATAAGGCTAAGTAGTTCAAAATTTTGAAAATAACCGCGTGTACCATCATGACAGTACAGGGAGTACACATGCAAAACATCTCCAAAAACTCCTACAACACATCCTGTTCATTTAAAGGAATCAAATGTTCCAAAATATTCACCTAATAGACGGTGAGAAGAACAGAGAAAACTCTAAATTCATTAAAGTTCAGGAATGTAGGTGTAAATATCTCATGTAGTCGCCTACAATACCTCAATTTTTGATTTGCTAAATGACTTAACGAAGGTTGGATGTGCGCCGATCGAGAGCGGGAGCTGAGCTGAGAAAAAATCCTTCGTCGAAGGAAAGCCCTAAACTATTCTATGACGAGGAATGTCGAAAGATGCCCGTCTTATTTTTCTTCTCCCACTATTTGAACGAGACAGTCTGCAGAACCAGAATACACCCCATTTAGATCGTCCGTCACAAAAGATCGCTAAACGGAAAAAATGTTGGACACGCGACTGATTGAGTCCACGCATTACAGCGACTCGGACGTATATTTTCTCCTCTCTCTCTCTCTCTCTCTCTCTCTCTCTTTCTTTCATTTCTCTCTTTCTTTATCTCTTTCTCTTCTTCTATTTTCCTCTCTCCGTCTCTTTCGGGTTCACAGGAACAAAAAATAATACTATTATTATTATTATCTTTTTTACCTCCTTCATGGGAAGCCTCTTCTCTCTCTCTCACTCCCTTTCTCTCTCTCTCTCTCCCTCTCTCTCTACGGCTCACGACAAAAATAATATATAGATATAGATATATATATATATATATATATATATATATATATATATATATATATATATATATATATATATATATATATATATATATATTTATTTATCCACTTCAAGCCACCCTCTCTCTTCTCTCTCTTTCCGCTTTCATTTGAGCAAGTAAGGTAATTTTTTATTTTATTTTATTATTTTATTCTCTCTTCCTACCCTCTTTCTCTCTCTCCCTTAATGTGAGTTCTAGGAAAACAAAAAATATCTCTCTTCGATTTCATCAAAATAGAAAATAAAAAAAGAAACAGTGAAAAAATCTTAAATATAAAGAAAATATTATATATGTATATATATATATATATATATATATATATATATATATATATATATATATATATATATATATATATATATATATATACATAATATTGTGTGATTTTATCATTGATTTCATCGTCCGCTTTTGCAAAATTATAACGTGCTATGATAAATTACAATATTATGGAATTTTAAGTACCCGTACATGCCTCTCTTGGCGTGGCGGAGAAATGTGCTATTTTGTGCAGGTCAAAGATCCTATATGCGCCTTTCTTGGCGCAGTAGGATGACGCTCTGGCCGTAGTGCTCGCACCACTCATATGCACCTTTCTTGGCATGGTGGGCAGGCCTAGTGTTCTCGTGCGACTCCCTGCATAAAGAGCTTACGCCAGAATGCTACTAGAGTAATGTCAAAAAATACGCATACAGGGAACTTAAAATTTCACTAAGTGAATAAGTCTATTATACCAAGTTAAATAAAAGATAAAAAAAAAGAGAATTGCAAGACAAACTTAAAATGCAAAATTAAAAGGACTTATAGGACTTGAGAAGCTTGCTTGAGATTACGAACACAAATAAATAAGGGAACCCAACTCAAATCCTCAAACAAAACTTTATATGAGAGTTGAATGTGAGTTGAAGGATGGTGAAAATCAGCTCCCATTCCTCACTATTTATAAAGAAAAGATGAAATGTTTCATGGGCCTCATGTTACTAAATTACAAGCATAAAAGATGAAAAAAATGATGAGAATCTTTTATGAAATGTTTGATTAAACATGTCATGTGTACTTCCCAAGGTAATATATTTTTTAAATCTTTATGTTAAAAGATGTGAAGATAATTTAAAAAAAAATGAAAAGAATGTATACACATCAGGACACGCATACTTCAAGGTAGCTCCATCTTCTTACTAAAGCATGTTATATTTAAATATGTCTGTGAATCAATTGTTAGAAGGAGTCTAACATGCATATAAAAATAATCTCATATCTAAATATATTATGTGGAACTGCATGCAAGCTAATTAAATTTGGATAAATCTCAATATAATTTGGCATTCAAGATATCATATTGAAACATGTGCTAATGACTTAAGAATGTGATTAGCATGCACTTCAAAGCGAGCATACATCCATATTCAATTTCATGTCATAGTGCACGCATCTCGAGACAATTCAATATTTTTGTTTTATGCATTATTATGCATGCAAGCAATTAAGGATCATAGGTTAATTAATCACATATTTCAAAGAAAATTTACATTTGAAACTAATGTATACGTGCATATATTATAAGGCAAGCCTATATTTTAAGTCAACGTCTTAAGATTCATGCAAGTGACAAGATAATTTATATGTGCATATCATGAGATAAAACAAATTCAAATGTAGTGCTTTAAGAAGTATGCAAGCACCTTCAAGTGATTTACACGTTCCACAAGGAGTGTCTTAGGCATAGCCTTAATTGCCTCATAAAATGTGAAAATTTTATAAATTGCACAAAATTTAATGAAAATGAAATTGGACTCGAGTGGGCCACTTTATCTATATGGTGAAGCCATAAGTCCCTCTTAACTAATCTAATCCTCCTCTTTATTAGGATCGGAGTTGACAAGATTGGTTGTAAATCAAATATTCAATTACTAAAGGATGATTTGATTTTTATATTTGCATATGACCATCAAAGGTCTTAATAGAAGAATTTATTATTTAAAATTATAAATTCTCTAATTTAGTATGAAAAATATGATTGCAAACTTTAGTCATAGACCCGATTCTGTACTTGCAAACAAGTAGAGTTGATAGAGTCTTCCTCAATGATGGTTATGTTGATAGTAGAATCTAACGAGGGGTTATTATTATCTAAAATTTCAACATATTTATGTTAAATCACCTCAAATCCAAATTCATGAATACATGTCATAGACCCGATCTTTTGTTAGCAAATGAGCATAGTTAACAGGGTCTACCCCAATGATGGCTATGTTGAATGGAGATTTCAACAGGAGGGGATACTTACTATCAAAATGTGCTTGCAGGCTCAAATCAGATTAATCCAAATTAATTATTAATATAAGTTTAAAAATTAAATAAATCATTAAGTTCTAAATGGTTAAATAAAATTAAATATTCAAAACTTAAAGCAAAAATTTTAATCCATCCACCTTCCGTAATTATTTATCGAAGGTGAAAAATTAAGAAAACTTTGGCTCACAAAGGAGCCAATGTCAAGTCAAGTGCATTCCTATACTCACTCTCAATCAATCTCATGTTAGCAAAGATGTGGCCCGTGTCCTCTGGTTGCGTGGTTTGGCCAGTAGGCTCCACATATGATGCAATTAAGATCAAAGTCCTCTTATCAGGTGACTGTCGCCAAATGTCACCAATATATTATGGTCACGACTGTATCTCATTGCTCCCTAATGGCTCTGTCATTTGAGATGTGAATCATATGGTGCATTTGATAGGAAAAAAAGCCCTCTGTCAGCTAAGGTAGAGTAAAGTATGTCTCTTTAGACAAACACTACCCCAGGTCTACAAGGTTTTCTTGGACGATGCAACCCATGGCTGCTAAAAAGGATCCTTCAGTCTGGTTGATTCGACTACCTCATCTGACTAACTAGACTAAAGACCACAACAGCCCAGGATGATAGAACTATGGGATTCGTGATCAGGCGCATCATCATTCCCCCAACCATCTGCTTTAAGTTTAATAATAATGAATTTCATTAATCTAAATTCTAAAACTCTACATGCTACTATTTTATGCTATGCACTAAGCGATCTAACACAACTAACCTTAATAGAAAGTTCTCTCTTAGCATTGGGAGGGGTAATTAACAATAGGTGCTTGCACCTATAGGAAACCTGAAACCAGATCTAAAGTCCTCATAAAATGAGGGAGAAATATCTTGGTAGTGTCTTATCTACTGTTCCACCTGCCTTCTAAAAATCTCACTGACATTTAATCAAACCCTCTTCATCGAGAGGTCGGTGGAGAATTTTTAGAGCCCAGAGATTTATGGCAATTTCGCTGGGGATATGTTTCTCTTTTATCTTTGGCTAGTTGAATCAAAGCTATAGTAGGAGTGGAGCATTGTAAATTTAAAATCTAAAGTCAATTTTCAAGTGAAATTATTTCTAAAATGAAACTTTTAATGAACTTAAATATTTCCTTAGCATAATTCTATGGTATTTAAGTTTTCATATAGAGTTTGATTTTATATTTGTTATATTTATTCTGTTGTACCTCTACTCTTTTTTCTTTTGAAAGTGTGGGGCTAAAACATCTATTTTTGATTATTAATCCCCATATTTCATTTACACATAATGGATCTTCAGAACACACCCTTCACCGTCAAGCTAGGCTGCAGAGCTAACATCCGTCTGGCTAATGATGTTATCAATATTGGAGATGTTGGAGCTACCATCCAATTTGGTAGCGTGGACTTCCCAACTATTATTGCTACTAACCATGACTCAATTAGTCACAACCCACTTTAGATCAAAAAGGCCTCAACTACATGAATGCATGACTTTTTCAATATAGTAAAGGCCAATTAAAACCACTGTTAATGAGGCTATAAGGAAGAGGGCCTCTGTCTTTGAAAGATTGGGACGTCTAAAGCCCCACTAACTAAGAGGACTATTATTGGCTAGAAGATTTCATTGGCTCTAGAATTTGTTACCTCCTTACCAGCTGAGCCATTTGCTCCTAGAAGGCATGATGCTTAGGCTTTCTCATCTGGGGGTAATCTAAATAGAAGACAACGAAAAAGAAAGAATGCTGAGCTATGAGCTAAATAACTATTGCCTGAACTACCAATTACACAACTAGCACTGTATCCAGAAGTGAATGTTCCTACCTATAAAAAATTTGAAAATCTAAAATGGGTTAAGGAATAGCCCAACTGGTGATATTAAACAATCCTTTTGCAATCAATAGTGGCAAGCTCCAACTCCCTAGAAGAAGTAGCCTGAGACTTTATTGGCACGGATATATAGAGTCATAAAGGTTAAATAAAGGGGCCTAATAAAAAATAAGCTTCAAAAGCCAATCATTAGAGAAGTTGAGAAAGTACCATAAGAAAATCTATCATCATTAGTGTTAACTCAAAATCAGCCAAGACAGCCTCTATGCGGTGAGCATCGGGGCATGACATAGATTGTCAGAATCACGGAGGTCTTGGCATAACAAAAAATAAATCTAGAGACCAAAGCCTCAAGAAGAAGCAATTATAGAAAATAACAAGGGCATGACATTTGGATTGTATTCCCAGAGATTTGCTAGTGAATGGGCCTGATAGGAATGGGTCCCAAAAAATAAAAGTACTATTAGTGAGCCAATGGATGGTCGACACCATGGAGAATCCTCCAGGGAATCCCATCAAAAGTAGCTCCATTATGGTGTTTATTTTTAAATATATGTATGGGGGACACCATGCAGATCTGAGGGTGTACTTACTGAGGTGATCAGGTACGACATCAAAGAATAGTGTACTATCTCGAAAGATAGAAATCACTACCCTACAATAAACCTAATCACCTAATAAGGACTCCTAAAGCATACTGGCTCTTCAAAGGTACCATAGATTTTTTTCCTACTTTATATGGATGAATAAAGTAGGGTTTATTTAAATTGGGTTCTAAAGTTCCCTATGGGGGCAAGACACTATAGTTAATTATGTCCTATAGAAGGTGAATTCCTTAGGAATACTCTCGATTAAAGTAGGCAATTATTATTTTCAAATATTTCAAAGATAGGACTATCAATAAATTGGCTATGTTTGGAAAACCAATCATGATAGATCAAAAAGGGGAGACTTATAATCGAAGCTAAAGGGAGGTAAATAGGGAATGCTCATGATACTAGAAAACATAATGAGCATTCCAATTTATCCGATGATTAGGCTTTATATATTAAAAATTAAAGGGAATTATATATATTTGAGTTGAAATCTTATTAGAAAATTAGGACTTATGTGGAAATGCCATAATCCAAGATTGGGAAATGCCTAAGAGGTGAGGATTTATGTTTGTATCCCAAAGAAAACAATAACCTCAGATCCTAAGTCTAGGGAGCTTTGGCAAGAGCCAAAGCACATCCTAAAGCTAAGCAAAGATGGGTATATGGTTCACCTCCATAAGGGAGGGTAAATCACCCGACTACTGGACTTATAATCGCTTAGAGTGACAGCCAGCTAACTCCTCCAATATTTTTAAAGCATGTGATTAAGTCATATGATTTTGCAAGATGGTTAGATTATTTTTTATTTAGAAAGAGACTAAAGTCCTTAAACTCACTCCTTAAGAGACTAGAGCATGAGTGGTATGAGTAATAACTTAGTCTAATGCAAATCTTATCAATTTTTATTTGATTTTGGATTCTTCATTTTGACAAAGGCCATAGGATTTTTATATATCTAAAGGCATAATGAAATAAGGTAATTGGCTAAATCAGAAAGAAAGAGGTATTTTTTTATCATAGAGGATACCCTCAAAGGTCAAGTCTTCCCCTATCGTGCAAGGACGGAAACCCTCTCTTAGTAAAAGTGAACAAGATGACCTGCATGATATTAAGCATACAACATCCAGCTAAGGGGTTGCTAAATCTTTTAATTATCTTAATTTAATACCTAGGCTTTATATGAGGTTATGAGTTACTTAGAAATTTTAGTTATGAGTTATAGTTAGGGTAGAAAAATTAATTTTCTCTAAGAGCCTAATTAGATCCAGGCCACACATTAAATTACCATATATAAAGAAACTAGGAAAAGACATTCCATTTCTATTATATAATTATAAACAAAGTATCAAATAATTTATAAACCCAACGTAAAAGAATAACAGGCTAGTGCAGTTGGGTACCTTCGTACAACTCAAAAAAAAAAGGGTAGACGAGCTCTACCTTTATACAACCCAGTATATGAAAGAATAATTACAATTAAAAATAAATAAATGCTATAAGGGTCTTTATTCTTTATATCTTTAGGTTTCCTCTTCTTTTCATCTTTATTTGGATTTGCTTGCTTCAAAGGCACACGGGGGGCCTCCCAGGACAAAGCCTTCTAGCCACCACTCATCTTAATCTCCCATAACACTAATCCTAATTCCTAATACAAGATTACATTAAAAATTAGAAAAGTAAATCTAACTACACTTACAAAATAAGTGTTAGCTAAACACACCATACAACTCAAGCAGTTATATGTATAATTTGGACTTAACACCTTGCACATGGATAACTAAGTTCACCTGTCTTAACTTAGATTATGCTTAGGGGTTAAACGATCTACAAAAGATAGCATTTATATTTATTTTTAAGCACCCCTTAAGCACAATCTTCTAAATAATACATAATTAGGGTAATCACGACCTAACATTCAGTCTACGAAGCATACATGCTAACATCCAGTCTACAATAATACATCATAAAACCAAACATACATCAAATTAGGCATCACCCTAACATAAAGCTAGAAATGATGACCAAATCTAAGGTGTGTGTATTAAGGCTTGTGTGGTATGCCTTAACTAGGCTTTATTATAATTTTTAAGTAAGAAAGGATTTAATTTGAAGGATGGTTTAACTTTAAGTGGCTTAATTGATTTGTAAGTTTTACTTAATATCTTCTTTTGTTCATTTGGCTTACACTTAACAACTAAGTGTTATAAATAGAAGAAAAGAGAAGATCACTCTCTTTTATCCATACCTTAAGTCACATCTAAAGAAAATTAATTAAATTAATTCCCTTCTTATTACATATTTTAGATTAATCTTATGTTTAGGTTCACTTTAAATAATCTCATTCAATAAAAGAGGTATCTTAAAATTAATTGGAATGAACTACTATCACATGACACATATTCATGCATTTCTTTCCATCATATCTAACATGCATATGGTTAAGTCCTAAATATATCTATACATGCAATATATTTTGGCACACTTAAATGCAAAATGCATAAATGAGATTTATAGAAAAGAGGATTTTTTTTATTCATTAGCTAAATACACATTCAAATGTATGAAAGTTCTAAGAAAGTACGTCACCATTATTTTGCACCAGGGGAGCGAGGTAGGAACCTCTTTGGGGCTACATAAAGTTGTGCATCTCTGGAATGGCAAGACTAATATACCCACTATTCTTAAATACATATGGATGTATAAGCAACTATAAGAACAGAAAACCATGCAAAAGTAGAATTTAATATAATTGATTTATTTGTGTGAATGAATTAAAGCTCTATCCAAATTCTAATGTCTAAATGCATAAGAATGAAATCAAACAGGTACATCGCCATTATTTGCACCAAGGGAGTGAGGTAGGAACCTCCTTGGGGCTACTTAAAGCTGTGGGTCCTTAAAATGTTCAGGATAATATACCCACTAACATCTTACTTATGCAAATCAACATATGAATGAAAGAAAGGAACTTCACTTCATACACTAAGCTTATATTCACATGCACCTCTTATGTATGTATATCTAATGTCACAACATGTATTATTATTCATTAATAAACTATTGAATATACATTTAAGATTTAATAGTAATAATAGCCACATATATTTTTAATTAAGCCGACATATGCAGATTTGACATAGAGGAAATTATTTTATTTTAGTAATTTTTGAAAAGGAATGAATGCATGAATCACAAGTGGCATACAACATTTAATACAATTGGAGAGAAATAAAAGAACATAAGCATATAACTTCATTCAATCCAATTAATTCTTAAGGACAATCATATTAAATAAGATTAATTAAAATAAATCAAAGTTTCTTAAAGTCATTTTTGATTTTATGTTTAACTTGATTAAAGAAGTGTGAGAAAGAGATCTAATCCTAATCCCATTCCCCATATGTGAATTAATTTGATTTAATGGAAATAAATTGGGTTGATTTTATGGATTGATTGAGTTAAGCATGGATTAAATCAATTAATTAACCCCTACTTATGTTACCGTAAGGTAATTAATTAAACAATTATGAGCTAATATGATATGAAAATAAATTCAAAAGAAAATAGAAGTACTCCCATGAAATGAAAGGGGACCCAAATGTAATTAGCTCATAATCATTTAATAATTAAGCATAAGAAACTCACTTAATTACTCTTATGGTTTTATCATACATATGAGCTAACCATAATTTTATTAGCTCTCTTTAGGTTATTGAACACCTAAAGCTCTACCCAAGATGGATTAAGGGAAAAATCAGATTTAATTAAAATTTTCAAATCATTAAATCAATAATCCATTAATTCACCTCTCAAAAGAGACTAATTAATTATTGAAAATGAGATGGGCTTAAGGGATAGGGTAGGGAAAGAGGTCCCCACCTATTTCCATAAACCATTCACTAGATTAAGCATAATTTAAAATGATTTGAATTCTAATTTAGCTAATTAAGTTTTTTTAATTAATTAATTAATTAATAATTAGGACTTTAGTTGGAAAGAGAGGGAAAATTAGAGCAAGGATTAGGAGAGAGGCTCCAATCCACTTCCTTAAGTCTCCTTACTGTTCAACAATGGTTAGAGAGTCTAAATAATTAATTAATCACTTTTCATATACTTAATCACCCCTTAATTAAGTTAAGAGAATAATTAGTGCTTAATCAATCAATTTTCCTAATTAAGCAATAAATAAATTCCAAGAAAAATAAGAGAGGTAGAAGTCATCCCCCTAAACATCCTCAGAAAGTTTGAAATCAATTAGATAATTAATTAAGGATTAATTAAGATAATTAATTTTTTAATTAAACCCTAATTAATCTATATTTACTATTCAAAATCAATTAGAAACATTTTTATTAAATTCTTAGTTGAAATATCTTTAAAATAAGCCCTCATTTGTATTTTTGGATTTTTTTATAATTAGTTATGAATTTTGAAAGTTTTAGCCTAAAAAATAGATTAATTAACCCTAATTAAAGCCCTAACCCTGTTGGCACCATGTGACTATTGATGTGGCATGCTTTCCATATGGCGCAATGGGATATGATATTTAAGTTGTCACATCGGACAGCTGAGTCAACCGGTAGCGGACGTGCTTTCTCATGGACCATCAAATCTAAGATCGGATGGTCACGATTAATCATGCAGTTTAGAAGAAAAATTATGGATTTAAGCATGATCTAATCACGGTCGTCCATTCAGATCATACGGAACGGATGGCCCGTGATCTTTCTCCTTCATGAGCAATGAAAGACGGATGTTGTCTATTTTTCTCTGTTCGATCTGAGCTCACCAAAGCTTGGATTGCTTCCAAAATGATCTCACATCATCAAGGGAAGGTGAGGAACACATCCAAAGGTCAAAATCACATGACATACAAATTTTCTTCAAAAAAGATCAACCACTTTTTCCTAAATCTATTATTTTGAGGAATTACCTCGCCGAAGGTCAAGATCAGCGGTGGGATCGATGGAGGTAGCTTCACCTAGTTGAGGCAAAACCCTGTTGAGAAGCCTTGGGCCTTGATTTGATGTAGATCCCTCGAATGACTAAGATAGGTGCTTTGGGGCTTCGGTCTTGATTGAACTCCCCCCTCCGATAGCTTAAAAGCTTGGGAAAATGCTTGAATGGCTTCAACAACACATGAGGATGGTGTGTACAAGAGGAATTGAAGTTTGGTTATGTGAAGGAAAAGAATTGCTAGAAGGATGGATGCCCTGTTTTGGCTATGCACGAGGATGGACAATTCCGGCGAAGGGAAACATGGGAAGGCTTGGGGAGGCTCTCTAGGATTTTGAAAAAAACTCAGGAATCTCAGTCTGTTCGAATTATGTCAATCCCTATGAGAATTGAGGGAGTATGCCCCTCAATCAAGCCTGATGGATGGATGTGATATGTCCCTAATTTTTGGCCAATTTGCCACCATCAGGCTACCAGAGGAGTCTCAATCGAGACCACGTGGCATGATTGGAGTGGAGGAAACTATTACAGGAGGTCTAAGGCAAGATATGGGCAGGTGGTGGCTGATTTTCTCTTCCTTTTGTCCATGGGGTTTAGCTTTGAGTGAGGAGGAGAAGTTAGATTCCCTTTGGTCTATGGCTAGTCATAGGCTTGCTTATTGTGCACATACTCCAAATAGCAAGTTTAGCATGTGATGGGAGAGTGGACTTCACCTCTTTTGGATGGAATCCAATGCAAAGGTGTTTATCTAATGTCTAATCCCCTTAGATGGGGCCCACTTTTCTTATGAGTAGACTTTGGGCTAACCTAGGGTCAATTTGGGCCGGGTTTGGTCAATTATAAAGGTCTCATGGGCAGGTTTTGGGTGTTTTGGCTTCATTTGGTCAAATGGGTTCATGTTGGTTTGGGTTGTCCAATTGATCAAATTGGGTCAAACCAATGCTTGGGTTAGTTGAAATGTTGATTTGGAGAGTTTTAGTTCAAGTAGTTTCAATCAATTTAGCTTAGGTTTGATTTTGGCTCATTTGGATTCAAATAGGTCAAATGGGCTAAGTTGACCAATTTGACCAATTTGACAAAATTGGGTTAGGTTAGGTATTGTTTCATGTTCAATTGGTCGATCAAAAATGATTATAGGCTTTGGTTTAAATCAATTTGCGTTTAATTTGAATTTTGGCTAATTTGACCTTTTAGGTCAATTTGGGCTAGGTTGTGTCAAGTTGACCAATTGGTCAAATTGGGCTTGATTATCGCTTTGGTCATGTTCAATAATAGATTTGGAATGAACTTGAGCCATTGGTTGCAATCAATTTGGGTTTAATTTGAATTTTGGTCAATTTGGGTTGGTTAAGTTGACTAATTGGTCAAATTGGGCTTCATTATGGCTTTGGTCAAGTTTAATAATTGATTTGGGATGAACTTGAGCCATTGGTTGCAATAAATTTGGGTTAGATCATTATTTGACCCATTTTGGATTTTTAGGCCAATTTGAGTTAACATAGATCAAATTATCAATTAGACTTGGTTTGGCTCAATTGAGGGTTTGGTCATGTTCAATCATTGATTATGAGATGGTTTGGATCAATGGTTTCAATCAATTTGGAATATGATGAGTTTTGGCTAGTTTAGGTTTCATTTGGGCTAAAAGTTGACTTGGTCAAAGGACCAAGTTGACTTAATTTGACCCAATTGAGCTGATTGATCATCCCAAGGTGATTACTAATCATGATATGAGGTTTTGATAGCCTAGGTTCAATCCAATTTGGGTTGAATTAAAACTTGGCTCAAAAAGGTCCTTTACGTCACTTTGGATCAAGTGGACCTAAATGGGTCAATTAGTTTGGTTTTGGCTTGATTTAAGTTAAGTTGAAATCCTATATGAGCCTAAGATTGAAATATAAATCCAACTACAATCAATTTGGAGTCTAATGGATTTTGGCTCATTTGAAGTTTTCTAGATAAAAAAGGCTAACTTGGGCTTGACTTGGGTTGACTTGAGTTTGATTTGATAATTATAGTTTATGTTTATATTTGGGTAAGTGATTGAAGGAATGATTGATTCATAAGAAAATTCATTAGTTTTGGCTTGATTTGGATAGGATTTAGCCAAGTCCTAGAAGTTGGCTAAAAAGGCTTAAAATAGGTTTTGGTTTAATTTTGGATTTGATTTTGGCTATTTGGATTTATATTTCATTTATATTTGGGGATATAAATGAAGATACAAATGAAGATATAAATGATTCATGAGAAAATCACTTGAGTTTGGAGTGATTTGGAAGAAAATTTGACCATGCTTATGGATGTAGGTCAAAAGGGCTTAAGTAGGGAATTGATTTAGTTTGATTTATTTTTGGTCATTGTAGGGTGGGTTTCATTTATATTTATGAATATAAATGAAGGATTAATTGATTTATAAAGAAATTAATCAAGTTTGGAATAATTTAAGAAGAGATTTGGCTAAGCTTATGAGAATGGGTCATAAGACATAAGAAGGAATTTTGGTTTTAGATTTGAGTTGAGGATTGAATCATTTGGAATTGGGTTTGAGTTGGGATTTGGTCAATGATTAAAGAATTGAATTGATATTTGAGAAAATCAATTGAATCGGGATTTATTTGAATTTGGTTAAGGCTAGGTCCATAGGATGAAATCAAAGGGCTTAAGGAGAATGTTGATCTGGATTAGATTATGGGTTTCAATCATTTTGTTTGGAATTTGGACTTAGATTTGATATTTAAGTTGGATTTGAGGTTTGGTTTGAGAGGAAAGCATGGATTGGGTTTAGGCTATAGGGTAGGCAAGTTTTTCTAAGTCCCCAAGGCATAACCTTTTTATATGGCTAACTCTTCGAAGTCTCTAGGCTTAGGTTAAGTGTTCACCTAATCACTAGAAGTGTCTTAAGACTAAGGAGCTCTTGTCTATAAGAGTCTTAGATCTATGATGAGGAATTTGGGAACTCACTCCAAAAGTGAGGTCAACATCCATCTTCTTAGGAGGTAGTCGACTTTGATCGAAGCCCTCCAATTGAAGAAATGTTCATGCTGCAACCTGAGCCTGAGATCCGTTGGAGATGAGGCTCAGAAGTGAGGCTACAAGAAAAAGGTTAAGATGACGATGATGAGACCATGGAAATAGAAGTGGCATATATGGTAGGTCAAGATGATGATCATCCTGGAACTTAATCAACATCGACGTACCATCTTACCCACTACTGCTCCTAAAAGACAATAGGAAGAGGAGCATTTAAGTCCTTCCTCATATGATGTACGAAGAGAAGATTCAGAAAGGGAATAGAATCCTACATTTGTTGATGCAACCATAATAGCCCAAGCATAAAGGCATATGCAATGCTAGATGAGGGCAAAAGATAAAGAGATTGCATAACTTAACACAAAAATGAACAAAATGATGGCGCAAAAGAATTTGATGATGTAAATGATGCAAAGGAATGGTGCAGTGGGGCTAACACTACTTCTCATTCAAACTGCTAATCACCAAGCCATTAATGCAATGCCTATAAATGCATCTACCAAGCCAGCACCTCAAACTTTATGAGCACATAGTGCTCATGATGGAGAATGAAGTTAATCAGTTGGCATCCCATAACCCTCAAAACTCACAAGACATAATATGTGAGGTTAACTGGAGACTATTTTGAATGAGAAGATCAAAGCTATCATTACTGCAGAGCAGGCCAAAAAATTAGTAAATAAAGGCCGCTCGTACCCAGTAGAGTATGACTAGACGCCATACCCAAAAGGTTATTTGATGCCAAAAATTTAATACTTTTGATGGCAATGGTAATCCTAGGCAACACTTAGCATAGTTCAAAGCGACATGTGACAATAGTGGAGGAAATAATGCATTATTATTTTATCAGTTTGTTAGCAGTCTAACATCAACTTCTTTTGAATGGTATGTTGAATTGTCAAACGATTCGGGCAAGACTTTTTTCGAATTAGAGACTATGTTTGTCAAGCGATTCGCCATTGCAGTCAAAAAGATAACTATTACTGAAATCTCCTTAAAGATGAGAAAAAAGGATGAGCCAGTAACTAAATATTTTACACATTGATGTAATATGAGCATGAGGCGTGAACAACAACTAGAGGAAGAGCATGTGATCCAGTTGTTGATGGAAAATATTAATGATAAGATGGCACCATATCTATGCATTGCTTCTATCATTACCTTTCAAGAGCTACTCGATTGAGAAGCCAAGTTTGAGAAGCTAAATTTTTCAAAGTCTAAAAATTATTTAGACAAAACAAAAAGGGAGTGAGACTTTAGAATCAAGGAGTGAATCACACTCAACTTCTTATAACTCACGTAAAGGAAAATGGGTAGTTTGTGGTGTTTATTTTTTAAGTTTTGTGTTCATTTGTTATGTAGGGGACACCACATAGATCCGCAGATGTACTCATTAAGATGATCGGGTACGACATTGAGGAATGATGTACTATCTCAAGAGACTTAAGTCACCATCCAACAATGGATAATCACCTAATAAGGACTCCTAAGGCCAATGGGTGTTTGAATATACTAGAGATCTTTCCCCTACTTTATATGGAAAAGTAAAGTATGGTTTATTTTAAGTCGAGTTCATTAAGTTTCCTATAGAGGCAAGCCCTCATAGTTAATTACATCCTAAGGAATGAGTTTTCGTAAGAATACTCTCAATCAAGGTAAATAATCGTTATCTCTAAAGATTTCAAAGATAAGATTGTAAATCAATTGGTTATTTTTTAGAAAATCAAGTGAGATTAATCAAAAGGAGAGAGTTATTATCGAAACCAAAGAGATGAGTAGGGGATGCTCATGATACTAGGAAGCCTAGTGAGCATCCCAAACTCCATGATTGGGCTTTATATTTTGAAATTGAGAATTATATAAGTTGAATTTTAAAAAATTAGGCACAATTCCACAATACAAGATTGTAGAAATGCCTGAGAGGTCAGGATTTATTCTTGTAGCCCACAAAGGGAAGCAGTGATCTCAGATCCTAAATCTAAAGAGCTTTGATGAGGGCCAAAGCATAATGTAAATCTAAGGCGAAGATGGGTATATGGTTTACCTCCATAAGAGAGAATAAATCACACAACTAATGGACTTACAACCACCGGTGGTGGCCTCCAACTAACTCCTCCTACAATTTTAAATACATGTAGGAAAGTCTTATGCTTTGCAAGATAGCTAGGCCATTATTTATTTAGAAAGGAGACTAAGTCCTTAAACTCACTCCCTAGAGACTAGATCATGAAGGGTATGAATTCATGACTTAATCTAATGCAAATTTTGTCAAGTTTTATTTTAATTTTTGGACATTTTTATTTGACACGGGCTATCAATTTTATAGGCCTAATGCATGAGAAAATCAGTTATGGGCCAAAATAAAAAAGAATGAGGTGTGTTTCCACCATGGCTCTCAAAGGTCAAGCCATTTTCTGGCAAAGGTGGAAGCCCTCCATTAGTGAGATAATATGATGATGCATGATGTGAGACATAACAGGGTTGCTAAATCTTTTATTATCTTGATTTGTAGCTTTAGTGAGGTTATGAGTTGTTTAATTTTTTATTGAATTGATTAAATAAAATTTATTTTTCTAAGAGCCTAATCATCCAAGCCATTCAACAACCACCAAACAATTAAGAAACTAGGAAAATCATGCCATCCTAAGCAATCATAAACATAACATCAATCAATTTATAAAATTAGCAAAAGAATAAGAGGTCGATGTATTTGGTTCCACGACAACCCTAAAAAAAGAAAAAGTGGGTAAATGAGCTATACCCTTGCACAACCCAATACATAAATGAATAATTACAATTAAAAGGAATTCATGTAATGGGGATCTTCATTCTTTGTTCTTCATTTCTTCATTTTGATTCGCTTCTTTTCTTTCTTCCTTCTAACTTGATTGGAATATGGTTGCTTCAAAGGTATCACATGATATATAAGATTTGATCTTATAACCAATGTTCATCCTTAATCCCCATAACATGAATTTCAAATTTTAATTGCAAAATTTACAATAAAATGGGGAAGGTAAATCTAACTAAACCTGCAAAACAAAGGTTAGCCAAGCATACCATACAACTCAAGTATATGAATAATTAGACTTAGCACTCACATGGGTACCCAAGTCCACTGTCCTAATTTGGACTATGCTTAAAGCAACCGCAAAAGCATTTATATTTTTGATTTTATTACATGGCCCCTTAAACACAATCCTTGTAGACATGATTAGGCTAAGATCGCCTATCATCTACATGCCCTAACATCTAGTCTAAAATATTACACAACAAAATAAAATCATACATCAAACCATGCACCACCCTAACATAGAGCTAGAAGTGGTGACTCAGCCTAATGTGTGTGCGATTTAAGGCTTGTGTGGCGTGTCTTAGCTAGGCTTTAAGGTTGAAATTTTCTAAGTATTAAAGATTCAATTTAGATGATGGTTTCATTTTAAGTGATTTAGTTGACTTGTCAATTTTAGTTGGTAATTTGATTCGATTTGAATGAACCTACACTTAATGACTAAATGTTATGAAGAGAAGAAAAGAGATGAGAGCTCTCTTTCATCCCTACCTTAAAACATTTCTAAGGTAGATTGATTAATGAATTTTCCTTAGTGAATGATTTATTATGTGTTTTAATTAACCCTAAGTTTAGATTCACTCTAAATATCCCTATTCAATAAGAAAGGTATCTTATGATTAGTTAGGGTAGATTGCTATCACATAACACACACCCGTTCATTTCTTTCCACCATGTATACCATGCATATGAAAAATCCTAAGCATACCTATACATGCAATATAAATATTAGCACACTTTGATGATGAATGCAAAAAGATGAGATTTAAAAATTTTGATATTCCATTTGTTAATTGGATCATTAATGTATGTCTTTGTTATGTACAAAAGAGGGATTCTCTTATCTTAGCTAAATGCACATCCACATGTATAAAAATTATAAGTGAGTACGATGCCATTATTTTCTACACTAAGGGCGTAAGGTACAAGACTTACTTGGGGCTACTTAAAGCATCGTAATCTCGGGATGTCCAGACTGATATACCACTTTTATTAGATACATGTAGATGTACAAAAAAAACTAAATAGGTAAAGAATCATGCAAGAGATTATGTTTGATTTGGTTGTATGATTTATATGTGTAATATGAAGGTCCTTCCTAAGTCTTAATATAGAGATACATAGAAATAGATTTAGGCAAGTATTATGTTCTTTTCAAATGAACTATACAGTTGCAAATCCTATATGAATCTATATTAAGAGAAGGGAAAAGAATTTCATAATACACATCTTATGTTATCATCACATGCAAGCTTATAAATATTTATAACTAGCACCACTTCATTTATAATCATTGATTTATAACTTTTTAAAAATAATTTTTTTGGTTTAATAGTGATAGTAGCCACTCATATTCTTAATTTTAGCCAACACATACAATTTGACATAAAAGAAAACATTTTATTTAATTAAATTTTGAAAGAAATGAATGCATGATTTCATATGGCAAATAATATTTAACATGATTGGAAAGAAATAAAGGAATGTAAGCACATGACTTCATTCACCCTAATTAATTCCTAAGGACAATCCTATAAAATAAGATTATTTTAAATGAATAAAAATTTTCTAAGAATATTTTTATCTTTGAATTTGATTTGACTTAGGAAATGTGAGAAGGGTTTGCTAGTCCTAACCCATTTCCTCCACGTATGAATTGGTTTGGTTTAATTTAGAACTATTAGGTTGCTTTTATATTTTGATTAGATTATGGTATGAATTAAATCTATTAATTACCCCTTACCTATAACACTTTAACATAATTATCCAAATAATTATGAGCCAACATATGATATGCAACCACATGGAAATTAAATCTGCAATGCACCTAAGAAATGAAGGGGCCTAATGCAATTGGCTCACAATTATTGCTTAATTAAGCTAAAACCCCTCCTACACATGTAGTTTGATTATAATTTCTTTTAGAAATCTCTTAGGATATTAAACACCTAAGAATCTACCCAATAATTGAATGGTTGAGTTCTAGAATGATTTGGTTTTGAGTTCAATTAATTAAACTATTTAATGAAGTGATTAAACCATTTAATTAGTTGCAAATTGATTAAATGTTATCCAAATGAAATAAGCTTAGGGGAAAAGATTAGAAAAGAGGTCCTAATCTCATTCCCTATGTCCATTCATTGTTTCATAAAGATTAACAAGCTTAATTAATGAATTCATTGCTATTTAACATGCTAATTAATCATTTAATTAATTAATAGAGTGATTAAGAATGAAACAAGCAATTCTCCTAATCTACCAAGCAATAAATTTTAAGAAAATTATGGGAGGCAAAGGTCATCCCACTAATCAATCTCAAAAATTTTGGAATTACTTTCTAGAGTAATTAAAGAGTAATTAGCTAATTTACCTTTCCAATAAAACTCAAATTGAGTAAAAATTACTATTTAAAATTAATTAATTTTAGTTTTTATTAATCCCCTCTGAATTATCTTTATAATGAGTATTTATTTGTATTTGTTTGATCTTTCTATAATTAATTATGAATTTTGGAAGTTTCACCCTTAAAATTAGATTAATTAAGCCTAATTAAACCCCTAATCCCACCAGGCCATGTGGCGGCTGACGCGACACGCTTTTCACGTGGGGTGATGGGATTGGTTATTAAACTTGCCACATTTGTCGGCTGAGCCAGTTAGCGGCGAACCTATTTTCTCTGCGGGCTGTCCGATCTAAGATAGGACGACCGAGATTAATCCTGCATTTTAGTCTTAGAATCATAGTGGATCTAGCACGGTTCGATCACAACCGTCTATTCCAATTATGAGGAATAGACATATGATCCTTCTCCTTTGCGAGTGATAAGAGACGAACATCGTTCATCTTTCCTCATTCAATTCGAGCTAACTCGAGCTCGGGTTAGGATCAAAATGATCCTACAACTTCGGAAGGAGGGGGGATGCATATCCAATGGTCAAAATTGCATGGGGTGATCATTCCCTTTGAAATGGACCAGCTAAAATTTCTTATAGCTACGGTTTCTAGCAATTACCTCACAAGGCTATCCAAGCACTCAATGGAGGATAGCCTATTAAGATGAAGCCCTGTTGATGAAATCTAGTCTTGATTTGAAGTGATTTGTTCGGTCGACCAAGCTCCTCTTCAATGGTGATCAACCTTCGAAGTGGTACTTCCCATTGCATGGAGACTTGGGAAATGATTTGATTGAGCTTGGCGAGCTCCAAGGATGTTGTGTGCAAGGTTAATTTCAATTTGGTTGAGGATTGAGTAAATTGTATTTTGAGTTCAACTCCCCTATTTTGGCTTTGAGTAAAACCAAGAAATGGGAAATGAAGGAGCTCGGGAATGGCTTGGGGAGGCTTTGATTCAACCTCTCGAGCTCTTAGGAATGGATTACTTATCAGTTGAGTGAGAATGAGTGAGAGTATATCTTCCCCTCCTTGGATTGGATGGTGGAAGGCTGATTTATCATTTTAGCTCAATGGGTTGGATTGGCTGATCAGTGTTAGCTTGAAAACATCCCACATGGGTCATTTTAGGCAGAGGAGTGAGGGAGAGTGCCTGCCCATGTGCTTGGTGAGTGGATTTCGTGAGCCAAGTGTTCAAAGATTATTAGGGAGGTCAGTTTGGCCTCCCTTTGGGTCATGCCTGACCGAAGCTCATTGGGTCATGTTCACCTCCCTTCTTGGTGCCCATGCAGACTAATAGAAGGATGTCAGGTGGCCTTGGGAAAGAAATGGCCAATTTCCAAGTGAATTTGGTCATTGGATACCCCTTGACCCAAGCACAAAGTGGTCATTTGGCTATAAGTTTGATTTGGGCAGATTTGAAATGATTCAAAAATGGGTTAGGCCAAATTTCAAGTGATTTTGGAATTCATTTGATCTGAATTGGTTCAATTTAACCTATTTAGGTCAAGTTGGGTCAAATTGGGTTAAGTTGATCAATTGGTCAAATTGGGTCAAACCATGGGTAAGGTCAAGTTCAAATGATCATTTGGAGCATATGGATATCACTGGTTTGGTTTAGATTTGGTTTTGGTTCATTTAGGTTCATTTAGGTCAAATGGGTCAAGTTGACCAATTTGACCGATTTGACCCAATTGGGTTAGGTCATGGGTTGGTTTAGGCTTGGTTGATCATTTGAAATATTGCAAGCTTTGGTTTTAATCAATTTTGATTTGGTTTGATTTCAAGTTGATTTGACCTTTTAGGTCAAGTTGGGTTCATGGTCAATTGGCTAGGTTGAGTCTAATTGGTCAATTGAAGCTTTGGTCAGGTTCAACAATCAATTTAGAATGAATTTGACCCATTGGTTGCAATCAATTTGGCTTAGATCAAGATTTGTCCCATTTTGATTTTTTAGGTCAATTTGGGTCAACTTAGGTCAAATGGCCAATTGGGCTTAGTTTGGCTCAATTGGTAGTTTGGTCATGTTCAATCATTGATTATGAATGAGTTTGAGTCAATGGTTTTAATCAATTTGGCATATGATGAATTTTGGCTAGTTTAGGTCTTATTTGGGCTAAGTGTTGACTTGGTTAAAGGCTAAGTGTGACTTGGTTTGACCCAATTTAAGTGATTGATCATTCTTGGATGATTGTTGATCACAATGTGATGCTTAGATTAGCTTAGTTCAATGCAATTTGGGTTGGATTGGAACTTGGCTCAAAAATGTCCTTTAGTTCACTTTTAGGTTAAGTGAGCTTAATGGGTCAATTGGCTTGATCAAGAATGATTTAGCTAAATTCAAGAAATTAGCTTAAAGGATCTAAATTGGGTTTGGATTTGAGTTTTGAATTTATATTGATATGATTTTGACCATTTGAATTTATATTTCATTTATATTTGTGAATATAAATGAGAATATAAATGATCTATGAAAGAATCATGTGAATTATGAGTGATTTGATTATGAATTTTGCTAAGGTAGGCCAAAAAGTTTGGAAAAGGGGTTTTGATTTGGTTTGATTTATATTCATTTGATTTGGATGACTTGGATGTCAATTTCATTTATAGTTTATGACTACAAATGATGGAAAAGTGATTTATAAAGAAATCACTTGACTTTGGTTTGATTTGAAGGGTTTGACTAAGCTTATGGATATGATTCATAAGGCTTAGGAAGGTTTTGGATTTAAAATTGATCATTTAGGATTGGAATTTAATTTGGAACTGATTTGAGATTTAAGAAACTCAATTGAATTGAAATTGATTTGAGATTTGATTTGGATTGATTTGCAAGAGTGTGCGTGGGCTGGATTTGAGCTATAGGGTAATTGGTTGCCTTAAATCCGTAATGTATAGCCTAATCTTATGATAAACCCTTCTAAGTCTCTAGGGTTAGGTTAAGTGTTCACCTAATCACTAGAAGTGTCTCAAGACTAAGGAGCTCTTAATGTCTAGAGGAGTCATATGTCTAAGATAGAGAAGTTGAGAGCTCACTCAAAAGTGATCAACAAAGGCCAATGGTGACATGCCACAAGTATTGGTTGACTGAGATGATCAACAACGTCCAAATGATCGCAAGCACTAATGAAAATGATCTTCTCCTAAACCTGAGGTGTAGAAGGAATCAAGATCTTAGTGCAGTGCAACTTTACTTATGTCAAAGACATAAGAGAGCGAAGGAGGAATCCACTAGGGATTGAGTATGTGAGCCTTCCACTAGGGGAAAAGGTTCGAGTTATCCACTGGGGATAAGAGGTTGTGAAATCCACTGGGATTTGAATTTGGAATCCACAAGAGATAAATGTATGAACCTTCCACTATGGGAGTAGGTTTGGGTTGGATTGAATTGCCTCTACTTGGGAGAGTGGAAAGATTTACATCTCACTAAGGAGGAGCATGTTTGATTTGATTGTTTAATTTGACTCCATTGGAGAGGTTGGTTGTTTTGTTTCAAATTTTAAGTTTTGAATTTTAAGATGGACCGTACTGAGTAGGGGCCATGTCGGCCTTGGCCTACTTTAGATTTACCAATACAAAGGGGTACTCTACCAGCCACATAGTAAGACTATCCAACCAAAAGGGCTACCTTTTAGTATGCAATAGTTGTACCAGGAAGAAAGCGTAAGATACTTACATCTTCCAATGTAGGGATCAATCACTAGGGTGATCAGTTGGCAAAAAAATGAATCAAACCCAACCTTAGGCTGACTATTAAGTGAACGTCACTGGGGGACTTAAATCAACTCAAATATAGTCAAAATTAATTTCATTTTAATTATATTTGATGGATCCCATTGGTTTGTGATGGACCTTACTAAATAGGGGCCGCGCCGACCTTGACCTACCTTAGATTTACCAATCCAAAGGAGTAGTTTCCCAACCGAAGTGGAGAACTATCCAACAAAAGGGGTGAGTTTCAGTTTGCTCTGGCCAATTTAGGGAAGAAAGCATGGGGACTCACATCTTCTTGAACAAAAGACCACTAGGGCAACACATTAGCAAGGTAACATGTCAACCCGACCTAGGGCTGCCCATCGGCTTGAGACAGTCATGCTAGAAAGAATGCATAGTAGACTTACATCTTCCAGAGTGAAATGGCTGTCGGGGCAACCTGTTTGTGACAAAATAGATTGAACCCGACCTAAGGGTGACTACAAAGAGAGTGCCAACCTGGGGACTTATCTCAACTCAAGTGTAGTCAGGCAATTCCTATAGGGAGTTTTACTGACACTGCCCTAAAGATAGGATGTTTGCTTGAGAAAGAGGCCGCTTAGGGTTTGAATTCTGAATCCACAAGCGAATAAATTTATTTGTTTGTTTGTTTATCATGGACCCTGTTGGTTTACAAGGGATCACACTAAGAAGGAGCTTATATTAGCCAAGATCTATCTCAGATTTACTAGTCTAAGAGAGAATCCGTGTATCCATTGAATGAATTCTCCAACCACAGGGGTGGCCACTAGGAAAGGGGGACTATCCATCCAAGAATAGCATAGGTAGTGTCTAAATGGGGTTACAAAGGATGTAATCCAAGTAGAGTGCCCATAGGGGAAGGGCCACTAAGGGCTTTATCCAAAACCTTGAAGAAGATAATATCTATAGGTATTCGATGGCCACCTCAAGGTGAAAGCATGGGGACTCATATCTTCCAAGAGTGGTGTATCCACTTGTTGAGTCGCTGTTAGCATAGCGAACATCAACCAACCTAAGGTGCCCATGGTTTGCTACAATCAGCCTAGGAAGAAAGCATTGGGAACTCACATCCTCCTACAACAGAATTGATTATTGGGATAGTCTATCTTCAACTCGATAGAGGCTATCCGACCTAGGGAGACTACTAAGTGAATGCTATTAGGGGACTTATATCAACTCAAAAGTAGTCAGAGAAAAAGAGCCACTGAATGACTTATCATAAGCCTCAAACATACTCGACCCAATCAGTGCATGATGGCTAGTTCAAGAAGAAGTCATGTAGGCTTACATCCTCTTAAACAAAGTCAACATGAGGTAGCTTACTGGTTGCACAGTGAGGCCTACCAAACTAACAAGGCGCTCATCGGCATGCAATGGTCAAGTCAGGAAGAAAGCATGGGGACTCACATATGGTAGATAAGTGACACACTTGCAAGGTAGCATGTCAGCCCGACTTAGAGCAGTTAATGAGTGAGTGCCACAGGGGGCTTGTTCCCACATAAAAATAGCCAAGACAAAAGATAGGTGTTTGTGTTTGTGTTATGAAAAAGGGAATAGGATGCTGCTCAAGTTCTCTAAGACCTATCCTAAAACACGCTTAAGAGTTGATGAAATGATGCCACGAATGGCAGTTGTGATCCCACCAAGAAATAAAGCCGCTTGGGTTTTCTTACACCTAACTTAGCCGTGCTAGTCAAAATAGGGTGCCTCTTGGGTTCTCTTACAGCCACTATAGTAACATTGGAGAATCATGTTTAATTTGTGTTCGTGTTATGAAAGAAGGATATGATGCCTCTTAGGTTCTCTTACACCTACCTTAAACATGTTGTGGCAGATTTGCAAACGGGCAAGTAATGCTTCGAATGAAGAGAATATTTTGATGAATTGGGATGGAATTTTTGAGGATAATTGTTTTCAAACATGATTTTATGGATAGTATTTCTTCAAATAGAGCTCATTAATTGGAAGCATTGGTTGTTCCCCTTTATAATTAATAAGTTGATAAGATCCTCCTTGGTAGGCCTTCTCTATGACAAAAGGGCCTTCCCAAGTGGGTTCAAACTTGCCTCCCATCTTTCATGGGCACACAATCAGCCTCCTTAGAACTAAAATAAGCTCTCCTACTTGAAAAGCTCTAGGGCGGACCAGCTTGTTGTGAGCTTGCATCATCTTGGCTTCAGGCCAACTGCTCGGCATGTCATAGAATCTCTCCTCCAAAACCTTGAGCTCTTCTAACCGCCGGTGTTACCCTTTCTAGTGATCTTATTACCCATTGCTATCCTTAGTGATGGGAGATAAACTTTTAATGGTAGAATGGCTTTGGACTCATACACTAAGGAGAACGGGGTTAATTGGGTTGGAGTTCTATATGTGGTGCGGTATGCCCACAAGGCTTTAACTAACTGCTCATGCCACTGTTGCTTGTTATCATTGAGTATTTTCTTTAGTATCCGGATGAGAGTTTTATTGAATGCTTCATTATTCCCTGGATAGGATAGTGGAGTATCTCCAATCTATAGTGTCTCTAGGCTATTGATCTAGGTTCTTTGAATGTACCATTATCGATATAATTCATCGAGGCACCCCAACCTATATAAGATATGGTTCAAAAAATTGGAGCACAAGCTATGACCTCTCTGAGTGGATTGCCTCTCCACTTGGAAAGTAGTGTCGGGATGAAATGATGACCCTTAGAAGAAGGAGGATCAATCGGACCATTATGTACCCAACACTCAAATGGCAATGAAGCCAATGTAGGTGTAGAATGTTGTGGTGGTGCAAGACTCAGTACCGACACTAATGGCATCTCCTAGCTACATCCATGCAACCTGTAATCATCGAAAGCTTGTAGTATTCTTGTCTCCTGATCTTTACCTTCATCTTTGGACCAGATTGATGCGCTCTGCATAGACCTGAATGTACCTCGACCATAATCTTACAGGCTTCGGGTTTGTCTGAACAACGTAACCACATTAGATTGAATGACTATCCATACAAGGTGCCATCCACAAGAGCATAGGAGAGAGCTCTCTACTTCGTTTGATGGGCTTGAGATTTCTCTTGAGGTAGTTTTCCTCTAGTCAAGTAATCTATGACTGGTTGTCTCCAATCTAGCTCCTCATCCTTTTTGGCAATGGCAACCTCCCCTTCAAGGGAATAGCTCTCGATGAGTTCAGCATCAATAAGGGATAATACTTGTCTATTTTGGACCCTTATTAGAATGGACTCATCTTCCGGACATGCCAATTCCTTGGTGAGTTTGTCCAAAGCATCTGCTATACGTTTCTCTCGAGGAACCTTGTAGATGGTGACCTGAGATTTGGGCCAACAACTTCATGGTGTACTCATGGTAGTGACGAAGCTTAGGTTTTATAACCTTATAGACCCAATCTGGTTGATGACCGCGAGAATCCTCATAGATGTTGATGCTTTTGACAATAATGTAATAGCTAACCGACGATAATCAAAGCCTCATACTCAGTTTCATTGTTGGTACATGGATTGGAGAGATAGTATGAGAATCTCATCACATCGTGATATGGATTTAACAGGATGATTCCTACCCCTACCTTTCTTGAAAGAGTAGATCGTGGTTCTTCTCCTTTTAAAAGGAAGCTACACCATCAAAATACATCTCCTAGCGGTGACTGTCAACCTCTCCTAAGTTCAAGATTTGTTCATCACGGAGATCATCACTAAGCGGAGAGTCATTAGGAAGTTGGTGTGATGCTAAGAAATTTGCTAGTACATGTCCTTTCATAGAACAGAGGGGTACAAATATAATATTGAATTACAAGAGAATCATTGACCAACGTGCCAATCGTCCGGATAATGTAGGCCATGTCATGATATACTACAGTAGATTGGTTCTTGAAATCAAGTTTGCCTTATGAGAGAGCATGTAATATCGTAACTTTTAGGATGCAAGAATAAAGCTAGGCAATGCTTCTCAATAGGTGGGTAATTTGCTTTAGTAGGGATCAAATAATGACTGAGGTAGTAGAGAGCATTCTCCTTCCCTTCGTTGTTGGTTTGGGCCAATAAAGCACCAAGGGAGTCATCCAATGCAATAGTGTAGAGGATAAGTGGCTTTCCTAGGATAGGGGCTGCTAGAACTGATGGCTTCACCAAATATTGTTTGATGTATTCAAAAGAATGCTGGCACTTATCATCCCACTTGAACTTAGCATCTTTTTTGACAAGTGCTAAAAATAGCTTGCATCTCCCCGATAGATTGGAGATAAAGTGCCTCAGATATTCCAATCGCCCTTGGAAAGATCTGAGTTGAGTTAGACTTTTAGGGAGTGGCATTTCTAAGATAGCTTTGATCTTTTCTAGGTCTATCTCTATTCCCTGGTGTCGTATAACAAACCCAAGGAACTTCCTCTACTAATGCACACTCAGGGGTTCATTTTGAGATTGAATTATCTTAACCGCTTCAAAACTACTCTCAAGTCAAAGAGATGGTCTCCTTTTCTTTACTTTTTTACAACTAGATCATCGATGATGAATGATTCTACATGAGTCATGGCCCAGGTAAGTAGCACCAAAGATTTTTAAGGCAAAGAAGGCATGACCTTATAATAATAGATTCCAATCGAGTTCAAAAGTGTATTCCTCATCCTCAGGGGCCATCTTAATTTGGTTGTAGCTAGATGACCCATTCATGAAGAAGAATATTGCATGAGACGAGGCAATGCCTGCCATTAAATTTGGTATAGGAAGTGGAAATTCATCCTTAGGACATGTCTTATTTAAGTCCGTGAAATCGATGCATATGAGAATTTGGCCATTCTTTTTCTTAACTGGGATGACAAAGCTAACTGTGGTATTTTTCTTCTGATAAAGCCAAAGATCGATCGCTTTCTTGACTTTAGAAATGACCTTGTTGATTTCTAATCGCATGCATAGGAGCTTGCTTGATAGGCATGTTAGGTCTATTACTAGTTTTTGGACCGCTACATTAGAGATAATCTGGCATCTCTTCATAGCTCCATGCAAAGGTCCTTAAACTCCAATCAACCCTAACTAAGTCATTGGTTTCTTCTTCATTCAAGAGAACGATGTATGTGGGCATGGATCTTTTTCTCTGGTTGATTTCTTTGAGCTTGTGGTTGAATTAATTTCTTCTTCAAATTGAGGTGCATCTTTGATTTGAAGATCATCGATCATCTGTTTCTAAACACACCTAAGAGTTAGTGTTTTGAGAAGATCTATCAAACTCTAGATGATTGGTGACAACTAAGCGAATCATCATCATAGATTCATTGTCAATCCTAGTCATGGTCTTGATTGTGCATCCTTTTGTTGTCCATTCTCAAAATACTATGTGCCTAGACCATGCGTAAGGAATCAAACCTTTCTTTACAAGATTATGAACAAGGCAGTACCAATCAAAAGGTAATTCCATTAAATCTTTATATGAATCATCCTCAAGTTCTACATCTACTTGACTTGAGGATGATGATCCCAATAGGAATCTCTTTGGCTTGACATCCATGGAAGATCTAGGGGCTTCCTTAACTACCAAACCCTCAACTTTTTGAGAAGAAAGTGAGGTTAGAGCTAAGGTTCCCAACTGCCTAATGGTTTTACATAATCCTGATTCAAATACATTTATGCTTTGCTTGGAGGCCTGGTCTTCATCACTGTCTGGCTCGAGTGTCACCTCCAATGACCCACTGAGAGAGGTTGGCTGGTGTGCTAATCACATGAGACTCATCCTGAGATTCTAAGTCTATGTGAATAGGAGTACTCTGGAACGAACATAGCCCCTGTCACCAACCATGGGGTCTTCCACCTCTGAACGCCTCTGTTCTACCTCTGCCTCTCTACTGGTGGAGGTCGAGTCATCCTACCCGTATGTCCGTATGGTGGAAAAAATTATTGGTGGAATGTAACATGCAGCTCTACCTCTCCCTCGGTGTCCCTTTCTTGCTCACTTGTATTTTCCTTTTTTTTTCTTTTTCTTTATCTCTTTTTTTTTTCTTTTGTATTTGAATTTTGGCCAAGTTTGCGAGAATAAGTGTTTTGATTTTGAGGAAGGAAGTAGGTCGCATCTTCATATGTCTTGACCTCTCTAACTGAGAATAGCTTTTCATCTTCTTTGACACAGTATTCGATTCCATCTCTTTGAAACTTGATGCACTGATGAGAGAGGATGGAATCATCTTATTTTGGTGTATCCAAGGCCTACCGAGAAAAGTAGTGAATGATGTATTTGAATCAATTATATAGAACTTGCTTCAGCCTATATTTCTAAAGGTAACACTATGGAGCCTAAAGCCCTCTCATTCATTGAATCCTCTCAACATCATCCATCTCCTCGAGTTAGAGATGTCAATCCTCAAAGTAGGCTCATAATGTTCACGATGCACTGGATCAACCAACACCTAGAAAGTCTAAATCTTCATATCCATATGATGTAGAGGGACAGTTGTGCTCCATATCCCCTAGAAGAAGGTCTTCGTCAGTGAATGTGACTCACTAGGCTTCTCTTGAATAATGTGCCTCTCTCCAATAGTGGTCAACTGAGCTAAGCATATTTTTGGATCAAGAAGGGCCTTGATTAATGATTCCCTCATCTTTTTGGATAGGATAAGGACATCATATATACTTAACTTGGCTGGTAACTTTCTTAGGTGAGAGAGGACATTATAATCAACTCTAGGCTGATCCTCTATAAGCATATCCATGGGTGGATCATCCTGTGGAGGGGCATCATGATGATTAGAACCAATGACTTATTTTTCCTTATCTTGAGGTGCTACCTAGAGGTAGAACCTTGCCACTATGGAGGTTAACTTTGGTGACTTATGGTGGGTTAGGAAGATTCTACCTGTCATGCATACATACTTCTCCTATAGACCCTTAAAATCGATGATTCCAAGTCTATCTCAAGAGGTGAACCCATATTATTCAAAAGGAAAGTCCATCTCTAAAATCAAAAAAAGAGGATGATGAGTTGTTATAATTATTAAGACTTGAAGAGTTTTCTAAAGGAGTAGAATCGATAACCCATCAAAAGTGGCAAAGAGATGTAATTCAAACTAGCTTTCCTTGATTTAGATTTAAAAGGAGGTACATGATAGAAATCTAGTAAAGTAAGTGGGGTGAGATTTGATGCCCTCATCCATCGATATAAGATATCTGCCAGAAGAAGAACTAGCTGAAGTAGGAATGTTGGCTGAAGTAGTAGTTGTAATGGTGGAATGGAGGCTTGACTCAGTCGGTGGTTGCGCTACTTGACTATCCTAGGCAAGTATGGGCTGCTATTATTGCTACTGAGCTTCTACTTTCCCTAAGTTGTCTTTGGCAACTTGCAAACCTTCCTTGATGTTGGAGGTTCGAGCAACCTCAGGCACCTGTAAAGAAAGTTTCTTGATTTTAGAATAGATCTTTTTAGAGTTTTGGGATAAAGAGATATCCCAACCTTCTTTTGTTTTGAGAGGATCACATGTATCCCTAAAGGATTACCCAAACAAAACTAGATGGTTGTTCTACTAGATATTCCTTAGGGATAACTATAGCACCCGACTTGTAATTATGTTCAAGCCAATCCTTAAATATAAAATAATCCTCCAAAATATGGCCTAGCATGCGGTGGTAGGGGAAAAAGTTAGGATCATTAGTCCTGCCGACTTCCTCTAGCTTCCTAGGCTTGAGTAGCTAAAATCAAGTTTCTTTAAGTGATTCTTAAAGATTTTCCTGACTACCTCCCTCTTAAATGAATAAGGTTTATTTAATTTATCCAAAAGAATAGGTGGGTGATAGCTACCTTAGGGCGGGTATGTACACTGCTACTGAGAGTATGGCTGAGGAGGAGGTGGCGAAGTCCATGGAGGCTAATGTGGCGGTTGATAAGATGAGGCGGTGGTAAAGAGGAGGTGGAAGTGAAGAATGTGAGCTCGAGGTCTCTCATAATGATCTCCTGCTTTCCCTTATCTAATGCCGCTACCGCTTCCTTTCTTTCATATACTTTTTGTGGCTTTGGTTTTAATGATTGATCTTGAAAAGGCAACTTTTGGCCTCTCCTTATATATCTATCCCTTTTTGATCAACTTCTCAAATATCTTAATGGTGAAACCTTTAAGCATGAAGGCAACCAGGCCATGAATATTCTTTAATAGAATCTCAATAGCATGATGTTCAAATAGTTGTGTTTCGCATTTCATGCTTGAATTGTGTCATCTAAGAATAATCAATAAGGGACTCACTGGGGTGTTGTTGAGCTACAATGAGATTTCCCACAATTACTCTTTGTTGAGCTATAGCAAACCTCCTAACAAATAGTTGCTCCAACTCAGTAAGAGTCTTCACTGAATCATTGGGAAGTTCAATAATCAAAAGCTATGCCCACAGACTACAATAAAGAGGAACAATAATGCATCACGCCACCAAAGATTTTAACAGTGGCTAAAGTGTCTTATATGTTGGCAAGAGTTCCCACTGCCATCAAAACTTTTTGAAAGGAGGCATAAAACCTTAGGATATTGGATAGCATCAAATTCCTCTAGGTAGGTTCTACCCTTTGGAACTAATGAACCACCTCAGCTTATGCCAATGCTTCCTTCACTTGTTGTTCAACCATGAGTTTAATATATTTTTCTTATATGGAGGTACTGTCCACTACCTTCTATAAGCTAGATGCCTCGCTCTACTAGAGTAACTCTTGGTTGATCCAGACAATAACTCAAACCGCCTATAATGGTAGGTATTGTGAGCTTGATTCTGAAGTGCTAGAACTGCCACTAACAAATCTTCAAGTCTCTTTCCCATACTATCAATCTGCTCATCTTTCTACTTGAGTTATTGAAGGAGGTGTTGGGTTGAATAGGTTGTATCTTCCTATTTAACAGCAATACCTTATGAACTATGATGATCCCGAAGAAGAGAACCTCTAGTATTAACCATATGCACCTCTACTGAGTCTTCCAACAAATCATCTCAGGGTCGAAGCTAACCTTCTCCTCTTCGAGGTCGACCAATCATACCCTAGATTTCTTTCTTTAGTAAAATATTGTGCCAAGATATCATCCAAGGACGGTCCAACTGTCGACAAATACTCATATGGTGGGATCATGCTCATTAACGAGATACACCGACCTCCTACTAGGAGTGCTAATCATGAGGGCTACACTCACCTGAGACACATGCTCATGACTATCAACTACTAGGGTGGAGTCTACCCTCACCTATAATGGGGACAAGAACCCCCTTCTCCCTTCTACATTATATCCATAATCAATTGAGGTGATGGTGGTGGTGGTATGACTATGATGCTGAGGTCGCCACTCCCTCTTCATTGGAGGAAGCAGAGAACTCCCCTCACCTCGCCGTGGTAGATGGGATCTGTGGCCATAGGATCACTAGGGGCTTTCTCCCCTCATGCACTCATGGCTTTGGGTGGAACCATAGAAGATGGAACCTGAATGGCAGACATGGAGTGGAGCAGTGTGGTGGACAACATCCTCCTCTATGGGCTCTCCTCATGTACCCAACATAATACTATCTGTGGTACATAGCACGCCGATCGTGGAAATCTATGAGGGTGAGGCTAGAATGCGCATATTTCTCTCTACTAGTGATTTGAATTGATACTTGGGCCTCTCTAGCCCTCTCTTGATGGATTTGCTCACCTACACTGCGAGGAATAACAGATCATAAATCAAACTGAGCATTGGAATCTGATCATCCATAAGCCTTGCCAACATGGCAAAATTATCCTGAGGCCAGCTTATGACCTTCTCCTATCTCTGATAGGTGTCTCATAATGAACTAGAGGTGGAGAAAATACTACAATCCTCCTGACATCTTCCTCTCCTTCAAAATTGAAAAGAGGATGGACTTGTTCTGAGTAAGCAAAGGAGAAACAACCCTGGGTGACCCTCTTCTGCAATGTGAGATAATGTCTCCATCTTCTTGGTAATGCACATGTGGTGCCGCTTGATCTTGCTTATTGCGGTGCTAGGTGGAATAGTAGAGCTAGACCCTACCTCAAAGGTGGGGAGACTATCCTGAGCGATAGCCTTCCCTTAAGAGGCCAATGAGTGGGTATTATCCTACTGAGGATGGGGAACAACTAACGTGCACTGAAATAGCTTAGGAACCTCTACTTCCTCTTGAGGGAAAATTTAGAATCGGGGCATCTCAATATGGATGTTTCACCCACCACATCTGTGAGCAGCCCCTCACAAGTAATCCTGACTCCCTCAAATCCTTAGCCTAAATGTATTAGGTGAACAAAATTAGTTTGGGGGAGGCAGACCGATTCAAGGCCAAATCCATCCTGAAGGGGAAGGTGAACACATACTTCTGTGAATCCATCCGCATGTACAAGAAAAGCACTAGACCGAAATTGAATTGAAACTAATTGTTGAAAACAAACTCAAATCATTTTGCTTGGTATTCTAGATTTTTTTTAAATTTGAGAGTTTGAACCCACACTCAACAATTTGAATATGTGGTGGGGCTCATTGAATTTAGAGATTGAATAACTTGGAGGAGAGATTTTGAGTTCATTTGAGTTTAGAAACCACATTCAACAAATTTGTGTATGTTGAATGGGTTCAAATATTTTGAGATTTTGATGTTCCATTTTCATATTTGAATTTGATTTTATGTTGGACCCTTTATTTAACAAATTTGAGTAAATAGAGGTCAATTGATTTTGTTTAGATTTGATTTTGGGGATTACTCAATAATTTGGGTATAAATGAGATGTTTGAAAACAATTTTCTTCTTGCTTGATTGCTCATGATGTATATCATGTGTGAGTTTAGAAATTGAATCTTTACCTAGCAAATTTGTGAATGCTAAATAAAGCCCAAATATGTTTGATTTTTGTTTTTAGTTTTTTATTTTGAAAACGGGATCTTTATATGGAAAATTTGTGTATGCTAAATAAAATCTAAATGTGTTTGATTTTTTGTTTTGATTTTGAAAATGGGATCTTTACTAAGCAAATTTGTGTATGCTAAATAAGATCCAAATGTATTTGATTTTTTTTTTTTTTGAAAATGGGATCTTTACTCAGCAAATTTGTGTATGCTAAATAAAGCCAAATGTATTTTTTTATTTTTGATTTGTGTTATTTTTGAAAGTTTCTATTTAACAAATATGGTGTGTTAAATAGAATCCAATTTATTTTCAATTTTCTTTTGAAAAATGAAACTCTATTTGACAAATATATGTCAAATGGAATTACAATGTATTTTGATTTTCATGATTTTTGCAAAGGAGATTTCCATTTAACAAATTTGGGTATGTAAAATGGAAGTCAATCATATTTTATTTTTCAAAGATGAAATTTTTGTGTGTGATTATTGCTTTTTGAAAAGAAATAAATTCCAACTTAACACATGTGGAATGTGTTGAGTGGATTTTCAAATGGTGTGATTTTATTTGAAGATGATTTGTGCTTTTGAAAAGAAAAACTCCAACTCAAATATATGTGAATATATTGGGTGGAGTTTCAATTTTTAATATGATTTTATTTGAAATAAAATCTTCATTCAATAAATTTGGGTATATTGAATGAGGATTCTCATTTTCAAATATGTGCTTGAAAGGAAGAAACTCCAACTTCAACATATGTGAGATATATTGAGTGGAGTTTCAATTTTATGAAATGATTTATTTTGGAAATGAAACCTTCATTCAATAAATTTGGGTATGTTGAATGAAGATGTTCATTTTCAAATATGTGCTTTTTGAAAGATGATTTTGATTTTGGTTTTGAGAAGAACCTACATGTAACAATCCTGAGGATTATTAGATGGGATTGAGTTATATATTTTTTGCAAGTATTTTATTATGTGAACTTTGGGAATGTTCTTTTGAAAAGTGATAATTTTATAAAGAATTTATTTTTCTCATTTGCGGAATGAACCTTACCTTACCATAGAGATGGTAAGAAAAACGTCTTTAGTCATCTCTTTTGATTAAATTTTATTTTCACCTATTGGGGACCAATAGTTTTAAGACCTACATGGTGAGGTCCTAAAACCTAAAGGATGTTGGCTAGCTTAGCTTAAGAATGAAATGAGCTAAGTGCCAATGAAAAGAGAAGGATAGTCTCACTCATATGAAATACAAATCCACATCGATACTTGGAGCAACAATCATTTATCAAGATGGAGAGAGAACTTTCCAGGAGTCGCCAAAAAAAATCTATGGTGTTTATTTTATGTTGATTTGTTATATATGGGGACACCATGATATCAGATGTACTCATTAGGTGATCGCATGACATTGAGGAATGATACTATCTTAAGAGATAGAAGTCAACATCCTATAATGGACCTAATCACCTAATAAGGACTCCTAAGGCCAATGGGTCTTCGAATGTACTAGAGATCTTTCCCCTACTTTACATGGAAAAGTAAAGTAGGGTTTATTTTAAGTTGAGTTCACTAAGTTCCCTATGGAGGCAAGCCCCCATAGTTAATTACATCATAAGGAATGAGGTTCCTTAAGAATATTCTTGATTAAGGTAAATTATCATTGTCTCCAATGATTTCAAAGATAGGACTATCAATCAATTGGTTATTTTTTTAGAAAATCAAGTGGGACTGATCAAAATGAAAGAGTTATTATCGAAACCAAAGGGAGATGAGTAGGGGATGCTCATGATACTAGGAATCCTAATGAGCATCCCAAATTATCCTATGGTTGGACTTTATATTTTTGAAATTGAAGAGAATTATATGTTTGAGTTGTTTTATTAGAAATCTAGGCTTATAATTCATAATACAGAAAACAAGAGGTGAGGATTTATGCTTGTAGCAAGGAAAACATCCTGATCCTAAATCTAGGGAGCTTTGCAGAGGGCCAAAACAACATAAAATCTAAGGCAAAATGGGTATATGGTTTACCTCCCAAGAGATAATCACCACTGTTGGACTTATAATGTGGTACCAACTAACTCCTCCTATGATTTTAAATACATGTAGGCAAGTCTTATGTTTTGCAAGATGCTATTTTTTTATTTAGAAAGGAGACTAAGTCCTTAAACTCACTCCCAAAGAGACTAGATCATGAAGGGTATGAATTCATGCTAATGAAAATTTTGTCAAGTTTTATTTTGATTTTTGGACATTTTTATTTGACACATGCTATGAGATTTTATATTCCTAATGCATGAGAAAATCATATATGAGCCCAAATAATAAAGACGAGGTGTTTTTCCACCATGGCTCTCAAAGGTCAAGACATTTTCTCTAGCAAAGGTGGAAGCCCTCCATTAGCAAGAGTGAGACAATATGATTTATGCATGATATGAGACATACAACATCCAGCTAAGGGGTTGCTAAATCTTTTATTATCTTGATTTATGTCCTAGGCTTTAGGTGAGGTTATGAATTATTTAGTTTAATTTTGAATTGATTAATTGATAGAAAATTTATTTTTTTCTAAGAGCCTAATCGCATCCAGGCCATTCAACAATCATCAAACAATTAAGAAACTAGGAAAATCATGCCATCCTAATTGCACAATCATAAACATAACATCAATCAATTTATAAAATTAGCACAAAAGAATAAGAGGTCGATGTGGTCGGGTTCCACAGCATAACCCGAAAAAGGAAAAAGTTGGTAGCCGAGCTCTACCCTTATACAACCCGATATATAAATGAATAATTATAATTAAAAGGAATTTATGTAATGGGGATCTTTATTCTTCATTCTTCATTTCTTTAATTTGATTCACTTCTTTTCCTTCTTCCTTTTAGCTTGATTGGAATATGGTTGCTTCAAAGGTATCACATGGTACATAAGATTTGATCTTATAACCAATGTTCATCCTAATCACCCATAGCATGAATTTCAAATCCTAATTATAAAATTTACAATAAAATGGAAAAGGTAAATCTAACTAAACTTGTAAAACAAAAGTTACCAAACATACCACACAACCCAAGCAGTTATATGAATAATTTGGACTTAGCACCCCACATATGGGTTCCCAAGTCCACATGTCCTAATTTGGACTATGCTTAGGGGTATAGCAACCTACAAAAAAAAAGCATTTATATTTTTATTATTATACCCCTTAAGCACAATCCCTATAGATATGATTAGGCTAAGATCGCCTATCATCCAGTACATATACACCTAACATCTAGTCTAAAATATTACATCAAAAAATAAAATCATTCATCAAACCATGCACCACCTAACATAAAGCTAGAAGTGACTTAGTAATAATGTGTATTATTTAAGGTGTGGCATGTCTTAGCTAGTTTAAGTTGAAATTTTAAGTGTGAAAGATTCAATTTAGATGGTGGTTTCATTTCAAGTGATTTAGTTGATTGTCAATTTTAGTTGGTGATTTGATTTGGTTTGAATGAACCTACACTTAATGACTAAATGTTATGAAGAGAAGAAAAGAGAATCTTTCATCCCTACCTTAAAGCATTTCTAAGGTAGATTGATTAATGAATTTCATTTAGTGAATGGTTTATTATGTGTTTTAATTAACCCTAAGTTTAGATTCACTCTAAATAGCCCTATTCAATAAGAAAGGCATCTTAGGATTAGTTAGGGTGGATTACTATCACATAACACACACCATTCATTTCTTTCCACCATGTATACCATGCATATGAATAATCCTAAGCATACCTATACATGCAATGCAAATCTTAGCACACTTTGATGATGAATGCAAAGAGATGTGATTTGAAATTTTGGATATTCCATTTGTTAATTGGATCATTAATGTTTGTCTTTGTTATGTAGAATAGAAAGATTCTTTTATCCATTAGCTAAATGCACATCCACATATATAAAATTTATAAGAGAGTACAACGCCATTATTTTCTACACCATGGGCATAAGGTACAAGACCTACTTGGGCTACTTAAAAGCCTCAGAGCTGGATGTCCAGACCGATATACCACTTTTCTTAGATACATGTAGATGTACAAAAGAACCAAATGGATAAAGAATCATGCAAGATTATGTTTGATTTGGTTGTATGATTTACACGTGTAATTTGAAGATCCTTCCTAAGTCTTAATATATAGATGCATAGGAATAGATTTAGCAAGTGTTGTGTACTTTTCAAATAAACTATACACTTGCAAATCCTATGTAAATTCATGTTAAGAAAAGGAAAGAGAACTTCATAATACACATCTTACACTATCATCACATGCAAGCTTATAAATATTTATAACTAGCATCACTTCATTTATAATCTTTGATTTATAAGTTTTAAAATTAATTTTTGGTTTAATAGTGATAATAGCCACTCATATTCTTAATTTTAGCCAACACATGCAATTTGACATAAAAGGAAACATTTTATTTAATTAATTTTTAAAATAAATGAATGCATGATTTCATATGAAAAATAATATTTATCATGATTGGAAAGAAATAAAGGAATGTAAGCACATGACTTCATTCACCTTAATTAATTCCTAAGGACAATCATAAATAAGATCATTTAAAATGAATCAAAATTCTTTAAGGAGATTTTATCTTTGAATTTGATTTGACTTAGGAAATATGAGAAGGGTTTGCTAGTCCTAACCCATTCCCCCCATGTGTGAATTGGTTTGGTTTAATTTAGAATAATTAGGTTGATTTTATGTTTTGATTAGGTTAAGGTATGAATTAAATCCATTAATTACCCCTTACCTATACCACTTTAACATAATTATCCAAGTAATTATGAGCCAACATATGATATGCAACCACATGGAAATTAAATGTAAAATGCACCGAAGAAATGAAGGGGCCTAATGCAATTACAATTATTAATTATTGTTAATTAAGCTAAAGGGTTTGATTAAGTACTTTTATAACCCTCCTACGCATGTAGTTTTATTATAATTACCTTTGGAATTCTCTTAGGTTATTGAACACATAAGAATCTACTTAAGATTTGAATGATTAAGTTTTGTAATGATTTGGTTTTGAGTTTGATTAATTAAACTAGATTAAGCCATTTGATTAGTTGCAAATTGATTAAATGTTACCCAAATGAAATAAACTTAGGGGAAAAGATTGGAAATGAGGTCCTAATATTATTCCCCATGTCCATTTATTGTTTCATAAAGATTAACAAGCTTAATTAATTAATTCATCACTATTTAACATGCTAATTAGTCATTTAATTAATTAAGAGAGTGATTAAGAATGAAATAAGAAATTCTCCTAATTAATCAAGCAATAAATTCCAAGAAAATTATGAGAGGTAGAGTTCATCCCACTAATCGATCTCAAAAAGTTGAGAATTAATTGGTGGAGTAATTAAAGAGTAATTAGCTTAATTATATGTCTAATAAAAACTAAATTGAGTTAAAATCACTATTCAAAATTAAGTAATTTTAATTTTCTATTATTCTCCTCTGAATTATCTTTAAAATTAGTATTTATTTGTATTTTTAATTTTTCTATAATTAGATATGAATTTTGGAAGTTTCACCATTAAAATTAGATTAATTAAGTAATTAAACCCCTAATTATCCCATGGTGCGCACATGCCGACGCTCCACATGTGTAATGGGATTGGGTTTAAGTTGTCACATCGTCGGCCGAGTCCATGGTGACGCTTTCTCGTGGGTCATCCCATCCATCGACGGAAGTAATCCAACAATTTAGCTTAGAATCAGGATCTAGCATGATCACAACCGCCATTCCAATCATGTGAATGGATGGCGTATGACCTCCTTCATGAGCAGGAGATAACATCGCTTATCTTTCCTCGAGCTCACGAGCTCACCAATGGAGGGATCAAATGATCCCACACCTTGGAGGGGGATGCACATCCATCAAAATTGCATGACAATTCCTTCAAAAGGACCAAGCAAATTTCCTATAGCTAGGTTTCGCAATTACCTCATGGTTACTGAAGGGAGTAGCTTCATCTAGTGAGATGAAGCCTTGAAGAAATCTCTTGATTTGAAGTGGTTTGCTTGATCGACCAAGCTCCTCTTCAATGGTGATCCTTGATCAAGTGGTACTTCCAGCTCAGACTTTGGGAAATTGATTCATTGATCTCGATGAGGTCTTGATGGTGTGTGTGCAAGGTTAATTGTAATTTGGTTGAGGATTGAGTAAATTGGATTTTGAGTTCACATCCCCTATTTTGACTTTGACTAAAATTGAGAAATGGGAAATGAGGGAGGTCTAGAATGGCTTGGAAAAGCTTGGGAGGTTTGATTCAACTAAGCTCAAGGAATGAATCTTATCATTTGAGTGAGAATGAGGGGGTATATCTCCCTCCATATGGTGATTTTCCATTTTGGCTCAATGGGTTGGATTGGTTGATGCTTTGAGTTAAAACATCCCACATGGGTCATTTTAGGGAGGAGTGAGGAGAGTGGCCCATGTGATTGGTGAGTGATTTGGTGAGCCAAGTGTTCAAAGTGATGGGGAGGTGTTTGGCCTCCCTTGGGTCATGGCCAACCCAAGCTCATTGGTCATTCACCACCCTCCTTGGTGCCCATGTGGACCAATAAGGATGTCAAGTGGCCTTGGGAAAGAAATGGCCAAATTCAAGTGAATTTCATCATGGATACCCTTGACCCAAGGAAAAGTGGTCAAGGCTATGAGTTTGATTTGAAGATTTGAAATGATTTAAAATGGGTTGGGCCAAATTTCAAGTGATTTGGAGTTCATTTGATTTGATTGGCTCAATTTGACCCATTTAGTAAGTTGTCAAATTGGGTTAGGTTGACCAATTGGTCAAATTGGGTCAAACCATGGTCAAGTTCAAATGATCATTTGGAGCTTATGGGTATCATTAGTTTGATTTTGGTTCATTTAGGTTCATTTAGGCCAAATGGGTCAAGTTGACTAATTTGACCCATTTGACTAAAGTGGGTTAGGTCATGGGTTGGCTTAGGCTTGGTTGAAAAATTGCAAGCTTTGGTTTCAATTTGATTTTTTGATTTGATTTCAAGTTGATTTGAGTGGGTTCATGGTTCAATTGCTAGGTTAATTTGGTCAAGCTTTGGTCAAGTTCAACAATCAATTTGGAATGAATTTGACCCATTGTTGCAATCAATTTGGCTTAGATCAAGATTTGACCCATTTTGGCTTTTAGGTCAATTTGGGTCAACTTAGGTCAAATGACCAAGGGCTTTGGTTTGGCAAGGGTGGTTTCATGTTCAATCATTGATTATGATTGGTTTAGATCAATGGTTTCAATCAATTTGGCATATGGTGAATTTTGGCTTGTTTAGGTCTCATTTGGGCTAAGTGTTGACTTGGTCAAAGGCTAGGTTTGACTTGGTTTGACCCAATTTGAGTGATTGATCATTCTAGGATGATTGTTGATCACAATGTGAGCTTGATGGGCTTAGTTCAATCCAATTTGGATTAGAACTTGGCTTCAAAAAGGTCTTTAGGTCACTTTGGGTCAAGTGAGCCTAAATGGGTCAATTGACTTGGTCAAGGCTTGATTCAAGTTTGGTTGAACTCACATATGGACTTATGATGGAAATATAAATCAAATTGCAAGTGGTTTGGAGTCAAATGGGTTTTGATTCATTTGACAATTTCAAGTCAAAAGGATGAACATGGGTTTGACTTGGGTTAGTTTGATTTTTGGCTTGGTGATTGTAGTTTATGTTTATATTTGGGCATGTGATTGAAGGAGTGATTGTTTGAAGAGAAAATCCAAGGGTTTGGATTGATTTGAGAATGATTTGGCTAAATCCAAGAAATTGGCTTAAAGGATATAAATTAGGTTTGGATTTGAGTTTTGAATTTATATTGATTTGATTTTGGCCATTTGAATTTATATTTCATTTATATTTGTGAATATAAATGAGAATATAAATGATCCATGAGAGAATCATGTGAATTAGGAGTGATTTGATTGTGAATTTGGCTAAGGTAGGTCAAAATGTTTGAAAAAGGGGTGAGTTTTGATTTGGTTTGATTTATATTCATTTGATTTGGATGATTTGGATGCCAATTTCATTTATAGTTTATGACTTCAAATGATGGAATAAGTGACTTATAAAGAAATCACTTGGCTTTGGGTTGATTTGAAGGGTTTGGATAAGCTTATGGATATGATTCATAAGGCTTAGGAAGGTCTTGGATTTGGAATTGATCATGGGTTTCAATCATTTGAAGTTGGAGTTGGATTTGAAATTGATTTTAGATTTGAATCATTTGGGATTGGAATTGAATTTGGAATTGATTTGAGATTTGAGAAACTCAGTTGAGTTGAAATTGATTTGAGATTTGATTTGGATTGCTTTGAAGGACTGTGCATGGGCTGGATTTGAGATATAGGGTAATTAGTTGCCTTAAATCCATAATGCATTACCTAATCTAATGATAAACCCATCTAAGTCTCTAGGGTTAGGTTAAGTGTTCACCTAATCACTAGAAGTGTCTCAAGACAAAGGAGCTCTTAGTGTTTAGAGGAGTCATATGTCTAATATAGAGAAATTGAGAGCTCACTCCAAAAGTGAAGTCAACCCATTTATGTTGAAGAAAGAGTCAAACAACCTATAAACCCTTAGCCAAAACTTGTCTTTGGAGGCAATGATAAGCCTCGAAACTTCTCAAGTGGTGGAGAGCGCCCGAGGCAATCAATGGGAAATATGGAATGTATACAGCCATCTCTCAAAGAAAAGATGAGCAAAGAAGACTCTTTTAAGAGAGAAAGTGTGGCTAAATTATTCCGCCAGACACTCAAAGCTGGAATGGAATTACCAAAATGCAAAAGGCTAGAAAAATCAAATAAAACTAATAATCCACATTACTACCCATATCATCGAGTGGTTAGCGACCCAATTGATGATTGTTACATATTCAAAGACTGGCTAGAAAGAAAATACAGGATAGGTGAATTCATGTTGTTGGCTAGAAAGAAAATACAGGAGAGGTGAATTCACGCTATCCAACAGTGTCCTTATTCACCTAAAGAAAGAATCTACAAGGGTGGTTATGTCCTCTCCTGTGCCTCTGCATAAAGATAAAGCAAAACAAAAGTTAATTGAAGATGATCAATGGGAGACTGCAGTCTCAAAGAAAATACTGAAAATATGAAAGCAACTAGAAGGTGTCCCTTATGTCAAGTGGAAGTCACCATTTGAACCAGTACTTAGGCTAAAACATATACCATAAGCAAACACTTCAACCTCCTGAAGATACTTCAAGAAAGTTGGCATATTGCATCATGAGAAATATCCTATTCAAGGTGAACCAAGTGCATCTAAGAAATAAGCAAAAGAAAATAAAATTAAGAAGAAGACTACAACATAAAAGATTATTAATAATCTGGAAGAATATCAGCAACCAGTGAGGCAACCAATCAAGTTTGTTGACTTTATGTCGGGACCCAAAATCACTGAGATTAGCAGAGAAGAAGATGACATTGAAGGACTATTTCCTGGAGAGACATGTCAGCTTATCTCGGTGATGTCAGATGCCTCTTTATGAAGCTCTTATTTTGGTGATAGAGTGAATCAGAAGGGTTCATTAAATACAATATGTATGGATAAACTCAAGAAATTTACCCCATCAAGAAGAAAAATTCCCAACAAGGTAATCTTCAAAGCCTGTCAGATGGCGAGACAAACAGATGATGGATCAGAAGAAGATCCATGCGTCCCTGATTGGGATGATTCAGAATCTTCAATTAAATCTCACATAGAGCGTATAATGTTAGGTAGTGATTCAAAAGCTTCAGGGATAAATGGTGATTATGAAGGTGATACTTCTTCAGAAGTGTCTAAGCCAAATAGAGTTGCTCAAGTGCAACTAAGAAGTCGTAAGACATTGTAGCCGTCACTAGGGAATGGCCCACTAAACAAAGACAAAGATAAAAATATTGAAGTCAATGAAGACATCATTCCCGAATAGCCTAGTAAGAAATCTGACATTGGTAAAGTAATTGATTACAATATTCTATCACATTTGAGGAATATTCTTGCATAATTGAGTGTGTATGAGGCCCTCTTGATATCAAAGAATCTCCATGAACCTTGATTCAGGCTCTTACAGATCCAAGGAAATATGAAGCATATTTTGCAGAACGGTGTATGATCGAAGTATTGCAATCTCAATATCTTCCAATGATCACCTTTTCTGAAGAAGACCTCATGATTGGGACATCAGAACACAATCTCCCGTTGTATGTGTCTACAGAGAGTGATGGTATTATAATAAATAGAATTCTAATCGACCCATGCTCATCAGTCAATCTCATAAGTTTATGAGCATTAAGAGGATTATCTCTCGACATTCAACATCTTGGGCATGATAAGCTAATGATTCATGGCTTTAATGAAAAGGGACAGAAGACTCTTGGATCTTTGATGCTTCCACTTAGATTCAGTGAACTTTATACAGATGCTAAGTTCCATGTGATAGACGTTGACACCTCATTCAGAGCACTGTTGGGTCATCCATGGCTCCACGAGTATGAATAATTTTGTCCACTTTGCATCAATGCATAAAGTATTTAAAGGATGGAGAAGAGCACATGATCCCTGACAATCTTCACCTGTTTGTTGTCCATGAGGCAAAGATCTATGAAGATGTCAAATATTTCCTCCAAAAGGATCCTAAGCCTTAGTAGTCAACACCATCAACCTAAAAGACTACAAAATAATTGAATGAAGAAAAAAAAGATATGAAATAAAAAGAAAGAAAGAAGGCTATGCTAGTTCTTCCGAAAACATTTGAAATACCATCCAAGCTAAAGAGGGTAGTTCCTCACTTAGGTAGTGATACAGAAGAAGATAAAATTTCCATCAAGCCCAAGGAGACTTGTGAATCTTCTAGGAAGGAAAAGGAAGAAGTAGAATACTTTAATTCAGATTATGAGTTTGAATCCACATATAAGGTGAGGCACAATGTGCCTCTTCAATAAGGGTGACAAATCTATTGATATTAGAAGATTCACTTGTGATCACACCAGTCCCTTCTCAATACTTCAAGGAAATTACTCCACACAAAGTTCACATCGTTGAGAAGTTGAAGACCTCCTTTGCACCTTCCTTGTCTGGAAGTGATGAACATGGAATTTCATTCTACAAGTCTGAGGAGTGATACCACCAACATTCTAATTAGCTTATGCAATTTGATGAATCTAACGATATGGTGCCAACTAGAATGCCAAGGTATTATCCTTCAAGGATTTGCAAGATGATGCACAAATTGGGAGTAATGTTGGAACAAACAAATGGTGAGCCCACTTCTTTGATACCCTTTAGGGTCTAACAAGTCTACATACCTCACAAAAGTGAGATAATCATACATCTAAAGGTCTTAGATACGTTCGACATAAATATCATGAAAGAAGAACCTGTTATATGGTAACAGAAGAAGAGATTGAGACTAAGACTGAAAATGAAGATAAATTTTATGAAGTTAATCTCATAAATGATGGGGAGGTAGAAGCCAAGCCCGCACTTAACTAACTCGAAGATGGTGGACAGGCAGCTACTATGGATGAGTTGAAAGAAATTAACTTAGGAATAGAAGATGAATCTCGACCAACTTTTGTCAGTGCCCTTCTGCCTGATGAAAATGTTGAAGAAAGTGAAAGCCATATTATATGAATTTAGGGACTATTTTGCTTGGACATATTTTGAAATTCCAGGCTTATCTTCTAATATGATAGTTCACAGATTAGCTATTAACCTAGATGCAACACCAGTTAAATAAGCTCCTAGAAGAATGAGATTGGAGATCGAGGAACAGGTGACTGCAGAGACTAAAAAGCTCATTGAAGTAGGCTTCATTCGGGAAGATAAGTATGCCGAGTGGATAGCCAACATTATTCCAGTGAGAAAGAAAAATGGTCAAATATGTTTCTGTATTGATTTTTGAGATCTAAATAAAGCATGCACAAAAGATGACTTTCCACTTCCAATATTAGAATTATTAGTTGATAGTACTTCCAACTATGATATGTCCTCATTCATGGATGGATCATCGGGTTACAATCAAATCAAAATGGCTCTTGAAGATGAAAAGCACACATCATTGTTGACCTCACTTTTGGACTCATCATAGATCTAGGACTCTTATAGACACTAAGATTTCCTTAGTCTTAAGATGCTTCTAGTGATTAGGTGAACACTTAGCCTAACCATAAAGACTTAGAAGAGTTAGCCATAGGAATAGGTTGTGCCCTAAGGATTCAGGAAGACTTGCCTACCCTATAGCCCAAACCCAATCCTTGCTTCCTTCTTTCAAACCAAACCTCAAATTCAATTTCAAATTTCAAAATCAAATCCAACTATACAATGATTGAAATCCATCACCAAATTCGAAATCTAAATCCCTTACTAGGCCCTTTGATTTTATCTTATAGACTTAGCCTTAACGAAATCTAAATCAACCCCAACCCAATTGATTTTTTTTCAATCATCAAATCCAATCTCAAATCAAATTCTAAATCATAAATCAATTCCAAATTTCAAATGATTGAAACACATGATTAACACCAAATTCCAAAAAAAAAAATCTCTTCCTAAGCCATATGAACGACCTTCATGTGCTTAGCCAAAACTCCTTCAAATCAACTCAAACTTGGTTGATTTCTTTATAAATCAATCATTCCTTCAATTATACTCATAAATATAAATGAAACCCACCCTCCAATGACCAAAAATAAATCAAACCCAATCAAAACCCAAATTAGCCCTTTTAATCTACATCCCTAAGCTTAATCAAATTTGCTTCCAAATCACTCCAAATTCAAGTGATTTTCTCATGACCCATTTATATTTCATTTATATTCACAAATATAAATGAAATATAAATTCAAATGACCAAAACCAAGCTCAAACCAAATCAAATTACCAATTTAAGCCCCTTTAGCCATACTTTTGAACTTAGCTAAATGAAACCCAAATCAACTCAAAACTCATGGATTTCTTCATGATTCAATCATTGATCCAAATATAAACATAAACCACCAGTATCAAATTATAACCAAGTCAACCCAAATCAAGCCCAAGGTGACCCTTTTGACTTAAAATTGTCATATGAACCAAAACCCACTTGGCTCCAAACCAATTACAATTGGATTTATATTTCAATCCTAAGCTCATATGTGGGTTCAACCAAACTTGAATCAAACATTGATCAAGCTAATTGATTCATTTAAGCTCACTTGACCTAAAGTGACCTAAAAGACCTTTTTGAGCCAATTTCCAATCCAACCCAAATTGGATTGAACCAAGCCCATCTAAACCTCAATCATGATCGACAATCCTCACGGGGTAATCAACCACCTTGAATTGGGTCAAACCAAGTCAAACCTAGCCTTTGGCCAAGTCAACATTTAGCCCAAATGAACCCAAAATAGCCAAAATTCATCATATGCCAAATTGATTGAAACCATTAACCTAAACACATTCATGATCAATGATTGAACATGACTAAACCATCAATTGAGCCAAACCAAGCCTAACTAGCCACTTCACCTAAGTTGACCCAAATTGGCCTAAAAAGCCAAAATAAGTCAAATCATGATGTAATCCAAATTGATTGTAATTAATGGCTCAAGTTCATTCTAAATCACTTGTTGAACTTGACCAAAGTCATGATTAAGCCCAAGTTGACCAAGTGGCCAATTTACCAAAGCCATGATTGAGCCCAAGTTGACCACTTGGTCAACTTGACCCAACCTAGCCCAAATTGACCTAAAAGGTTAAATTGACCAAAATTCAAATTAATTTCAAATTAAACCAAACCAAAGCCTACAATCATTTTTCATCAACCAATTGAACTTGACTCAACACTAACTCAACCTAATTTAGTCAAATTGGTTAACTTGACCATTTTGACTATTTTGAATCCAAATGAGTCAAATTCAAACCTAAGCCAAACCATATCAAATTAGTCACACCAAAACATTCCAAATCATGATCTAGACCTAATCCAAGCCTTAGTTTGACCCAATTTCATAATTGGTCAACCCAACCCAATGTGAACCCAATTGAACCTTTTGCCCAAATTGAGCAAAACCACTTCAAGCCACCATATGGAACCCCTTTGGCTGATCAAAGCCACTCCACATCAGCCTCAAAGCACCCAAATCCGCATAAACCCATTTGAAACCAAGCCAAAGGAGATTGACTAATGTGTAAAGCCATTTGCATTGGATCCTTACCATAAGTGGCAATGTCCACTTTGTTATCTCCATAACAGCCATCAAGATGCCAAATGAAGCATTCTTAGAGCTTCCTAGCCCACTCTAAACCCTAGCCCTTGCCATGGACCAAAGGATCCATGCTTCTTCCCTCTCATCCATGGTCAAACCCATGGACACAAGGAAGAGAAATCCCACCCCACCACTCCATATCTTCCCCTGAAGCTCCTGCCATTGCTTCAACCAACCCAGGTGAGCCATGTGGCACTGACGGTGACACCTCTAACAACTCGATGGTGGCCAATCGATGGGATTTGTGAATTTGATCTGATCCATCCACCTGGCTTAATTGAGGGATATACTCCTTCAATTCAAGCGGGGAACGACACCAATCCCATTCTCTAAGTCTCCAAGTTCATTTCGAAGTCCCTCAGAGTAATTTCAAGGGTCCACAACCTCTCCACAATCAGCCATTGCCACTCTCGTGCATAAACCAAAATAGAACACCCTTCCCTCAAGCAATATTCCCTCTCTACTAAATCAAATCCCAATTCCTACACCCACACCATCCTCATACTCAATCGAAGCCAACCAAATCATTTCCACGCCTTCCAAAGCACCAAATATCAGAGTTCAATTGAAGTTGAGGCATGCATGTGTGTGGATTGGTCGACCAAGCACCCTAGGTCAAATTGAGCTCAGACTTCTTCAACAAGGCTTTATCTCTACTAGATGGAGCTATCTCCATTGATCCCAACCGCCGGTCTTAGCTCCGGCAAGGCAATTTCTCAAAACTATAGCTTTAGACCTCTATGTGTTGGTCTTTTGTGAAAGAAATCTCTATGTCGCAGGATTTCAGCCATTAGATGTGATTGTATGCTCCTTTAGATGGTGTAGGATCTATTTGATCCCAATTTGTGCTTAGGTGAGCTCGGATCAAATGGGGAAAGATGGATGGTGCTCGTCTTTCGCCAATCATGAAAAGGATAGATCATACGCTGTTCATTCCATGTGATCGAAATGGATGGCTATGATAAAATCATGGTCGTCCAATCTCATATCAGATCCCCCACGTGGAAAGTGCGTTCGCGACCGCTGACTCAGCACGTGGATGTGACTACTTAAATATCCAATCTCATCGCACAACATGGAAAGTGTGCCGCGTCAGCTTCCACGTGGCCTTATGAAATTAAGGTCTTAATTAGCTTAATTAATCTAGTTTTTAACCATAAAACTTCCTAAAATTATAACTAATTGTAGAAAAATCTAAAAAAATACAAACTTAGGCTCATTTTGAAGATATTTTAGAGGAGAATCTAAGAAAATTATAATTAATTGATTTTGAATAGTGATTTTGGTTTAATTAAGGTTTTATAGAAAAAAAATATAATTAGCTTAATTACACTTTAATTAAGTACTCAATTAATCTCAAATTTTTTGTGGATGTTTAGGGAGATGACCTTTACCTCCCCTATTTTTCTGGAATTTTATTGATTGCTTAATTAGGAAAATCATTTGAGTAAGCCCTAATCACTCTCTTAATCTAATCAATCATAATTAATGAATGAACTGTAACTTGAATAATCATTTAAACATAATTATTTCTATTGAATGGTAAGATCACTTAGGGAATGTGATTGGGGATACTTTTTCTAATTCATTCCCTAAATCTTCTTTATCTTTAAAAAACTAAATTAATTAATGGGTTAATGGAATGACTAATTAATTAATTAGGTGATTAATCTTCAAAATAAGGAAATCAAAACCTAATTTAATGTTTGAATGATTTAGGGACTAGGATTGAGGCCTTGCCTTTGATCCTTTCCCCTAAGTTAATTTCATCATTCAAATAAAAACATAACCAAAATGTTTAATCAATTCATTAAAAACTTAAAGGAATTAAAATTAAAAATCAATTCATCACACCTAAGCAATGTTTAATTGCTCTTTGGTAGCTCTTTGGGTGTTCAATAACCCAAGGTGAGAGATAATGAAACTATGGTTAACTCATATGTGTGAGAAAATCATAAAAGTAATTAAGTGAGATCCCTTAAGCTTAATTAATTATTAATCGTATGCCAATTGCATTAGGCCCCTTTTATTTCTTAGAAGCATTGCAAATTTACTTTTCATGTGGTTGCATATCATATTGGCTTATTATTAATTAGTTAATTAACTTAAGGTGATGTAGGTAAGGAATAATTAATTCATTTAATTCATACCTTAACCTAATCAAAATATAAAATCAACTTAAATATTCTTCATTAAACTAAACTAATTCCCACATGGGGAAATGGGTTAGGATTAGCAAACCTATCTCATATTTCCTAAGTCAAATCAACTTCAAAGATAAAAGTGTCTTTCAAGAATTTTGGTTCATTCTAAATAGTCTTATTTAATATGATTGTCCTTAGGAATTAATTAGGGATTAATGAAATCATGTGCTTACATTCCTTTATTTCTTTCCAATCATGCTAAATATTGTTTTCATATGAAATCATGCATTCCTTTCTTTTTTGAAAATTAATTAAATAAAATATTTTCCTTTATGTCAAATTACTTGTGTTGACTTAAATTAAATATGTGTGGTTATTATCACTATTAAATCAAAAGGTATTTTTAAAACCTTTAAATTAATTATTTTAAATGAAGTAATGCTGATTACAAATATTTATAAGCTTGCATATGACGATATTATAGGATGTGTAATATGAAGCTCTCTTTCCCTCTCTTAACATTGATTCACATAGGATTTGCAAGTGTATAGTTCATTTGAAAAGAACACAACACTTGCATAAATCTATTTCTATGCATCTCCATGTTAAGACTTAGGAATAATTTCATATTACACACATAAATCATACAACCAAATCAAACATAATCTCTTGCATGATCCCTTTTCCATTTGGTTCTTTTTGTACATTTATATGCATTTGAGAAAAGTGATATATTAGTTTGGACATCCCGGGGCTGTGAGGCATTAAGTAGCCCTAAGTAGGTCTTGTACCTTATGCCCTTGGTGTAGAAAATAATGGTGTCATACTCACTTAAAACTCTTATACATATGCATGTATGATGTGGCCAATGAATGAGAATAAAAAATCATGTAAATAAAACTTAACTTTTGCATGGATTTTCCTATACTTATAGTAATTCATACATTTACAAGTATCTAAGAAAACTGGTATATTAATCTGGACATCCCGGGGCTGCGAGGCTTTAAGTAGCTCTAAGTAGGTATTGTACCTTATGCCCCTAGTGTAGAAAATGATGGTGTCGTACTCACTTAAAACTTTTATACATGTGAATGTGTATTTAGCCAATGGATGAAAGATCCCTATTTTCTACATAACAAAGACATGCATTCATAATTCAATCAACAAATGAAATATTTAAATTTCCAAATACACTTCTTTGCATTCATCATCAAAGTGTGCTAAGATTTACATTTCATGTATATGTATGCTTAGGGTTATTCATATGCATGATATACATGATGGCAAGAAATAAAAGAGTGTGTGTTATGTGATAGTAATCCATCCTAACTAATCCTATGATGCCTTTCTTACCGAATAGGGTTATTTAGAATGAATCTAAATTTAGGGTTACTTAAAACACATAATGAGCCATTCACTAAAGGAAATTCATTAATTAACTTACCTTAGAAATAACTTAAGGTAGAGATAAAAGAGAGACTCTCTCTCTTTCTTCTCTTTATAACACTTAGTTGCTAAGTGTAGGCTACATAAAACAAATGAAAATACTAAGTAAAATCTCCAAATCAACTAAACCACTAAAAGAGAAATCAACTCTTTATGAATTAAATCTCTCAAACTTAGCAAATCATAACTCTAAATCTTAGCAGGGACATACCACACAAGCTTTAACACATGCACATTAAGCTAAGTCACCATTTTTAGCTCTATGTTAGGACGGTACATGGTTTGATGAATGTTTAACTTTGTGATGTATTATTTTAGACTGGATGTTAGGGTGTATGTGTGTAGTCTGAATGTTAGACTGACATTAGCCTAATCATGTTTTATGCAGGGGGTTGTGCTTAAGGTGCTGCTCTAATAAAAATATAAATGCTTTTCACTATGTTGGTTGCTTAGCCCCTAAGCATAACCCAAGTTAGGATATGTGGACTTGGTTACCCATGTGTGGGATGCTAAGTCCAAATTATTTATACAATTTCTTGGGTTGTATGGTGTGTTTAGCTAACATTTGTTTTGCAAGTGTAGTTAGATTTACTTTCCTTCTCTTTTAATGTAATTTTTTCATTAGGATTAGGATTAGTGTCATGGGGTGGATTAGGATGAACATTGGTTATAAGGCCATGTCTTATGCACTGTGTGATGTCTTTGGAGCGAGCTACATCCCAATCAAACCAAGAGAAAGAAAGAAATGGAGCAAAAGCAAAGTGAAGAAAATGAAAGATGAAAGTGAAGAATGGAGAGCGAGAATGAAGAGCCCCCATAACACTTATCATTTTATAATTTTAATTATTCTATCATTATACCAGGATGTATAAGGGTAGAACTCGGCTTCCCATATTTTTTCTCAGGTTGTATGGCGGTACCTGATCGCATTGGCCTTTTATTCTTTTGCAATAGCTTTATAAAATTGTTTGATATTTTGTTTAGCTTTTGCATTAAAAATAGCATGCATTTTCATAGTTTCTTTATGATTGGTGATTGTTGTGGGGCCTGGATACAATTAGGCTCTTAGGATAAAAATAAATTTTCTATCCCATTAATAACTCATAACTAAAATTTTAAAATAATTCATAACCACACATAAAAATCTAGGAATTAAATCAAGATAATAAAATATTTAGCAACCCCTTAACTGAATGATTGAATGTATAATATCATGCATGTCATATTCTTCCAGTCTTATTAAGAGAGGGCTTCCATCTATTCCAGAGAATAAAAGGCTTAACTTGTAAGAGTCTTTGATGAAAAAACACCTCTTTCTCTTCTAATTTAGCCAATAATCAATTTATCATGAATTTAGGCAAATAAAATTCTATACCGTGTGTCAAAATAAAAATTCCAAAAATCAAATAAAACTTGACCAAATTTGCATTAGATTTAAGTCATTATTCATGCTCTTCATGATTTAGTCTCTTGCGGAGTGAGTTTAAGGACTTAGTTTCTCTTCTAAGTAAATAACAACCTAACCATCCTGCAAAGCATAAGGCTTGCTTACATGGATTTTAAAGAGTTAGTTGGCCACTCCATGCATAAGTCTAGGTCGTTTACTCTCTCTTGTGGAGGTAAACCATATACCCATTTTTTGCCTTAGATTTAGGTCATATTTTATCCCTCATCAAAGCTCCCTATATTTAGGATCTGAGGTTGTTGTTTCCCTTTGTGGGCTACAAGCATAAATCCTCACCTCTTAGGCATTTCCACTATCTTGTGTGTGGAATTATAAGTCATAGATTTCTAATAAAAATTTAACTCAAATAAATAAATCTCCTTAATTTCAAATATATAAAGCTCAACCAAGGATGGGTGATTTAACTCATTCTCTTCTCACTCCTCTCTCCTTGGTTTAGATAATAACTCTCCCTTTTGATCTCTCCCACTTAATTTTCTAAAGTATAACCAATTTCTTGATTGTCTTATCTTTGAAATCTTTGGAGACAATAATCACGTACTTTAATCGAGAGTATTCTTAAGAGATTCACTTTCTTTAAGATGTAATTAACTATGGAGGCTTGCCTCCATAGGAAACTTAACAAACCTGGTTTAAATAAACCCTGCTTTACTTTTTCATGTAAAGTAGAGAAAAAATCTTCAGTATATTCGAAGACCCATCATGCCATAGGAGTCCTTATTAGGTGATTAGGTCCATTATAGGGTAGTGACTTCTATCTCTCAAGATAGTATACTATTCTTTAATGTCATACCCAATCACCCTAATAAGTACATTTATGGATTTGCATGGTGTCCCCTCAAAAACACACACACAAGACAAAAATAAACACACACACAAAACAAAAATAAACACCACAGATTTTTTTGATGACTCCATTGGGGGTGGTCCCTCTCTCTATCTCTAGTAGATGATTGTTGTCTCCAAGCATCGATAGTGGACTTGTATTTCATATAAGTTTGAGACTATCTTTCCTTCCGTTGGCACTTAGTTTATTTCATTCTTAAGGAAAGTTAGCCAACATCCTTTAGGTTTTAGGACCTCACTCCGTGTAGGTCTTGAAACCCCTATTAGGTTCCCCAATAGGTGAAAACATAATTTATCAATGAAAGGGGAGATAATAAAAATTTATAACCTCCTCACCACTAGTTTGGTGAGGCGAGGTTCATCATGAAATTTAAAGAAAATAATTTCTTTCACAAAAATGACACTTTCCAAAAGCACCTTTCAGGAAACTCACAAAATCACAAAATCAAAACCCCCTCCATGATTGCTACATGGAGGTTTTTTTCATAAGCAAATCATGTCATATTTGATTCCCACTTAACATATCCAAATTTATTATGAGAGGATCTCTATTTGAATCAAACATTAAATTTGACTTCCACTTAACAATTTCAATTTGTTAAGTGGGGGTCTCATTTCCAAAAAAAACATTAAATTTTACTTTCACTTAACAATTTCAATTTGTTAAGTGGGGGTTCATTTCCAAAAAATATAAAATTTTACTTTCACTTAACAATTTTAATTTGTTGAGTGGGGGTGTTATTTTCAAAACATAAATCTAACCTTCACTTAACATATTCAACTTGTTAAGTGGGGGTCTCATTTCCAAAAACATAAAATCTGACTTTCATTTAACAATTTCAATTTGTTAAGTGAGAGTCTCATTTTCAAAACATAAAATTTGGCTTTCACTTAACAATTTTAATTTATTAAGTGGGGGTCTTATTTTCAAAACATAAAATCTGACTTTCACTTAACAATCTTAATTTGTTAAGTGGGGGTCTCATTTCCAAAACATAAATTTGACTTCCACTTAACAAATTCAATTTGTTAAGTGAGGGTTTCATTTTCAAAACAAAAACAACATACATTTAGGCCTTCACTTAGCATATCCAATATTGCTAAGTAAGAGTCTCATTTTCAAAGCATATGTTTGGTTCTATTCAATACATCAAATTTGTTAAGTAGAAACCACATAATTATGCCATATTGGATTCCCACTTAACATACCAAAATTGTTAAGTGAGAATCTCATTCTCAAGTCATATCATAATTTGATTTCCACTTAACACACCAAATTGTTAAGTGAGAATCTCATTCTCAAGTCATATCATAATTTGATTTCCACTTAACACCAAATTGTTAAGTGGGAATCCCATCAAAACATATCAAACACATTTAGGCTTTCACTTAACATACCAAATTTTTTAGTGAGAGTCTCTTTTCAACACATTTGATCCTATTTTAACATACCAAATTTATTAAATAAGGATCCAATTTTTCATATCAACCATACTTCAGCTTTCACTTAACATATCAAATTTGTTAAGTAGAGTCTCATTTTCAAAGGAAAACAAACATATCTCAAACACATTTGGCACTTTCACTTAACATATCAAATTTGTTAAGTGGGACTCCCATCTTCAAAGAAAAATAAATCTATCTCACAATCATATTTGGCTTTCACTTAACATACCAAATTTGTTAAGTGAAAGTCTCATCTTCAAGCACAAATCAAACACATGTGGCCTCTACTTAACATACCAAATTTGTTAAGTAAGAAGCTCCATTTTTCAAATTTAAAATATCATAATCAAATCTTCACAAGAAAAAATATCCCAAACACACAATCACAACCTCTTCTTAGCATACCCAAATTTTCTATGTAGAGGTTCTTTCAAACTATCAATATTTTCAAACAAGAAACATAAAATGCAAACAATCTCCAAAAAGAAAGAAATCTCCCCTCAAATTTTTGAACCCCACCCAACCTACCTAAATTTGTTTAGTATGGGTTCTAAAATCAGAAATCAAATGGAAGACGACTCTCCTCTAAAACATCCAAATCTCTCCAATGAACTCCACTTAACACATTTGAATTATTGAGTGTGGGTTCAAAACTCCAAACTTCTATTATTTTCATGGAGCGAATCTCAAGGTACAAATCTGATACAAGTTATATTTCAATAAATGCAGACATACAGCTCTGATTAGTCAGTGCAGTTTTTGCAGTCTTCACACATGGCCTCTAAGAAGTTTATTTTCACCTTTTCATTCGGGATGGATTTGTTCCTAGATCAGGACAGCCTTCCTCAGATTGACTCCACCCATCTAGTATTCTTTGGTCGAGGGTTTAAGGGAGCCCACATCAGCTGCGAGGGGGTGACCCTCACCACTGTTAGTCGGGATGAGGTGGCTGGGTAGAAGCTAGTCATCTGCATCGACCTGCCTTCTAACACTAAGTATCCTTCTCTAAAGAGGAAGGTAGTCGAGGTTCCGCCAATCAATCTAGTTCATATTCAGTCAGTTGTTCCTAATGTCACTCAGGTCCGTGCTAGCACCACCTCGTCGGTCCCCTCTAAGGGGAAGGCTATCCTGGCTTCGAAGATAGCCTCCCCTACCTTCAAGGTAGGATCTAGCTCTCACACCTCCTTGCATAGTCGTACACAACGCCGCACATAATGACACAATATAAGCCACAAGATCAAGCTGCCCAATGAGCATGTTGCCCAGGAGATGGATGCCACATCCCATATTGCAGAGGAGGCTTCCCCTCGTGAGGTTTCCCTATTGCTGACTAGCAACCAGTTCCACCCCCTCTTAGCATCAGACAAAGAGGAGGACTATCATAGGATAGTTGCATTACCTCCACCTCCTACATACCATGAGGTTTCAGCTAGGGATAGGAGGAAGTACTATGCTAATCTACAGATGGTTTTACTATAGGTAGGTAGGGTACACGGATGTTCAAAGTCTGGTACATTATTTGACTTGAGGTCGATCATCCCTAGGAGTGTTATCAGGCACATTTGCAGTGACAGAGCATCAGAGCCCTGAGTAGTAGCTCAGTCAGGGAGTAGGAAGCGATGGAGGTTCGTCAGGTAGTCGGCACCCTCCTCTAGTTGATTTCCCCAGTCATCGGGCCACCAAGGCTAATAGGACTGATAGCATAGTGTTGATAGGTACCACTAGTCATAGGAAACTAGAGTGAGTGTGTTGTCTCCACCGATCCACTCTAACTCATCACTAGTTTAGGTCCCACCATCCATCGTTCCTACAAAGGCATAGAAGATAATTTCTAGGGAGAAGAAAGCCCCCTTGGTGATCTAACTACGACTAAAGGATGCCACTTCATCTACTCCACTGACTAAGGTGCGAACAAGTTCACCTACTCGACCTCCTACTTTAGTCTTGGTGAAGAAGGAGTGGCGACCCCGTAGCATCTTAGTTGCACCACCACCACCACCACCATCAGAGCCAGTGACAACATCAGGTGTAGAAGGGGAAGGGGATAGTCCTGCAGTCCCCATGGTAGTGGATCTCCCTAGGGACACTACTCCGCTGATGAGTAGTCACGAGCACATCTCTTCCAGCAGTCATGACCCTCCCAGAGCCATCACTCCAATGACAAGTAGTGTTAGGTGCATCTTTTTTAGTGAGCACATTCCTTCTACCAGTCAACAACGCATATTTGTACCGGCATGGTTAGATCGTTCCCTAGATGAGATTTTAGCACAGTACTTTGCAGAGAAGATGGAGCTTCTAGGGAGTGATCAATCAAATTATGAGGAGAGAAAGATCAACTTTAATCCATATGAGGATGATCTCCTTGAATATTCGACCAAAGTTCACATGGTCAATACTAAGGGGTCCCTTCAGAGGGATCAACATAGTCAACAAGGTATTGTAGTGGAAGAAGATGACGATGTACAGTCAACTAGCTTAGGTAGAGGGATGATCATATTGATCAAATAGGGAAGAAGATTGAGGAGTTTGTGGCAGTGGTGTCAACATTGCAGAATTTAGCTCTAGTTTCACAGCCTTCTCCCATAGTGGCCGACAGAGCGGAGTTGGCACACACTTTAGATCATCTTAGATTCTTTCCTATAAAGGGAGACAGTGGTAGCTTGCATAGGAAGGTGGTGGATAGCACATTCATGCATGAAAAAGACATCAAACATTGGTGGAGCAATAGGTGAGGGATGTGTTGGCGCAAGCCCGAGGTTGCTCATCTGTTCCAAAGAGTAGACCCTACCTAGAAGAATTTGATGGTGTCCAATATCTAAGGGCTTTGTACCTCCATCCTTCAAATTTTTTGATGGCAGTGGGAACCCCCGACATAATATAGCACATTTCAAAGCCGGATGTTGCAATGTCAGTGGCAGCGATGCACTCTTATTTCACCTCTTCATCAGTAGCTTGACAGGAATCACATTCAATTGGTATGCTGAACTACCCAATGATATAGTGAAGACATTTGATGAGTTGGAGTAGCTCTTTATTAAGAGATTTGTTGGAGCTCAGTATAGGGTAGCTGTGGGAGACCTCGTTGTAGCTCAACAACACCCCGATGACTCCCTTGTTGATTACATTCTTAAATGGCACAATTTAAGTATGAAATACAAACCATAACTATCTGAACAACATGCCATTGAAATTCTACTCAAGAATATTCATGGCCCAGTCGCCTTCATGCTTAAAAGGTTCACCATTAAGACATTTGAGAAATTAATCAACAAGGCGTCTGGTATATAAGGAGAGGCCATAGGGTTACCTTTCACCAAGCCCAGACCGTAAAAGGTATTTGAGAAAAAGCTAGGGGCAGTTACAGTAGTTGATAAGGGGAAGCAGCCAGCCAAGTTCAGTAAGATAGACCTCGAGTTCAGCAGCCTCCTCTACCACCTCCTTTGCCACCGCCTCAGCCATCATATCAACCACCTCAGTTGCCATAGTGGCATCCAACGCCGCTTGCTCAGCAGTATCCCCATCCATAATATCAGTAGCAGTACTTTATCCACCACCGGGTAACTATAACTTACCTACTTTTGCTGATAAAATGAATAAACATTATTCATTCAAAAGGGAGGTAGTCAGGAAGATCTTTAAGAACCTCTTAAAGAAGCCTGATTTTTAGTTACCAGAGCCTAGAAGGCAAGAGGATGTGGGCAAGAGTCATGATCCAAACTTTTTCCCCTATCATCGCATGCTAGGACATGTCCTAGAAGATTGCTTTACTTTTAAGAGTTGAGATATATAAGTCTACATCAGGAATGCCTACTAGAATAACCCTCTAGTTTTGTTAGGATAATCCTTGGGGAAACATGTGATCTTCTCAAGATAGAGGAAAGTTGGGATATCTCCTTATCCTGAACCTCCAAGAAAAAAAATTCTAAGATCAAAAGTTATCCTTGCAGGTGCCTGAAGCAGTTCAAACCTCCAACTCTAAGGAAGGTTGACAAGTTACTAAATACAACTTGAGGGAGGTAGAAGCCCAAAATAATAGTGACAGCTTCCACTTACCCGGGATAGCACATTAACTCAACCACCAACTGAGTCCAATACTCATTCCACGGTTACAGCCATAGTTACTTCAGCCAATTCTTCTTCTAGCAGATGTACTATATCAGCGGAGGGGGGGTGCCAAATCCCTCGCTCCACTCACTTTACTTGATTTCTACTTTGTACCATCATCCAAATATAAGAAATCAATAAAGAAGAATACTGATTTTTCTTACATTCTCTCTACTTTTGATGATCATGATGATTTCATTCCTATAAAAAGCTCTCTAAATACTAATAATTATAATAATTTTGGTCCATTCCTTTCATATTTTGAAATGAATTACCCATTTCTAGATCACTCAGGTTCACCCATTGAGATTGACTTGGAGTCATCTGACTCTGATGATCCTATAGGAGAGAAGTAGGTGAAATTGATGGCGTAGAACTTTCTTTTAAACCATCTCATGAAGTCACTGAAGTCAACCTTCATAGTGGCAAAGTTCTACCTCCTAGGGTAGCACCTCAGGATAAGGATAATAAAGTCATTGGTTCTAGTAGTCAAGAAGCCTCTCCAAAGGATGCTCCACATATGGATATGCTTGTGGAGGACCAACCTAGAGTTGACTACAATGTCTTCACTCACCTGAGAAAGTTAGTAGCTAAACTAAGCATATATGATGCTCTTATATTATCTAAAGAGATGAGGGAGTCATTGATCAAGGCCCTTCTTGATCTAGAAATATGCTTAGCTCGGCTGACCGTTGTTGGAGAGGAGGCATGTTTTTCAAGAGAAGCCCGAGGAGTTACATTCACCAATGAAGACCATCTTTAAAAGACAATGGAGCACAATCGTATCCTCTATATCACAGTGGATATGGGAAGATTCAGACTCTTCAGGGTGTTAGTTGATCAAGGTGCATTAGTGAACATTATGAGTCTAAAACCCTGCCTACTTGAGGATCGACATCTCTAAACTTCGAGGAGATCGGATGATGTTGAGAGGTTTCAATAAAGAATGTGAGAGGACTTTAGGCTCCATAGTATTACCACTAGAAATAGATGACTAGAAGATAGAAGCCAAGTTCTACATAATCAATTAAGATACATTTTTCACTGCTTTTCTCTATAGGCCCTGGATACATGCAAATAACATGTTTCCATCCTCTTTGCTTTAGTGCATCAAATTCAGAAGAGGTTGAACTGAGTATTGTGTCAAAAGAGACTTGAATCCATTCTCAGTTAGAGAGGTCAAAATTTATGAAGATGCAGCCTACTATCTTCCTCAAAATCAAAAAGTCTATTCACGTGAACTTGGTGACAGTTCAAAATCAAAAGAAAAAGAAACAAAAGAAAAAGAAAAAGAAAAGAAAAAATGAAAATAAAAAGAAAGCACAAGTGAGCAAGAATAAGACACCGAGGAAGAGGTAGAACTAGATGTTAGATTCCGCCCACAATTTGTTCCTCCATATGAACACATGGGTATGATGACTCAACCTCTACCAGGTAGAGGAAGAGGCAAATTCGTGAGGGTGGAAGACCGGGTGGCCAACTAGTAGTGAGCTCACGAGTACCCCGCTATCCATATAGACTTAGAGTCTAGTTCAGAAGATGAGTCTCACGTGATTGACACGCCAACCAATCCCTCTCGACGGGTCCCTTTGGAGGTGATGTTCAAGCCAGACAATGATGAAGACCAGGCCTCCATGCAAAGCATGACTGTATCCAAGTCATCGTTATATAGAACAGTCAAGCAGAAGTTGGGACTTTAGCTCTAATCTTACTTTCTTCTCAGAAACTTGAAGGTTTGGTAGTTAAGGAGGCCCCTAGGTCATCCACAGATGTCAGATCGAAGAGGCTTTTGTTCAGAACATCATCCTCAAGTCAAGAAACCGATGTAAAACTTGAGGATGGTTCATATAAAGATTTAATAAAACTATCTTTTGATTAGTATTCGCCTTGTGTTATTAACTTAGCAAAGAAGTGATTAATTTCACATACTTGGTCTAAACATAGGCCAAACTACTTTGAAAAATTATGGGACAACCAAAGAAAGCACTCTCAATCAAGATCAGGACTAGGATTCGACATAGTGGGTCTAGTCAATGATGACAACTATTGCCTAGTTATCACCACTCATTTGGGGTCTGATAGCTTCTTCTCAATTCATGCTAACTCTTATGAGGAGGCATGTTTAGAAACTTCAGATGACCTAAGTGAGGCTGAAGTAAAAGATGCACCACCATAGTTTGAAGAAGAAATCAGATCAACCACTGACGAACTCAAAGAAATCAACTTGGGAACGAAAGAAGATCCATGTCTGATGTACATCAGTTCCTTGTTGAATGAAGAAGAAACCAATGACTTAGTTAGGCTATTAGCTGAGTTTAAGGACTACTTTGTATGGAGTTATGAAGAAATGCTTGATTTATCTCCTAATGTAGTAGTCCATAAACTATTAATAGAACATAATGCTAAGCATATCAAGTAAGCTCCTAGAAGCATGCAATTAAACATTGAACAACAGGTCACTTCTGAAATCAAGAAACTAATCGATGTTGGCTTTATTAGAAAAGAAAAATATCCCACCTGGTTAGCCAGTGTCATCCCATTTAAGAAAAAGAATGGCCAAATTTGCATGTGTCGATTTTAGGGATCAAATCAAGGCATGTCCTGAAGATGAATTTCCACTTCCTATACAAGAATTGATAGAGGGCATGCCTCATCTCATGCAGTATTCTCTTTTATGGATGGGTCATCTGGCTACAACCAAATCAAGATGGTCCCTGAGGATGAAAGAAACACTACTTTTTGAACCCCGATCAGAATCTATTGTTATAAGGTCATGCCTTTTGGCCTTAAAAATGTCGGTGCTACATACCAGCGGGCCATGACTTAGATCTTCAATGAACTCATTCATCATTAAGTTAAATGCTATATTGATGATCTAGTAGTCAAAAACTAAGAAAAGGAAGATCATCTTTTCGAATTGAGAGCAATTTTCGAATGGTTAAGATAATTTAATCTCAGAATGAATCCCCTGAAGTGTGCATTCGGAGTAGCTTCAAGAAAATTCCTTGGGTTAGTTGTTCGACACTGAGGAATCGAGATTGACCCAAAGAAGATCAAGGCTATCTTAGATATGCCACCCCCTAAAAGTCTAACTCAACTCAGATCATTTCAAGGGTGGTTGGCATATCTAAGATGCTTCATATCCAACTTATCAGGAAGATGCTAGTCATTCTCGAACTTATCAAAAAGGATGCCAAGTTCAAGCGGGATGATAAGTGCCAACATGCCTTTGAAGATATCAAGCACTACCTAATGACACCTACAGTTCTAGCAGGCCCTATCCCGGACAAGTCGTTAATCCTCTACACCACTGCATTAGATGAATCCCTTGGCACTTTGTTGGCTCAAACCAATGACGAAGGGAAAGAAAATGCTCTCTATTACCTCAGTCATCGTCTGATACCTATTAAGATAAACTACCCACCTAATGTGAAGCATTGCCTAGCTTTAATCTTTGCAACCCAAAAGCTATGGCACTACATGCTTTCTCACAAGTTGAATATGATCTCTAAAACTAATCCACTATAATATCTCATGATGCGACCAATGTTATCTGGACGGCTGGCATGTTGGTCCATGATTTTATCATAGTTTGACATCACATTCGTACCCCTCCGTGCTGTGAAAGGATAGGCACTAGCAGATTTCATAGCAGCACACCCACTTCCTGATTCTCCGCTTTGTGATGACCTCCCCTATGAACAAATCATGAACTTAGGGGACACTAAAATCAATAACTTCTCCCAAAGACACAGCATAGATTGGAGATATTCCACCATCTACTACCCAAGGGCAAACGGTCTAGCAGAAGCCTTCAACAAAACTCTCATCCAAATATTGAAGAATACACTCGGAGGCAACAAGCGACAATGGCATGAGCAGTTGATTGAAGCCTTATGGGCCTACCGCACCACATATAAAACTCTAACTTAATCTAACCTATTTTCCTTAGTGTATGGATTCGAAGCCAATCTACCATTTGAAGTCTAACTCCCATCACTAAGGGTAGTTATGGGTATGTTGACCTCATTTTTCGAGTGAGCTCTTAACCTCCTTTTCTTGGACTTAGGACTCTTCTATACACTAAGAACTCCTTAGTCATAAGGCTCTCTAGTGATTAGGTGAACACTTAGCCTAAGCCTAGAGACATAGAAGGGTTAAGCATAGGATTAGGCCTTGCCTTAAGACTTAAGGAAATCACCTATCCAATATCCTAAAACCAATCTAGATACATTTTCTCAAATCAAACTCAGATTCAAATCTTAAACCAAACCTCAAATTCAAATCCATATCCCAAATTTGACTCCAAATGATTGAAACCCAAAATCGAATTCAAATCCTAAGACCCTTCCTAAGCCATATGAACCACCATCATAAGCTTAGCAAAAACTCCCTTTAAATCAAATAAAACTAAATTGATTTATTTATAAATCAATTATTCCTTCATTCATATTCACAAATATAAAGGAAACCCACCTTCCAATGACCAAAAATGAATCAAACTAAATTGATTGCCCTCTAAGCCTTTTTGACCTACATCCATGGACTTGGTCAAATTTGCTTTCAAATCACTCCAAACTTAAGTGATTTTCTCATGAATCATTTAGATCTTCATTTATATTCATGAATATAAATGAAATATAAATCCAAATGGCCAAGATCAAATCCAACATCAAACTAAAATCCAATTTGTAGCCTTTAAGCCAATTTCTTAGACTTAACCAAATCTTATCCAAATCAACTTGAAACTAATGAATTTTCTCTTGAATTGATCATTCATTCAATTATCTACCCAAATATAAATGAAACCTACAATCATCAAATCAAATCGAAGGCAACCCAAGTCAAACCCAACCTAGCCCTTTTGACTTGAAATTTTCAAATGAGCCAAAATACTTTAGACTCCAAATTGATTGACGTTGAATTTATATTTCAATCCAAGGCTCATATACAAGTTCAACTAAACTCAAAATAAACCAAAACCAAACCAATTGACCAACATATGACCACTTGACCCAAAGTGACCTAAAGGACCCATTTGAGCTAACTTCCAATCCAACCTAAATTGGATTGAACCAAACTCACCAAAATCTTCCACCATGATTGTTGATCACCCTAGGTTGATCAATTGCAATCAATTAAGTCAAACCAAGTCAACTTAGTCATTTGACCAATTTAAGCATTAGCCCAAATGAACCAAAACTAGCCAAAACTCATCCTGCATCAAATTAATTGAAATGAATGATTTGAATCAACCCAAAATCAATATTTAAGTATGACTTGACCACCAATTGAGCCAAACTAAGCCCAATTGGACATTCGATCCAAGTTGACCCAAATTGGCCTAAAAGACTAAATTAGGTCAAATCATGATCTAACCCAAATTGATTGCAACCAATGACTCAAGTTCATTCTAAATTGATTATTGAACTTAACCAAAGCCATAATTAAACCCAATTTGATCAATCGAGCCCAATTGAGTCATTTAGGCCAAAATGGCTTAAAGGATCAATTTGGCTTAAATCCAAATTAAATCCAAATTGATTCCAAACAAAGACCACATTCATCTTCAATTAGCCAATTGAACATGGATCAACTCATAACCTAAGCTAATTTGGCCAATTTTGGTCAAATTGGTCAACTTGACCCATTTAATTCCAAATGCGCCAAAATCAATTTTAAGCCAAATTAAATCAAATTGATCATACCAAAACTCTTCAAATCATCATTTAAACCTAACCTAAGCTTTGGTTTGACTCAATTTGACTAATTGATCAACCTAACCTAACTTGACCCAATATGGCTCATATGGCCTAATCTGAGTCAAACCCATTTGAATCAAGTTAAAATCCATTACAATCTGATCCAACCCATCTTAAACCCACTTGGGATCAGCCCAAGATCAACCCAACCCAATCAAATCCCTCATGGAGCCTCCCCCACATAGGATTCCACCTATTCTAATTCAATTCTCCCCCATCATTTGCATTCAAACCTCCCCACCACTTGCATTCAATGGAGCTGATCCTATGACAGCAAATAAAGACTTTGAGAGCTAAATCCAAAGTCCCCAATAAGATATTACCTCCCAACCACCTCCCCATCACACTTAATAATGTATTTTCATCCATCCACTTGAAGAGAAGAGACAGAGGGGTTAAAACCTGAGCATATTCTCCTCATTCTACCCTCTTGAAACCCCCAAAGCCATCAGCTACCATTTCCCCACTTCTCATGAGCTAAATATATCAAAATCAGGTCAATTCTAATAAGAAAGTGGCGATAATTGAAGAATACATCATTCCAAAGAAAAGGCGCAAGTCTAGGTTCATTCCAAGGCTCCTTCCTCCACTCAAAAGCGTGCTCGGATCATCACCGCTGCTGAAAACTAGCCACGAGAGGTAATTTCATTGAACCATAGCCATCCTTAGGATCTTCCATTTGCACAAATGTATGCTTGATTCTAAGAATTTCCCATAGATTACCCTAGTATTATTCATTATACACTATCCCAATATGATTTATAGTGTTTTCTGGCAAAGATAGCCAGAAAATCAAACCCAATTAGCCCAAATTGGGCAGTTTTAGCCACTATTTTGCTATTTTTGGGTTCTGGCTCACTAGAATCGGAGAAAAAGAGCAGCAACCATTCGATCCCACATTCAGGTGGTCGGACAACCCAAATCTCATGTTAGAATCATCGCATCTCATCCTTTAGATCTTCCGGTGTCTACCTGGACCATTCGATTGCACGATCAGATGGCCAAATTGCGTCCTCGCATCATGCGCACGATCCAAATTTTTTCCCGCTCCTTTTCCGTAGTGCCCAATAGATGCGCGCCGCATCAGTGTCGTTCCAACCAATCGCACAGTGCTGCATGCCACGCATAATAGAGGGGTTGCGCAGCCAATGCGGCACCGTACGCCGTTACCGTCATGCTTACTGGGTTAAGTGGGAAAATGCTTATTTTCTAATTTTAAAATTTATTTAAATTGCCTGAAACTTCAAATATTCATAAAAAAAATACCCAACAAAAAATTTCAAATGAGGCTCATTGGATTCATCTTTCTGAGAGAAATCCAATGAACCAAAAATCACTATTATTTGCTGAGTATTGTGAGCTTAATTTAAGTTTTAGGGAAAATAAAGTTTTATTAATTACTCTAAAAAATACAAATAAATTTAGTTGAATTTTTTAGAGATTGAAGCTATGTTTGAAATCTACCTACCATATAAATTATAGGATAAAATGACAGTTGGATTGAAAGATATTGAATTTAAAAGTTCAAATGATATATTTTAATTAAATAAATCATTATACCTTATAAAATTTGGTTAAATCAGCTGAAACTTTAAAAATTCATAAGTAACCCTAGAAAAATCTAAAAAAATATAAATCAGGGCTCATTTTAAAGGTATTTCATAGGGGCTTAATTTATAATTAATTATAATTCATTTTGAGTAGTAATTAAGGCTTAATTTGGGTTTAACTAAGTCATAACCTAGCCTTTGACCAAGTCAACATTTAACCCAAATGAAACCCAAACTAGCCAAAATCCACCATATGCCAAATTGATTAAAACCATTGACTCAAACCCATTTATAATCAATGATTGAAAATGTCCAAGCCATCAATTAAGCCTAACCAAGTCTAATTGGCAATCTGACCCAAGTTGACCCAACTTGGCCTAAAAAGCCAAAATGAGCCAAATCATGATTTGATCTAAATTGATTGCAACCAATGGATCAAGTTCATTCCAAATCACTTGTTGAACTTGACTAAAGACATAATTGAGCCCAAGTTGACCAATTGGTCAACTTGACCCAACCTAGCCCAAATAGACCTAAAGGGTCAAATTGGCCAAAATTCAAATTAAATCCAAATTAAACCAAATCAAAGCCTACAATCATTTTTTAAATTGACCAAATGAACTTGAATCAACACTTAACCCAACCCAATTTTATCAAATTGGGCAAATTAGGCAACTAGACCAATTTAACCCTTTTCAATAAATTTGGGTATATTGAATGATGGTATTCATTTTCAAATGTGTGTTTTTTGAAAAGATGATTTTTGATTTTGTATAGACTTGAAATCTTCATTCAATAAATTTGGATATATTGAATGAAGATGTTCATATGTGCTTTTTGAAAAGATAATTTTTGATTTTGTTTAGAAAGGAAATCTTCATTCAATAAATTTGGGTATATTGAATGTGCTTTTTGAAAGATGATTTCGATTTTATTTGAAAATGAAATCTTCATTCAATAAATTTTAGTATATTGAATGAGGGTATTCATTTTTAAATTTGTCCTTTGAGAAAAGATGATTCTTGATTTTTGTTTAGAAATAAAATCATCATTCAATAAATTTGGGTATAGCATATGTACTTTTTGGAAGATGATTTTGGTTTTATTTGAAAATGAAATCTTCATTCAATAAATTTGAGTATATTGAATGAGGGTATTCATTTTCAAATATGTGCTTGTTGAAAAGATGATTTTTTATTTTGTTTGGAAATAAAATCTTCATTCAACAAATTTGGGTATATTGAATGAGGATCTTCATTTGTGCTTTTTGAAAGATGATTCTTACCTTTGATTTTTGAAAATATCTTACATGTAACAATCTTGAAGATTGTTAGATGAGGTGTAAATATTTTATTATGTGAATTTTTTTGGAAAAGTTCTTTTTGGAAAGTGATGTTTTTTATAAAGAATTTATTTTTCTTTATTCTTGGAATGAACTTTTCCTTACCATAGAAGTGGTAAGGAGGAAGGTCTTTAATAATATCTTTTTATTAAATTTTTATTTTCACTTATTGGGGAACCCAACAGGAGTTTTAAGACCTACATGGAGTGAGGTCCTAAAACTTAAAGGATGTTGGCTGGCTTAGCTTAAGAATGAAAAAAACTAAGTGCCAATGAAAAAGAAGGATAGTCTTGGATTCATATGAAATACAAATGCACTATTGATACTTGGAGAAAATGATCATTTATGGAGAGAGGAACCATCCCCAGTGGAGTCGCCAGAAAAATCCGTGGTGTTTATTTTTATTTTATTTCTCAAACTCTTTGGGGAAATCTAAAAAATAAAATTTATGTTGTGTATGTTAGACACCATGTAGATCCGCAGATGTACTTATTAGGGTGATCGGGTATGATATTGAGGAATGATGTACTATCTTGAGAGATAGAAGTCACCATCCTACAATGGACCTAATCACCTAATAAGAACTCTTGAGGACAATGGGACTTCAAATGTACCATAGATTCTTCCCCTACTTTACATTGAAAAGTAAAGTAGGGTTTATTTTAAATTGGGTTCATTAAGTTCCCTATGGAGGTAAGCCCACATAGTTAATTACATCTTCAGGAATGAGATTCTTTAAGTATACTCTCGATTAAGGTAAACGATCATTGTCTCCAAAGATTTCAAAGATAGGACTATCAACAAATTAGTTTATTTTCAGAAGATCAAGTGTGATTGATCAAAAAAGAGGGAGTTATTATCAAAACCAAATTAAGAGGAGTAGGGGATGCTTATGGTATTAGGAAACCTAATAAGCATCCCAAACTATCATATGGTTGGGCTTTATATTTTTAAAATTTGAAGAGAATTATATGTTTGAGTTAAATTTTAATTAGAAATCTAGGGCTTACAATTCCATAATACAGATAATGGAAATGCCTAAGAGGTGCGGATTTATGCTTGTAGCCCGTAAAGGGAAAAAATAATCTTAGATCCTAAATCTAGGGAGCTGTGGTGAGGGCCAAGGAATGACCTAAATCTAAGGCAAAAATGGGTATATGGTTTACCTCCATGAGGATACCACTTAACTTACAACACTAGAGATGGCGCCAACTAACTCCTCCTAGGGTTTTAAATACATGTAGGCAAGTCTTATGCTTTGTAAGAGAGCTAGGTTGTTGTTTATTTAGAAAAGAGACTAAGTCCTTAAATACACTCCCTAAGAGACTAGATCATGTAGGGAATGAATAATGACTTAAATCTAAAGCAAATTTTATTAAATTTTTATTTTTATTTTTGGACAGTTTATTTAACACAAGCTATAGGATTCATATGCCTAATGCATGAGAAATTGGTTATGGGCCAAAATCAGTAAGAATGAGGTGTATCTCCACCATGGCTCTCAAAGGTCAAGCCATGTTCTCTGGCAAAGGTGGAAGCCCTCCATTAGCAAGAGAGAAGCAAGATGATTTTTATGCATGATGTGAGACATACAACATGCAGCTAAGGGGTTGGTAGATATTTTATTATATTGATTTATAACCTAGGCTTTAGGAGAGGTTATGAGTTGTTAATTTTTAATTTTGAGTTGATTAATTGGATAGAAAATTTAAATTTTTTAAGAGTCTAATTGCATCCAGGCCATTCATCAATCAATGAAGAAACTAGAAAAATCATGCCATCTCAATGCACAAGGTAAACAAACACCAAACAATTTTATAAACCTAGTGCAAAAAAATAAAAGGCTGATGTGGTCGGTCTCCACTGCTTGAACCCAAAAAGAAATGGGTAGCCAAGCTCTACCCTTATGCAACCTAATTTATAAATGAATAATTACAATTAAAATGAATTCATGTTATGAGGGTCTTCATTCTTCTTTCTTCTTTCTTCTTTCTTCATTTCTTCATTTCTTCATTTCTTTCTTTCTTCACTTCTTTCTTCCTTTTGGTGTTTGGGATGTAGTTTTCTCCAAGGCTTCACATTGTACAAAATACTTGGTCTTATGACCAATGTTCATCCTAATCCCCCATAACATTCATTCCAAATCTTAATTACAAAATTTACATGAAAAGGGAAAAATAAATATAACTAAACCTATAAAATAAAGATTAGCTAAACATACCACACAACCCAAGCATGTATATGAATAATTTGGACTTAGCACCCCACACATGGGTAACCAAGCCCACCTATCCTAATTTGGATTATGCTTAGGGGTATGAGCAACCTGCATAGCAAAAGCATTTATATTTTTATTACAGTGCCCCTTAAGCATAATCCCCTACAGAAGATAATGATTAGACTAAGATCATCCTATCATCCAGTCTACGCACATACATCCTAACATCTAGTCTAAAAACATTACATCATAAATCAAAATCAGGCATCAAACCATGCACCGCCCTAACATAGAGCTATAAATGATGACTTAGCCTAATGTGTGTGCCTCTTAGCTAGGCTTTAAGATTGTAATTCTCTAAGTGTAAAGGATTCAACTTAGAGGATGGTTTGATTCTAAGTGATTTAGTTGATTTAACAATTTTATTTGATGATTTGATTTTATTTGAATGAACCTACATTTAGTTACTAAATATTATACAGAGAAGAAAAGAGAAGAGAACTTTTCTTTCATCCCTACCTTAAGTAATTTCTATGGTTGATTCATTAGTGATTTTTCTTTAGTGAATGTTTTATTATGTGTTTTGATTAACCCTAAGTTTATATTTGCTCTAAATAAACATATTCAATAAGAAAGACATCTTAGGATTAGTTAAAGTGAATTACTATCACATAACACATAACCCTTTATTTCTTTCCAACATGTATACCATGCATTTGAATGATCCTACGCATAACTATACATTCAATGAAAATCTTAGCACTCCTTAATGATGAATGCAAAGAGATGTTATTTAAGAAAATTTGGATATTCCATGAATGCATGTTTTCATTAAGTAGAAAAGAGGGACTCTTTTATCCATTAATCAAATGCAGATTTACATGTATAAAAGATATAAGTGAGTATGGCACCATTATTTTCTACACCAAGGGTGTAAGGTACAATACCTACTTGGGGCTACTTAAAGCCTCGCAACCCCGAGATGTCTAGACTAATATACCATAATTCTTAAATACATGTGTGTACAAAAAAGAAATAAATGGAAGAAGAGTCATGAAAAAGATTTTGTGTTTGATTTGGTTATACAATTTACATGTGTGAATGTGAAGATCCTTCTTAAGTCATAATATAGAAGTGGATTGGAATGGACTTAAGCAAGTGTTATATTCTTTTCAAATGAACTATACACTTTGCAAATCCTATTCAAATCTATGTTAAGAGGAGAGAAGAAAATCACATAAAACACATTTGATGTTATAATCACATGCAAGCTTATAAGTACTTATAAGTAGCATATCTTCATTTATAATCTTTGATTTATAGGTATTAAAAAATAATTTTTGATTTAATAGTGATAATACCCACTCATATTCTTACTTTAGCTAAAACATGCAATTTGACATAAAGAAAATATTTTTATTTAATTGCTTTTTTTAAAAGATATGAATGCTCGATTTTATATGACATATAATATTTAAGCATGCTTGGAAAGGAATAAAATGATGTAAGCATATGACTTCATTCACCCTAATTAATTCCTAAGGACAATCCTATAAGATAAGATTATTCAAAGTGAATCAAAACTCTTTAAAGAGATTTTTATTTTTTGAATTTGATTTGAATTAGGAAATGTAAAAAGAGTTTGCGGGTCCTAACCCATTTCCCCCATGTGTGAATTGGTTTAGTTTAATTTTAGAACAATTATATTGATTTTTATGTTTTGTTTAGGTTAAGGTATAAATTAAGTCCATTAATTACCCCTTACCTATACCACTTTAACATAATTAAACAAATAATTATGAGCCAACATATGATGTGCAACCACAAAGAATTTAAATAAACAATGCACCTAAGAAAGAAAGGGGCCTAATGCAATTTGCTCACAATTATTGATCAATTAAGCTAAAGGGTTTCATTAAGTACTTTTATAACCCTCTCACACATGTGAGTTGGATATGATTTCCTTAAACTTGCCTTAGGCTCTTGAACACCTAAGTATCTACCCAACAAGAGATTGATTAAGTTCAGATTGGTTTTGAAAGTTTTATTAGACTAATTAAGTAGATCATTAGTGAATTAATATTTAGTTATGTTTGGATTAAGGCAGAAAAGGGATTTAGGGAATAACTTAGGGAAAATATCCCAAAACCATTCCATAAACCTCCTCCTTACTTAAAAAATATTTAATTATCTTAATTAATGGATTAAACACTATTCATATTCTTAATTACTCTTAATTACATAAAAGGAGTCATAAGGAGTTCATTAATTAATTTTCCTAATTAATAAATCCCAAGAAAATTAAGGGAAGTCATCCCACTAAACATGTCTGAGAAATTTGGAATTAATTAATAAAATAATTAGAGAGTAATTAAGGAAATTTCACTATTTAAAATTAATTAAAAATAATTTTATTGGATTCCCCTCTGAATTATCTTTAAAATGAGCCATCATTTGTATTTTTTGGATTTTTCTACATTTAGTTATGAATTTATGAAGTTTTTGTGATTAATGAATAATTAAACAGCCTAATTAATTAACTTATCCCATCGACACCACGTAGACTATTGATGCGGCATGCTTTCCACATGACATGACAGGATTGGTTATTTAATTTTATCGTGCATCGGTGGCAGCGCTTTCCTAGGCCATCCAATCAAGGACCAGATGGCTAGGGTTAATCCCATGGTTATAAAAGATTTAATCAGCTAATCTAGCAAGATTTAATTAGGGTCGACCATCCTAAACACGCGGGATGGATGGCCCATGATTTATCCCTGCCTAAGCTGGGGAAGACGGAGGTCGCCCATCCTCCATGGCTTGATCCGAGCTCACCTAAGCTTGGATTAGGCAGCGATTCACCCCACACCATCAAGAGGTGTAGGGAAGAACATCCAACGGCTAGGATCTAATGGGATTACAATTCCCTTCACAAAATACCAAGCAATTTTCAATGGAGGATCGATTTTGGGTCATACCTCACCGGAGGATATCACCGGCGCTTCCAACAGAGGAGGTAGCTTCTTCTAGTGGAGATGAAGCTCTGTTGAAAGTTCCAAGCCTCAAATTGAAGTGGATGTGTGGGTTGACCAAGCTCCCCTTTAATGGCTTGTAGCTTTGATTGAAATCCCACTTCTCATGGCTTGGATGCTTAGGAAATGCTTTGAGTGAGCTCGACTTGTTTTCTTGATGGTGCTTGCAAAGTGAATTAAGGTTTGGTGAATAATTGAGTATATTGAAAATCCCCTCACCTCCCCTATTTTGACTTTGAAGAAAATCGAGAAGGAGAAATTTGGGAAATGACCTTATGAATCTTGTGGATGCTTGCCTTCGATCATCCTAGCTCAATCGAATTCAGAGTGTATTCATTGAGTTGGAATGAGGGGGAGTATTTCTCCCACTACTTTGATCGGATGGTCGAGTCTTGCTCATCTATTTTCCTTCAATTACTAAGATTGATTGGGTTGTTTAGGCTGTTAGGGATTCCATGTGCTTCAATTTTGGCAGAGGAGTGGAGGAGAGGAAGTGCACATGCGCTGAGTGAGTGTAGGAGGTGATCCAAGTGGAGAATTTTCATTGAAGGGGTTAGTTTAGCCTTGGGTTGGGTCATGGCTGACCCAAACTCATTAGGTTATGTTCACCACCCTCCTTAGTGTCCATGTGATCCACTTGGAGGATGTCAAGTGGCCATGAGAAAGAATTGGCCAAATTCCAAGTGAATTTGGCCATAAGTTACCCTTTGACCTAAGGGTAAAAATGGTCATTTGGCCTTAATTTTGATTTTGGTAGATTTGAGATGTTTCAAAAAATAGCTTGGGACAAATTTCAAAGAATTTAGAGTTGATTTGATATGATTTGGCTCAAGTTGACCCATTTAGGTCAAAATGGGTCAAAATGTTTAAAGTTGACCAATTGGTCAAATTGGGTCAAACCAAGGGTTAGGTCAAGTTCAAATGATCATTTGGAGCCTATGGGTATCATTGGTTTGGTTCATTTTGATTTATATTTGGTTTTGGTTCATTTAAGTTCACTTAGGCCAAATGGGTCAAGTTGACCAATTTGACCCATTTGACCAAATTGGGTTAGGTGATGGGTTGGTTTAGGCTTGGTTGATCATTTGGCATGTATTGCAAGCTTTGGTTTCAACAAATTTTGGTTTGATTTCATTTCAAGTTGATTTGATCTTTTAGGTCAAGTTGGGTTCATGGTCAATTGGGCTAGATTGGATCTAGTTGGTCAATTGAAGCATTGGTCAAGTTCAACAAGTGATTTAGAATGAATTTGACCCATTGGTTGCAATTAATTTGGCTTAGATCAAGATTTGACCCATTTTCACTTTTTAGTTCAACTTGGGCCAACTTGGGTCAACTTGGGTCAAGTGGCCAATTTGGATAGGTTTGGCTCAAATTTTGACTTGTTCAAGTTAAACCATTGATCATGGATTGGTTTAGATCAATGGTTTCAATCAATTTGGCCTATGGTGGGTTTTGGCTAGTTTAGGTTTCATTTGAGCTACGTGTTGACTTGGTCAAAGGTTAAATTTGACTTGGTTTGACCCAATTTGAGTGATTGATCATCCTAAGATGATTTTTGCTCACAATGTAAGGCCTAGATGGGCTTAGTTCAATCCAATTTGGGTAGGATTGGAATTTGGCTCAAAAAGGTGCTTTAGGTCACTTTGGGTCAAGTGAGCCTAAGTGGGTCAATTGGATTGATCAAGGCTTGATTCAAGTTTGGTTGAACTCACATATGGACTTATGATTGAAATATAAATCCAATTGCAAGTGATTTGGAGTCAAATGAGTTTTAATTCATTTGACAATTTCAAGATAAAAGGATGAACATAGGCTTGACTTGGGTTAGTTTGATTTTGATTTGGTGATTAAAGTTTATGTTTATATTTGGTTTATGATTAAAGGATTGATTGTTTGAAGAGAAAATCCAAAGGTTTGGATTGATTTAAGAATGATTTGGCTAAGTTCAAGAATTTAACTTGAAAGAGTACAGGTTGGATTTAGGTTAGATTTGGGCTTGAGTTTTAAATTTAGTTTTGGTCATTTGAATTTATATTTTATTTATATTTATGATTATAAATGAGATATAAATGTGTTACGAGAAAATTCTTTGAATTTGGAGTGATTTGGATTTGATTTGAGCTAAGTCCATAAGATGAAATCAAAAGGGCTTAGAAAAGATTTTGGATTTGGAATTGAATTTGATTTTTAGTTTGGGTTATTTGAATTTATATTTCATTTATATTTGTGAGTATATATGAGATTATAAATGGATTATAAGAAAACCTTTTGGGTTTGAAGTGATTTGGATTTTATTTGAGCTAAGTTCATAAGATGAAATCCTTTTTAGGAATGATTTTGAGATTTGAATTCAATCATGGGTTTCAATCATTTGGAATTGATTCATGATTTGGATTTAAGAATTGATCAATGATTTGAGAAAATAAATTAGGTTGGATTTGATTTAAGGTTTTATTTGGAATTGATTTGAATTTAAAGTTTATTTTAATAAAGGAAGCAAGGATTTGGGTAGGCAAGTTTTCTTAATACCCCTAAGACATAACCTATTCCAATGGCTAACTCTTCTAAGTCTTTAGGGTTAGGTTAAGTGTTCACCTAATCACTAGAAGTATTTTAAGACTAAGGAACTCTTAATGTCTAGAGGAGTCATATGCCTAAGATGGAGAAGTTGAGAGCTCACTCCAAAAGTGAGGTCAACAAAGGGCTCCCAGTAGGTGGGGTGTGATTGACAAGTTACACTGCAAGTATTGGTGTTGATGAGGATCAACAAACGTTGAACGATCTGGCAGTAACAAAAATGATCTACTCCTAAACTCGAGGTGTAGAAGGAATCAAAAGCTTAGTGCAATGCAACTCTACTTATGCCTAAGACATAAGAGAGTGAAGGAGGAATCCACTAGGGATTGAGTATGTGAACCTTCCACTAGGGGAAACAGGTTCAAGTCATCCACTAGGGGATGAAAGGTTTGATTTATTTTGCATCTCGCTAGGAAGAAAATTGATTTGATTTGTTAATTTATGATTTTTTAGAATGAGCTCTCATTATCTTAGACATAGGATTCCTCTTGGACACTAAGAGTTTCCTTAGTCTTAAGACACTTTAGGTGAACACTTGCAACCGAGACTTAGAAGAGTTAGTCATGAATAGGTCATGCCTTGGGGTGTTAGAAATTTGCCTACCCTGAATCCACCGCAAGTCAAACTCAAAATTCAAATCAACCGTGAACTTAAATCAACTACAATTCCAATACAAACCTCAAATCAATTCCAATGAAATTTCTCAAATCATGAATCAATTCCAAATGATTGAAACCCATTATTGAATTCCAAATTTTAAAATTTTTCCTAAATCACTTTGATCCCATCTAATGGACTTAGCTCAAATCAAATTCAAATCACTTCCAACTCAAGAAATTTTCTCATAACCCATTTATATTCTCATTTATATTCACAAATATAAATTAAATATAAATTTGAATAACCAAAACTAAATCTGAAACTCAATTCCAAGTTCAAAAATCTTTCCTGAGTCCCTTTGATTCCATCTTATGGACTTAGCTCAAATAAAATCTAAATCAACTCAAATTCAAGAAATTTTCTCATGACCCATTGATATTCTCATTTATATTCACAAATATAAATGAAATAGAAATTCAAAAAAACCAAAACTAAATTTAAAACTCAAACCCAAATTCAACCAAAATTCAACATAAGCCTTTCAAGTCAAATTCTTGAACTTATCCAAATCAAACTCAAATCAAGCCAAACCATTGATTTTTCTTCATGATTTAATCAATCCTTCAATCATGAATCCAAATATAAAGATAAACTTCAATCATCAAACAAAAACTAAATTAAAAACTCAAACCCAAATTCTACCAAAATTCAACCTAAGCCTTTCAAGTCAAATTCTTGAACATAGCCAAATCAAACTCAAATCAAGCCAAACTCTTGATTTTTCTTCATGATTCAATCAATCCTTCAATCATGAATCTAAATATCAGCATAAACTTCAATCATAAAACCAAAACTAAATTCAAAAATCAAACCCAAGTCAAATTCATGTTCACCCTTTGAACTTGAAATTATCAAGTGAATCAAAACCCATTTGACTCCAAATCACTTGCAAATGGATTTATATTTCAATCATAAGTCCATATGTGTGTTCAACCAAACTTGAATCAAGCCTTGATCAAGCCAATTAATCCACTTAGGCTTGACCCAAAGTGACCTAAAGTACCCTTATGAGCCAAATTCTAATGTACCCAAATTGGATTGAACTAAGCCCACCTAAGCCTCATATTGTGAGCAACAATCATCATGAGATGATTAATCACTCAAATTGGGTCAAACCTAAGGGTTGACCAAGTCAACACTTAGCCAAAATGAAACCTAAACTAGCCAAAATCCACCATATGCCAAATTGATTGAAACCATTGATCAAAACCAATTCATGATCAATATTTGAACTTGACCAAGCCATCATTTGAGCCTAACCTAACCCAATTGGCCAATTGACCCAAGTTGACCCAACTTGACCTAAAAAGTTAAAATATGTCAAATCTCGATCTAAGTCAAATTGATTGCAACCAATGGATCAAATTCATTCTAAACCACTTATTGAACTTGATTAAAGCCTCAATTGGCTAACTAGACCCAACCTAGCCCAATTGACCATGAACCCAAGTTGACCTAAAAGGTCAAATTGAGCCGAAATCAAATCAAATCAAAATTGATTGTAACCAAAGCTTGCAAAACATTTCAAATGACTAACCAAACCTAAACCAACCCATGACATAACCCAATTAGGTCAAATGGGCCAAATTGGTCAACAAGACCCATTTGACCTAAATGAAATCAAATGAACTAAAACTAAATATAAACCAAATTGAACCAAACCAATGGTGCCAACATGCTTGTTCAAATGACTAACCAACCATGCTTGTTCTGAGTTCCTTGCTCAATTCAGCTCTAATCATTCCTTTAATCAATTAAGTGATTAATTAACCTATTAAATGATGATAAATTCATTAATTAAATTTGTTAATCACCTTTTAACAGTGGATAGACGTAGGGAATGAGATTAGGGTGTCTTATCTAAATCTATTCCCCTAGGTCTATTTTACTTGAAAAAAATTAAAAATTAATCTAGAAACTTAATCACATAATCTTCTCCTTCTAGAGTAGATACTTAGTTGTTCAATAACCTAAGTAACTTAAGGAAATCATAACTAACCCATATGTGTGGGAAATGTTATTAAAGTACTTAAATTAAACTTTTTAGCTTAATCAATCATTAATTATGAGCCAAATGCATTAGGCCCTGTTGACCTCATTTTTAGGATAAGCTCTCAACCCCTTCATCTTAGACATAGGACTCCTCTTAGAATCTTAGTGATTCTTAGTCTTAAGGCACATCTAATGATTAGGTGGACACTCAAGCTAGCCCTAGAGACTTAGAAGAGTTAGCCATAGGAATAGATCATGCCTTAGGGGTGTTAGAAAATTTGTCTACCCTATAGCTTGAACCACATTCCTCACTTCCTTCCTTCAAGTCAAACTCCAAATCAAATAAACATCAAACCTAAATCAATTCTAGCCTAATTGATTTTCTTCAAACTCAAATCAATGCCACATGATTGAAACCAATGATTAAAACTTATGACTGAAGCCCATGATTGAAATTCCAAATCTTGCCTAAGTCCTTTAATCCCTTCTTAAGGACTTAGCATAAATCATCTTCAAATCAATTCAAACTCATGAAATTTTCCCATAACTCATTTATATTTTCATTTATATTCACAAATATAAATGAAATATAAATAAAATATAAATTCAAATCAATCAAACTAAATCCAAAATTCAATTCCAAGTTCAAAATTTCTTAAGTCCTTAATTCCCTCTTAAGGACCTAGCCTAAATCAAATCCAAACCACCTTAAATTCATAAAATTTTCTCACAACTAATTTATATTCTCATTTATATTCATATATATATAAATGAAATATAAATTCAAATCAATCAGATCAAATTCCAAATTCAAATTCAAATCACAAATCTTTCCTAAGTCACTTTGATTTTCTCTTAAGGACTTAGCCTAGAACATATTCAAATCACTTAAAACTCATGAAATTTTCTCATAACCCATTTATATTCTCATTTATATTCACACATGTAATTAAAATATAAATTCAAACAATCAAAACTAACCCAAAAAATCAAACTCAAATTCAATCAAAATCCAACCTAAGCCTTTCAAGTCAAAATCTTGAAATTAGCCAAATCAACTTCAAATCAAGCCAAACCCTTGATTTTTTTTTCATGATTCAATCAATCCTTCAATCATGAATCCAAATATAAACATAAACTTCAATCATCAAATCAAAACTCAATTCAAAAATCAAACCCAAGTCAAACTCATGTTCACCCTTTGAACTTGAAATTATCAAATGAATCAAAACCCATTTGACTTCAAATCACTTGAAAATGGATTTGTTTTTCAAGTCCATATGTGAGTTCAATCAAACTCAAATCAAGCTTTGACCAAATCCATTTGACCTACTTAGGCTCACTTGACCCAAAGTGACCTAAAGTACCCTTATGAGCTAAATGCCAATCCTAACCAAATTGGATTGAATTAAGCCTATCTAAGCCTCTCATCATGATCAACAATCACCATGTGATGATCAATCACTCAAATTGGGTCAAACCAAGTCAAACCTAAAGGTTGACCAAGTCAACACTTAGCCAAAATGAAATCCAACATAGCCAAAATCCACCATAGGCCAAATTGATTGAAACCATTGATCAAAACTCATTCATGACTAAAGTTTGAACTTGACCAAGTCAACATTTGAGCCTAACCTAGCCCAATTGGTCAACTTGACCCAAGTTGACCCATTTTGACCTAAATGGGTCAACATGAGCCAATCATATCAAACCAACTACAAATTCAATGAAACTTGGCCAAACCTATTTTCTCATCATATAAAACATGCCCAAACTGAAATCAAGATCAAATGACCATTTTACCCCTAGGCCATAGGGTAACCCAAAATCAAAACCACTTGGAATTTGGTCAATTCTTTTTCATGGATACTTGGCATCCTCTTAGTGGACCAAATGGTCACTAATGGACCTAGTGCACATGCCCAATGGGTTTGGGTCAGCCAAACCCAACCCAAACCCAAAACATACCATGTACTTGAAATGGCCACATGGGAATCATGCCTCCACTTATTTCAAGCACATGACAACCTCCTCCACTCCTTCCCTGGCCAAAATAGAATGCAATGACTCATGTAACAGCCTAAAAAACCCACTCAAGGAGCTCAATTAGATCAAAACAGCAAAGCTTTTCTTGGTTATCCGATTACTAAAGGGGGAGATATACTCCCCCAAATTTGATTTCATTTCAACATTCCCTAACTCGATTGAACTTAGGGAAGTTAGAGAAGCCATTCCTCAGCCTCCCCAAGCTTTCCCAAGTAAGAACCAATTTCCCATTTCTCGATTTCTAAAATCAAAAATAGGGAAGAAAACCAAAATCCAATCTCACTCCACACTTCAAACCAGCCCAATTCCCTTTGCAAGCTCCATCAGGGAGCTCAATCGAGCTTGCCAAAAGCTTCATACAAGTTCTTGAAGCAAAGGGAGGAGTGCTCTAGACAGAAGCCAAGCTCAAATCAAGGAGGAGTTGGCCCATAGGAGGATCTACCCTATCTCAAAGCCTCCGAACTTCAGTAAAGCTTCGTCTCAACTAGATGAAGCTTCTCTAAGGGAATCAAGCATCGGTGATCACCTCCAGCGAGGTTAGCCATTTTTTTGAGCTTAAATTCAATGTGTTTTGGAGCTTTATGAAAGGAATTTTATGTCATGATTATGGAGGTCAACTTTAGAGTCTAAAGGTTTTCATTTAAGTAGATCTAAAACTGAATATATGGAGTGTAATTTTAGTTGTAGAAGTTTTAGTGATAGTGTTGTGACTTTAGGTGATCAAGTTATTAATAAGAGTGAGCGATTCAAATATTTAGGCTCTATTGTCCAAAATGATGGTGAAATAGAGGAGATGTTATTAGTAGAATTCAAGTTGGATGGTTGAAGTGGAGGAATGCATCCCTATTATGTGATAGAAAAGTTCCACCACTTAAGGGAAAATTTTATAAGATGGTGGTAAGATGACTTATGGTGAATGTTGGCCAATAAAAGAAAGCATAAGAGTTAAGTGATTACGAGATGAGGATGCTTAGGTGGATGAGTGGCTTTACTCTTAGAGATAGAATGCAAAATGAGTATGTTGGGAAAAAGTTGGAGTAGCTCGGTGGTAGATAAGATTAGGGAGAGTCGCCTTAGATGGTTTGGCCACATAAAGCGTCGGCGATGATTTGGGAGAGTAGATGCATTAGATTTGCCTTAAGAAAGGAGGTAGACCTAAAAGACTTGGTTAAGATGTATAAAGAATGATCTTAGTATACTTGAATTAGATGAGAATTTGACACATAATAGGACACAATGGAGACGAAGGATTCATGTAGCCGACCCCACCTAGTGGGATTAAGGCTTGTTGTTGTTGTTGTTGTTGTTGTATGAAAGGAATTTTAATCCCATAGAATTCTAACTATTAGATGTGCTTGTCATTGTGCCTAGATGGTGTGGATTGAATGTCAATCCAAACCGAGCTCAATCGAGCTCGGATCATGCCCTAGAAGATGGATGATGTTCATTCTCCATAGGGAAATACAGGGATGAATCTCTGGCCGTCCATCCAAGTATATCCAAGTATTTTGGATGGATGGTCGGGATTAAAACATGTAGCACCCACGTATTTATCCTTTAGAACTGCGACTTTAATTGATCCTTGATCGGGAGACGTCGAAAGCGTCAAACCGGCCCGATGCGGTTCTACAATGTGACAAGTTAAAGATCCAATCCCATCATGCCACATGGAAAGTGCATGCCATGTTAGCGACCAATGATTAAATACTTAAATTTATTAAATAATTAATTATGAAAACTTTCTAAATTCATATCTAAGCCTAGAAAAATTGAAAAAAAATATGAAATAAATTGCATTGGATAGATAATTGAATGTAGAATATTTTAAAAATGATTTAAAGGAATTTTGAATAGTACTTTTCTCTGAATTTGGGTTTTGTTAGGAATGTTATTTTGCTAAATACCCTCTAATTACTCCATCGATTAATCTCAAACTTCTTGTGCTTAATTAATGGGATGACTACTGCCTCTCATAATTTTCTTGGAATTTATTGGTTGCTTAATTAGGAGAATTACTAATTCATTCCTTAATCACTCCCAAAATATAATTAAGCTTAATTAAGGGCATAATTAGTGGTTTAACCCTCTGATTGAGTCAATTAAATTTTTATTAAGTGAATATGAGGTTTAGGGTATAATTTTGGGATGCTTTCCTTAAGATATTCCATAAACCCCCTTTTCTTTCTTAATCCAACCTTAATTAAGGGTTAATTTACTAATTACACCTTAATTAATTTCATAAAATTCTAAAACTCCCCAAAACTCAATTAATCTATCTTGGGTAGATGCTTAGGTGTTCAAGAGCCTATGTACAATTAAGAAAACCAAAACTCAACTCACATGTGTGAGAGGTGTTATGAAATTACTTAAAATTAAACCCCTTTGTTTAATTAATCATTAATCATGAGCCAATTGCATTAGGTACATTTCTTTCTTAGGTGCATTGCCGATTTAAATTCCTTATGTGGTTTTATGTCATTTCATTGGCTCATAATTATTTGATTAAGTATGCTAAGGTGGTGTAGGTAAGGGGTAATTAACACACTTAATTCATACCTTAACCTAACCAAAGCATAAAATTAATCTAACCACCTAAAAATTAAACTAAAATAATAAACAATTGTGGGAATGGCTTAGGAACAGCAAAATTACCTCACATTTCTCTAATAAAATCAAACTCAAATTAAAATCAAACCTTCTTTAAAAATAACTTGATTTGCTTTAAGCTTTCATGTTTCATAAGATTGTCTTTAGGAATTAATTAGGGTGAATTTGTTTACATGCTTTTATCACTTTGTTTCTCTCCTAACATGTTAAATGTGTATGTCATATGAGTTTTATGCATTTATGCTTTTTAAAAATTAAATTAAAAAAAATGAAATATTTTCTTTATGTCAAATTGCATGTTTTGGTTAAAATAAAATATGAATAACTATTATCACTATTAAATTCAAAACTATTTTCAAAATCTATAAATCAAATATCCAAAACTAAAAGTGTGCTACTTATGATTATTTATGAGCTTGCATGTGGATATAAATATGATGATATGCATTGTGTAGCCTTCCTTCTCTTTTCTTTTAATATGGTTTTGAATAGAATTTGCCAAAGTGTATAGTTCATTTGAAAAGAATATAACACTTGCCTAACCCCCTTTCTATTCAATTTTATACTATCATTTAAGAAGGGCACCTACATTTGCACATATAAATTGCATAAACAAAACAAATCAACCAATACAAACTTTTTTGCATCTTTCTTTTCTCTTCATTTATTTTGTACATATGCTTGTATTTAAGGAAAGTGGTATATTAGTCTAGACAATCCTAGGGTTGTAAGGTTTTAAGTAGCCCTAAGTAGGTCTTGTACCTTACACTCTTAGTTAACAATGGTTCCGTACTTACTTATGCATTTCATACATACATGTGTGCATGTGAAAAATGGATAATAAAACCTCTTTTCTACTTAATAAAAATCATGCATCATAAAGCATTCAAATTTTCTTAAGTAACTCACTTAACATTCATCATAAAGTATGCTAAACATTTCCATTTGTATGTATAGATATGCTAAGGATTCATTCATATGCATGTTATACATGTTGGGAAACAAAATGAAGTAATGTGTGTTTTGTGATCCTAATTCACTTTATTTAATCTTAAAATCACTTTCTTTTTGAATGGGTTTGTTTAGGCAAAATGTTTTATAAAATATTTGATGTTTTGTTTAACTTATGCATTAAAATGGCATGTTTCCTAATTTCTTCCTTGCTTTATATATGGCCTGGATGACGATTAGGCTCTTAGGGAAAAATAATTCTTCTACCAAATTAATCAACTCAAAATTAAAATAAACAACTGATGACCTCATTTAAAGCCTAAGTTAAAATCAAGATAAAAGAATTAGCAATCCCATTAGTTGTATGAGTATTTCTTTTATAACATCACACATAAAGCATATACACTCTTGATTAGAACCTTTCTTCTAAGCAATACGTGTAACTGAACATACAAATTAGAATAAGTCACCACTTCTAGCTTTAGGTATGATTTTGATTTTTTGCTTTTATTTTGTGATGTTTTGTTTTAGTGGATGTTAGGGTGAATGTGTGTAGAATGAATGGTAGGATGATTTAGTCTAATCATTATTTTTCTGCAGAGGATTGTGCTTAAGGGATGCTAAAATAAAAATATAACTATTTTTACTGTGCAGGTGCTTATTCTCCTGAGCATAATCCAATAGGTTAGGTGGACTTGGTCACCCATGTGTGGGGTGCTAAGTCCAATATACATGCTTGGGACTTGTATGGTTTGTTTAGCTAATCTCTATTTTGCAGGTGTTAGTTAGATTTACCTTTCCTTTTCATGTATTTTTGTAATTAGGATTTTAGAATGATTATTATGGGGGATTAGGATGAGCGTTGGTCATAATATTTCACCTTATATACTATGTGAAGCCTTTGGAGCAACCACATTCCAGCCATCCAAAAGAAGGAACCAAAAAGAAGAAAGAAGAAAGAAGAAATGAAGAAATGAAGACTCACATAACATGAATTTTCTTACTTGATTGTAAATTAATTCAATTGTAATGTATATAAGGGTAGAGCTACATTTGCTTTTGGGTTTGTACGATGGTGTCCAACCACAAATGGTCCTTTCTTCTTTTACATTAGCTTTATAAAATATTTGATGTTTTGTTTAACTTATGCATTAAAATGGCATGTTTCCTAATTTCTTCCTTGCTTGATGTAGCCTGGATGACGATTAGGCTCTTAGGGAAAAATAAATCTTCTACCAAATTAATCAACTCAAAATTAAAAATAAACAACTCATAACCTCATTTAAAGCCTAAGTTAAAATCCAGATAAAAGAATTAGCAATCCCTTAGTTGTATGAGTATTTTTTTGTAACATCATGCATAAAAGCATATTGTTACACTCTTGATTAGAGGGCTTCCACCTTTTCTAGAGAAACTTGGCTTGACCATTAAGAGCCATGGTGGAAACACACCTCCCCCTTCACCTTAATTTTGGCCAATAATATTACTTCTCATGCATTAGGCATATGAATTCTATAAGACTGAGTCAAATGATTGTCCAAAAATGAAAATAACATGTAATATGCTTTGCATTAGATCTAGGTCATTTTCATTCCCTTGCATGATCTAGTCTCTTAGGGAGTGAGTTTAAGGACTTAGTCTCTTTCTAAATAAATAACAGCCTAGCTATCTTGCATAAAGCATATGACTTATCTACATAAATTTAAAATTATATGAAGAGTTAGTTGGCAGCCACCCCCAGGTAGATGTAAGTCCAAGCAGTCAGGTGGTTTGTCCTCTCTTGTGGAGGCTAACAAAATACTCATTTTTCACCTTAGATTTAGGTCATGCTTTTGGCCCTCGCCAAAGCTCTCTAGATTTAGGTTTTGAGGTTGCTTCTCCCTTCTATGGGCTATAAGCATAAATCCTCACATCTTAGGCATTTCCATAACCTTTTATTATGGAATTATAAGCCCTAAACTTCTAATAAAAATTCAACTCAAATAAACAATTCAATTTCAAAAATTTAAAGCCCAACTATAGGATAGTTTTACATGTTCATTAGGATTCCTAGCATCGTGAACATCTCTTACTTATCTTCCTTTGGCTTCGATAATAAATATCACTCTTTGATTAATCTCATTTGATCTTCCAAAATAAACTAATTGATTGATAGTCCTACCTATTAAAATCTTTGGAGACAATGATCATCTACCTTAATCGAGAGTATTCCTAAGAAATCTCATTCCTTAGAATGTAATTAATTATGGGGGCTTACTCCTGTAGGGACTTAATAAATCTAGTTTAAAATAAACCCTACTTTACTTTTCAATGTAAAGTAGGGGAAGAATCTTTGTTATGCAGACCCATTGTTCTTAGGATTCCTTGTTAAGGTGATTAGGTCCATTGTAGGGTGGTGACTTCTATCTTTTGAGATAATACACCTCTCCTCAATGTCGTACCCGATCACCCTCAATAAGTATATCTGTGGATCTATGTGGTGTAAAAAATGCATAAAAAGAAAATGTATATTTCTATCTTCATTTTATCTCGCATGGAATGAAGATGGAAATATACCTTTTCTTTTAGAAAACCATTATAAAAATTTCACCACAGGCCCCTTTCTTTCTTAGGTGCACTACTGATTTAAATTCTTGTGGTTTTATGTCATACATTGGCTCATAATTATTTGGTTAAATATATTAAAGTGGTGAGGTAATTAATGAACTTAATAAACACCTTAACCTAAGTAAAACATAAAATCCATTTAACGGTTCTAAAAATTAAACTAAAATAACATACACATGTGGGAGATGGGTTAGGACCAGCAAACCCTTTTCATATTCCTGAAATTCAAATCAAACTCAAAACCAAATCAAAACTTCCTTAAACTAACTTTGATTCACTTTAAGTAATCTTGTTCCATAGGATTATTTTTAAGAATTAATTAGGGTGAATGAATTTACATGCTTTCATCACTTTATTTATTTCCAAGCATGCTAACTGTGTATGTCATATGAAAGTCATGCATTCATGTCTTTTAAAAATAAAATTGAAATGAAATGCTTCCTTTATGTCAAATTGCATGCTTTGGCTAAAGTAAGGATATGTATGGCTATTATTACTACTCCAAAGTTCTTTTCAAAACTTATAAATCAAACACTACAGTATATGCTATTTACAATTACTTATAAACTTGCATATGATTATAAAATGTGTTATGTGATTCCCTCCTCTTTTCTTAACATAGGTTTGTATAAGATTAACAAAGTGTCTAGTTCATTTGAAAAGGACATAACACTTGCTTAAATCCATTCCTATGTCATGACTAAGAAGGGAATCCACATCATACATATAAATTAAACAATCAACATCAAGCAAACAAACATAAACCTTTGCATGACTCTCTTTTCATGCATTTCTTTTTGTACATGCATATGTTTTTTAGAAAAGTGGAATATTAGTCTAGATATCCTGGAGTTGTGAGGCTTTAAATAGCCCTAAATAGGTCTTGTACCTTACACCCCTAGTGTTAACAATGGCATCGTACTCACTTATGTCTTTTATACTTGTAAATGTGCATATGAAAAATGGATAAAAGAATCACTCTCTTCTACTTAACAAAATCATGCATACATGAAACAACCCAAATTTCCTTAAGCAACCTCTCTTAGCTTTCATCATTAAGGTGTGCTACGTACTTGCATTGCATGTATAGATATTCTTAGGATTCATCCATATGCATGCTACACATGTTGGAAAGAAATAAAGTGTTGTGTGTTTTTCCATAGTAACTCACTTTACTTAATCATAAAATACCTTTCTCTTTGAATAGGTTTGTTTAGAGTTGCTCTAAACTTAAGATTAATTAAAGCACATAATAAAATGTTCAGTAAATAAAAAAGTCATTAATGAATCTATCTTAGAAATCACTTAGGGTAGGGAGGAAAGAAAAGTTCTCTTCTCTTTTCCTCTCTTTACAACACTTAGTAATTAAGTGTAGGCTCATTCAAACCAAATCAAATTATGAAATAAAACTTAACCAAACCAACTAAACCACTTAAATAATACCACCCTCTAAGTTGAACCTTTCATACTTAGAAAACTTTAACCTTAAAGCTTAGTTAAGACATACCACACCAACCTTAAATGGCACACACATTAGGCTAAGTCACCACTTATAGTCTTATGTTAGGGTGGTGCATGGTTTGACGTTTTCTTTTATTTTTTGATGTGATGTTTTAGTCTGGATGCTAGGGTGTATGTGCGTAGACTAAATGGTATGACGATCTTAGTCTAATCATTATCTTCTATAGAGGATTGTTCTTAAGGGATGTTGTAATAAAAACAAAATTGCTTTTGCTATGCACATTGCATATATCCCTAAGCATAATCCAAAATAGGCCAGGTGGACTTAATTACCCATGTGTGGGGTGCTAAGTCCAATACGTGCTTAGGAAGTATAGTTTGTTTAGCTAATCTCTATTTGGCAAGTTTTAGTTAGATTTTTCTTTCCCTTTTTCATGTAATTTTGAAAATTAGGATTTGGAATTATTGTTATGGGATTAAAATGAACATTGGTCATAAGATCATGTCTTATGTACCATGTGAAGCCTTGGAGCAAGCCACATTCCAACCAAGAACCAAATGAAGAAAAAGAAACATAAAGAATGAAGACCCCATAACATGAATTTATTTTTGTAATTGATTCATTTGTAATCCGGGTTGCATAAGGGTAGAGCTTGGCTACCAAATTTATTTTGGGGTTTTTGTGGTGGAGCCCAACCACACTTGGCCACTTATTCTTCTATGCTAGTTTTATAAATTGATTGATATTTATTTAACTTGTGCATTAAGATAACATATTTTCCTAGTTTCTTCCTTTCTTTGATGTATGGCCTGGATGACGATTAGGCTCTTAGGAAAAAATAAATTTTATATTCAATTAATTAACTCAAAACTAAAAAATTAAACAACTCATAACCTCACCTAAAGCTTAGGCTATAAAATTAAGATAAAAGAATTAGCAACCCCTTAGCTGGATGTTGTATTTTTCTTCCTCACATCATGCACAAAAAGCATATTATATCACTCTTAATTTGGAGGGTTTCCACCCATGCCAGGAAATTTGGCTTGACCTTTGAGAGCCATGGTGGAAACACACCTCCTTTCTTGTTAATTTTGCCCATAATCCAATTTCTCATGCATTAGCATATGAATCCTAAATCTTGTGTCAAATGAATTGTCTAAAAATAAAAATAAAAATAAAAATGTAATAAAGTTTGCATTAGATTTAGGTCATTAAATCATGCCCTACATGATCTAGTCTCTTAGGTAGTGTATTTAAGGACTTAGTTTCTTTCTAAATAAATAATAGCTTAGTTATCTTGCAAAAGCATATGACTTGCTTACATGTATTTAAAGTCATAAGAGGAGTTAGTTGGCGACCACCCCCAGGCAGTTGTATGTCCAACTAGTCGGGTGGTTTATTCTCTCTTATTATGGAGGTAAACAAAATACCCATTATCACCTTAGATTTAGGCCATGAATACTTAAGATTAAAGTTCAATCAATTAAGGAATTAATTAAAACATAATTTAAAAATAATTTAAATACCAAATCAAAATCAGAAATGATATAATACCCAAATGATTGGTAATCAAATTTTAAATCAGAAAAATATCATATATCACACAAATGAAATTAAAGTTAATTAAACCTAATTAAGCTAATGAAATTTAGTTAAATGATGAGGCTTTGAATCAAACTCATAATTGAATAAATCAATGAAATTTTGATATAAAACCAAACTAATATTGTCAAACCTATACCAAACATTGAATTTTAATCATATGAAACTACTTAACAAATTAAAATAAATTAAATATTAATTAATCATTAAATAAACTAAAAAACAAATTGATTAATAAATCAATTCAACAAAATCATTTGATATTAATCAAATTAAACCAAATAAAGTTAAAGAAGATAATTAATTAGTAATTAATACATAAACCTAACAACTAAATCAAACATGAATGAAATCTAATGAACATAATAAATGAAGAAAATCAAACCTAACTCTGATTATGAATAATCAAGTTTAATTGAAATAAAAAATAAATAATTAAATCACTTAATCTAATCAAATGACAATAACAATGATAACCATCTAATCAATAAAATTTTGGTAAATGCTTAATTGAAACTATCAAATCAAATAAGTCATATATGGGTAATTAAGTCATTAATCTCTAATTAAACAAACCTTTAATTAATCTAATGATTTAAAAATTTAATTACCCTTAATCAAACTTAATTAATTAAACATTTAATTATTGTATACTTAATGAATTAATCCATTATCTTAATGAATCAAATTAATTTAAATAAATTACATTAAAGCTAATTCTTAAATTAAACTTAAATAAAGCCCCTAATTAAATTTAATAATTAATCACACTCCTCAAGTAAACTAATTAAGTTAATCAAATTAATCATAATAAACCTAAGCTTAATCAAACATAAATACAATTAAATACCAATCAAATCCTAAATTAAACATAAATCATTAAATCATTAATTACATCATTAATCTAAATAAATATAAAACCAAATTAAAAATTAAATAAATCTTTATTTAATTTAATAATTAACTTAAATGCACTTCTTAATTAAACTAATTACCCTTAAACTAATCCAATTGAATAAACACCTAATTAATGCAAACTTAATGAATTAATCCATCATCTTAATGAACCAAATTAACTTTTTAAATCAAAATTTAAATCAAACACTTAATTAATCTACTAATTAATTTGATCTCACATCTTAAATAAGCTAATTAAGTCAATCAAATTAATCATATTAAACTTAAACTTAATCAAACATAAATGCAATTAAATACTAATCAAAACTTAAATTAAACCTAAATGATTAAGTCATTAATTACATCATTAATCTAAACAAATATGAAATCAAATTGAAAATTAAATAAATCTTTATAATTAACTTTAATACACTTCTTAATTAAACTAATTACATAATCACATTGAACCTAAGCAAACCCATAGACTAATAAAGCTAATCAAATCAAATTAAATTAAATTTAGAAAGACTCTCATCAATTTAATATGTAATCAAATCAAATCTAATTAAACCTACTTAAATAAGACAAACTAATTAACTATCCAATGTATGAAATCAAAATACAAAACAAACTTTGATAAACATGAAAGATGGATGAGATTAAAAATAAAATTCTATTTGTAAATAATCAAACTCAATTAAATCAAAGCAAACTTTTAATTCATTTTATCTAATCAAACTACAAATAAATGAATCATAATCAAATCAAATAAACATACAATTAAATCACATAACCATAATCAAAGAAAAGAATTAGATATTAATTTAAAAGGATATTGAATTATCAAGATTTAATTGAATCAAAATAACTAATCTAAAATTAATCAATCAAAAACACGTGGATTTAAACAAAATTAAACTTTATTGGATATTAAGGATATTGAATTATCAAGATTTAATTAAATCAACACATTTAATCCAAAATTAATCAATCAAATATATGAAGATTAAACAAATTCAAATTCTAGAATCGAAATCAAATCAAATAAATTACACAAATTTAAATGGGCTAATTAAGATACTTAAGGACCTTAGTTAGACTCTTTAGAAGTTAGGATGTAGAACAGGGTAAGTTTCATCTACAAATGGCATTCATTCTACTCTTCATTCTTGAAAATTAAACATCACTTTAACCAAATAAAAGTGAAATAAAAAATGAAAAATAAATCATTAAATCATTTAAATTAAAATAGCCCAAATATAAAATTTAAATAAATTCAAACTCCAAATTGAAACTTAAACTAAATAAGCCTAGTAAAGTCTTGCTACACAGGCCTTCTTTTCACACACTAGAATACTAGGTCACCGACCCTAAAATGAGGCTAAGTCGATGTATTGATTGTATGTATGATGTTGTGTTTTGTTTTGAGATGTAATATTTTAGACTGGATGTTAGGGTGTATGCCTCGTAGACTAGATGTTAGGTCGTGATTAGCCTAATCATATTTTCTACAATGGGTTATGCTTAAGGGGTCATTGTAATAAATAAAAAATAAATTCTTTTGCTATGCAAGTTGCTTAGCCCCTAAGAATAACCCACGTTAGGATAGATGGGCTTGGCTACCCATGTGTGGGGTGCTAAGTCTAAATTATTCATATAACTATTTGGGTTGTATGGTGTGTTTAGCTAACATTTATTTTATAGGTGTAGCTAGATTTACTTTTCCTATTTTTAATGTAATTTTGCATTAGGAATTAGGATTAATGTTATGGGGGATTAGGATGACCAGTGGATAGAAGGCTTAGTTCCTGGGGTATCCTGTGATGCCTTTGGAGCAAATCAAATCAAAAGAAAGAGAAGGAAGAAATGAAGAAAAGAAGACCCCATAACATGTATTATTTTTTGTAGTCCAGGTTGTATAAGGGTAGAGCTCGGATACCCATCTTTTTTTCTCTTTTCGGGGTGTACGGTGAAACTCAACCGCAATGGCCTTATATTCTTTTACGGTAGTCTATAAAATTGTTTGATGTTGTGTTTAGATTGTGCACTAGAACAACATACTTTTTATAGTTTCTTTATGATTGATGTTTGAATGTGTGGCCTGAATGCAGTAAGCTCTTAGGATAAAAATTAATTTTTCTACCCCAATTAATAACTCACAATTAAAATTCAAAATAACTCATAACCTCACATAAAAGCTTAGGAACTAAATCAAGATAATAATTTTTTTATCAACCCCTTAGCTGGATGATTGTATGTATAACACATTTCATATTCTTTCACTCTTGTTAAGAGGGGGCTTCCATCTGTGCCAGAGAATAAAGGCTTAACCTATGAGAGCCTTTGATGGAAGAACACCCCTTTCTCTTTTGATTTGGCCCATAATCAAATTCTCATGCATTTAGGCATATAATATCCCATAGCCTGTGTCAAAATAAAGAGTCCAAAAGAATCAAATAAATTTGATAAAATTTACATTAGATTAAGTCATGAATTCATACCACTCATGCTCTAGTCTCTTAGGGAGTGAGTTTAAGGACTTAGTCTCCTTTCTAAATAAATAATGGACTAGCCATCTTGCAAAGCATAGGACTTGCCTACATGGATTTAAAGCGTAGGAGGAGTCAGCTGGCTGCCATTCCAGGCAGTAATAAGTCTAGCAATTGGGTGATTTATTCTCTCTTATGGAGGTAAACCATATACCCACTTTTGCCTTAGATTTAGGCCGTGCTTCGACCCTCACCAAAGCTCCCTAGCTTAGGATCTGAGGTAGATGTTTTCTTAGGGCTACAAGCATAAATCCTCACCTCTTAGGCATTTCCACAATCTTATATTGTGGGATTATAAGTCTTAATATTCTAATAAAATGTTAACTCAAATAATTAACTCTCTTCAATTTCAAAAATATAAAGCCCAACCATAGGATAAATTGGAATGCTCACTAGGCTTTCTAGTATCATGAGTATTCCCTACCCATCTCCCTTTGACTTCCAATTATAAGTCTTCTCCTTGATCTATCCAATTTGATTTTCTAAAATAGTCAATCCTTTGATAGTCTTAACCTTGAAATCTTTGGAGACCCTAAATTTCTACTTTAATCAAGAGTATTCTTAAGGAATTCTCATTCCTTAGGATGTAATTAACTATGGGGGCTTGCCTCCATATGGAACTTAATGAATTCAGCTTAAAATAAATACTTTACTTTTTCATGTAAAGTAGGGGGAAGATCTCTGGTATATTCGAAGACCTATCATGCCTTAGGAGTCCTTATTAGGTGATTAAGTCCATTATAGGGTGGTGATTTTTATCTTCCGAGATACTACATCATTTCTTAATGTCATACCCGATCACTTCAATAAGTACCCCCTAAGATTTGTGTGGTGTCCCACATCTCAAAAATAAACACCACATGCCCCTAAGCATAACCCAAGTTAGGATAGGTGGGCTTGGTTACCCATGTGTGGGGTGCTAAGTCCAAATTATTCATATAACTTCTTAGGTTGTATGGTGTGTTTAGTTAACATTTATTTTATAGGTGTAGCTAGATTTACTTTCATTCTCTTAATATAATTTTGCATTAGGATTAGGATGATCATTATTTGGGATTAAGATGAACATTGGTTATAAGACCAAGTCTTATGTACCATGTGATGCCTTTAGAACAAACACATTCAAATCAAGCCAAAAGGAAGAAAGAAATGGAGCAAACCAAATGAAGAAATGAATAAGGAAGAATAAAGAATGAAGACCCCACATAACTTTCATCATTTATAATTGTAATTATTTTCTTGTAATCTGGGTTGTATAAGGGTAGAGCTCGGCTACCCACATTTTCGTTTTGGTTTGTATAGTGGTACCCAACCTCATTAGCCTTTTACTCTTTTATAATAGCTTTATAAAAAAATTTGTTTGATATTTTGTTTAGCTTGTGTACAAGAAAAAGCATGCCTTTTTATAGTTTATTTATGATTGGTGATTGTTATATGGCCTAGATGCGATTAGGCTCTTAGGATAAAAATAAATTTTCTATTCCATTAATAACTCATAATCTCACATAAAAACCAAGGTATTAAATCAATATAATAAAATATTTAGCAACCCCATAGCTGGATATTACATGTTTAATATCATGCATAACCATCTTGTTTCACTATTATTAAAAGAGGGCTTCCATCTTTTCCAAATATAATGGGCTTAACTTTTATGAGTCTATGATGGAAGAACACCTCTTTCCTTTTTGATTTGGCCCATAATCAATTTCTCATACATTTAGACATACAAAATCCCATAGCTTCTATCAAATTGAAGAGTCATAAATAAATGAAATTTGATAAAAATTTGTATTAAATTTAAGTCATTATTCATACACCTCATGCTCTAGTCTCTTAGGGAGTGGGTTTAAGGACTTAGTCTCTTTTCTAAATAATAACAACCTAACTATCTTGTAATTGCATAAAACTTGCTTATATGGTTTTAAATTGTAAGAGGAGTTAGTTGGCTACCACTCTAGGTGGTTATAAGTCCAGCAGTCGAGTGATTGACTCTCTCTTATGGAGGTAAACCATATATCCACTTTCACCTTAGATTATGATCATGTTTTGGCCCTCGCCAAAGCTCCCTAGATTTAAGATCTGAGATTATTATTTCTTCTTGTGGACTACAAGCATAAATCCTCACCTCTTAAGCATTTCCACAATCTTGTTTTGTGGAATTATAAGTCCTAAATTTCCAATAAAATTTCAACTCAAATAAATAAACCTCCTCAATTTCAAATATATAAAGCTCAACCATAGGATAAATTGGAGTGCTCACTAGGCTTCCTAGTATCATGAGCAGTCCCTACTTATCTTCTTTGACATCGATAATAACTCTCTCCTTTTGATCCATCCACTTGATTTTTTAAAATATAACTAATTTATTGATTACCATATCTTAGTCTCTTTTCTAAATAATAACAACCTAACTATCTTGCAATTGCATAAAACTTGCCTACATGATTTTAAATTGTAAGAGGAGTTAGTTGGCTACCACTCTAGGCGTTTATAAGTCCAGCAGTCGAGTGATTGACTCTCTCTTGTGGAGGTAAACCATATATCCACTTTCACCTTAGATTATGGTCATGCCTTGGCCCTCGCCAAAGCTCCCTAGATTTAGGATTCGAGGTTGTTATTTCCTCTTGTGGACTAGAAGCATAAATCCTCACCTCTTAAGCATTTCCACAATCTTGTATTGTAGAATTATAAGTCTAAATTTCTAATAAAATTTCAACTCAAATAAATAAATCTCCTCAATTTCAAATATATAAATCTCAACCATAGGATAGATTGGAGTGCTCACTGGGCTTCCTAGTATCATGAGCACTCCCTACTTATCTTCTTTGGCATCGATAATAACTCTCTCCTTTTGATCCATCCACTTGATTTTTTAAAATATAACTAATTTATTGATTACCATATCTTTGAATTTTTTGGAGACAACAATCACTCACTTTAATCGAGAGTATTCTTAAGGGATTCACTTTTCTTAAGATGTAATTAACTATGGAGGCTTGCCTCTATAGGGAACTTAATAATCTGATTTAAATACACCTTGCTTTACTTTTTCATGTAAAGTAGAGGAAAAATCTCTAGTATATTCGAAGACCCATCATGTCTTAGGAGTCTTTATTAGGTGATTAGGTCCATCATAGGGTGGTGATTTCTATCTTTCGAGATAGTGCACTATTCCTTGATGTTGTACCTGATCACTTCAATAAGTATATCCTTAGATCTGCGTGGTGTCCCCTCACATATACACACATAAATGAATCCAAAAATAAACACCACAATACTCTGTACACTCATTAGTGTACACCCTTTTTTCCTAATTTTTTCAACTTTGGGGCATGCTACATCTTTTGTAAATGCTATTGTAAGTTGTTTGGAGATGTTTCCTAGAGATTTTAAAAAATTTTAGAGTTATTTTTGATGTGTACACTCTAGAGTGTACACCCTTTTTCCCAAAAAAATTTCAACTATGGAGCTTGCCATATGTTTAGTACATTCTATTGTAAGTTGTTTGGAGATCTTTCGTGAGGAATTTTGTGATTTAGGGAGTAATTTTCCATGTGTACTCTATATATACTAGTAAGTGTACATCCTTTTTTTCAAAAAATTTCAACTGTATACACATAAAAAATAGCTACAAAAACCCACCAAATTCCTCCAGACATCTTAAAATAGCATGTACTAAACATATAGCAATCCTTAGTGGTTTAAGTTTTAAAAAAAGGGTGCACACTCATGAGTGTACAGAGTGTAGAAATTGAAAACTAATTCAACCCCCCCACCCCAATAGCCTCCAAATAGCTTAGAATAGCATCTACTAAACATATAACGAGCCCCACAGTAGTTTAATTTGAAAAAAAAATGGGGTGTACACGCATGAGTGTACAAAGTGTACACATTAAAAACTGATCTACAACTCCCTCCCAAAAGCCTCTAAATAGCTTAAAATAGCATCTACTAAACATATAACAAGCCCTGCAGTGGTTTAATTTCAAAAAATGGGTGTATGAGTACAGTGTACACATTGAAATTGATCCAACTCCCCCCAAAAGCCTTCAAACAAACTTAGAATGACATCTACTAAATATATAACGAGCCCCACAGTGATTTAATTTGAAAATATGGTGTGTACACTCATGAGTGTACAAAGTGTAGACATTGAAAACGTATTCAAAAACCCTCTCAAAAGCCTCCAAACAGCTTAGAATAACATATACTAAACATATAACAAGCTCCATAGTGGTTTAATTTGAAAATATGAGTTGCACACTCATGAGTGTACACATTGAAAACTAATCAAAATCCCCAAAAAAAAAAGCCTCCAAATAACTTAGAATAACATCTACTAAACATAAAACGAGCCCCATAGTGGTTTAATTTGAAAAAAAAATATGGTGTACACTCATGAGTGTATAGAGTGTACACATTGAGATAATCTCAAAAACCCAAAGCCTCTAAACAACTTAGAATAATATTTATTAAACACATAACGAGCCCCACATTCAACGAGCCCCACAGTAGTTTAATTTTAAAAAATGGGGTGTACACTCATGAATGTACAGAGTGTACACATTGAAAACTAATCCAACAACTCCCCCAAAAGCCTCCAAATAGCTTAGAATAACATCTACTAAACATATAATTAAATAATATGGTAGAATAGTCGAAAAAAATTTTAAAAAAAGGTGTACAAGTGCACACATCAAAAATAGCTCCAAAAACTATCAAATTCCCAAGGACTAGACTCCAAACAACTTACAATGGAATGTATTAAACATATGACAAGCCCCCTATAGTTGAAAAAAATTGAAAAAAATGAGAGACTACACAAAATCACCAAGAAACAACTCCAAACAGCTTACAATAGCATAAATAACTCATATAAATAAAGGAATGATCTGCAATAGCATGTACAACAACATAGATAAATAAAGAGATGACCTACAACAGCATGTACGAACATCTTACAATAGCATGTACAAACAAATTACAATAGCATGTACAACACAGATAAATATAGAGATGGTCAAAATTTAGATTTCAAAATACTTTATTCATATGTACAGCAACCTTCTTGCATTCAACATTATACAGCTCAATTATTTCATATTTAAACAAAAAATAGCATAAGCAAACTCAGCTCTAAAGCAGTTTATTTTCTTTGTCCAATCGTGGTGCTCTACCCAGTCCACTAGAGGTTTGTTGACCATTGCCTCCATGTATTTACATACAAACATGCCACAATCAACACTATTTTCTTAGACTGGTATACCACTGATCACTTCGATTGACCATTCCTAAAGATTGCTCTCAAAATCCTAACCAGCATCTTGGATGAGTAATTTGATCTAAATATGCACCAAAAAAGGTAAAGAGTTAGGTACAAAGTATGCATTTGAGAAGAACTAAAAATGATAAGAATTCTTACAATATCAGGAAGAATAGCATTATGAGTTGGGTTTGATAGTGAGTCATAGAAGTACCAAGCCCCTTTCTTAGTATGCCCCACTAGTAGTGTCCAATGTTGATTATTGATGATTGGAAGTAAGAGTAAATCAACCATTGAAACACTATCTATAGTAATATGTTGGATGAACATTTTGCTTTCTTTTGCTAGGTCATATTTAGCATAACTCTGTAAGAATTCAAAGAAAAGTTAAAATTACTAGCTTATAACTATCAAAACTTTGGAATGCATCATATAACCCAAGCCTCAGTGCACTAACTCACCCAGTGTAGGCATGAGACATATTGATAGGGAACATATAGCCCATGATAGATCTTATTCTTCTCAGCCAGTAAATTAGTGAAAGCATCAACATGTGTGTCTGACATATACTGATCTATCAGTAATTTATCAATTTGGCCTCTCGTAATAATGATATTTTCAGCCGAGAATATGTTATCACTCCTACATGTGAGAAGCATGAAAATATGAGCATTACTAAATTAAAGGGTGATTTTATGTATACTAAATGAAATATACTGGGCAATGACTTATCCTTGAATCGAGCGAAAGAAGTGCCAATGAGCTACAAATTTGGCTTGGGCAGAACATCTCTTAATGAGAATTCTATGATATCATGTGCCTCAGCTGGCTGCAAGAAATTAACAAAGTTTAAGAGTTGGATTCAATATGAATTAAAGTCAAAGATTCTAAAATGAAAAATACTTCCGCCTAATGCTCCTTAACCACTATGATAGCAGTCATTGGTTGATCCTGTGCTATAGGAACCTCTCTGTTAACCTACATAAAGAATCACTGGAATCAACTTTATTAGATTAAACTAAAAATAAAGCCAAGAAATACCTCTTCTACTATCTCTACATCCTGTGTGACAGTAATAGAAGGAGTTGCTATGCTGCGTGTCTTTCTGTACACTTGTGTGAATGGGGACGAGATAGCTTTCCTCAACTATCTCACTTTCACACCACGTTCTATGCTACCTATTAAAGGCTGAGCAGCATCTTTCTATCCAATGGTAGCCTCCTCAGGAGCTTCCCCTGTGGTAGCCTCCTTAGGAGCTTCCCCCATGCTTGGACCCTCCTGTCCAGCAACCATTGCCTCAATAACAGCTAGCCGTGAATCAATACCATCTACTCTCTTAGTTATTAAAGCTTCAAAAAATGATACGCTATCCCTCAGGGCCCTGAAAGCTGAAAATATCTTATCTATCTCAATGCTTTCTGGAGAGGTAGTAGTAGATGGCAGGTTAGATGAATAGGAAGGAGGAAAATATCAAAAAAAGATATAGGGAGATCCACTTGGGGCTTCACTCCTTGGACTTCAAATAGGGCTCCTATGGGGCTCGTTGTGGGTTTGCTACTGGACAAGGGACACTATTTCAAGGAGCCAGGTTTCTTCCTCTGATATGTCTTCAAATGATAGGAAGAGCTATGTTATACTAATAAGAAAATATGATAATTTCTAATATGAATAAATAAATTTTGAGGTAAATGAAGTATATTTATTTAGCATCACCTGGTGTCCTTGCAAACCACCAATGGAATCCTCTACAAATTTTATTTTTGGCCATCATAACATACGTGACTTTGTAGAAGGAACATGTGGCCATATGATTATTGTGTGTTCTGCCGCCCAGATTTGTAACAAAGATTTACATAACTTAGCTTTAATGTATAAAATAATATAAATCTGAAGATGTTAAATGTACCATCAGAAAAGTGACAAGGCCACTCTTGTGCCCGGGTGCCTTTTGCATCAAAATTTTTGATGTATTAACATCAAACTGTGAAACTAGGAAGCTCTAAATGGCTTTTGGCCAATTATAATTAACAAATATTTTTATATCGTTAGCATTGGAGATCAAATCCGATAGCACTCTATAATTTTGATATATAAAAAAAGAATTGAAAGTAAAAACTGTATGTACAACTGCACAAACTGTGCTATGGTGAACGAGCGATCCAACTTCTCAATTTTATTCTTAAAATTAATTGAGTTGGACTTGAAAAATGAATTTCTTCCATATAACCTTCTTCACTCTATTTGGCATCCCTACAATTAATGCAACTTCATCAAGGGTGAAAGGAATGCATTAGCCACCAATGTAGAATGCCTATTTTTCTATATTCTAGTAGGACATGATTGAAGTGATGATAGTCGAATCATATTGAATTGCAAGCATTCTAATGAATTGATGCACATGTAACATTCTTAAAATGATAAGTCCTTCATCTGTAAAGCGGTATGAAATAGAATCAAATACTACTCTAATGGTGAATGTCCTGCATTTGAAAGTTATCCTTTTCCCAGATATTTTAAGCTTCAAATGAAAAATGAATTAATGAGAAAATTATCTCTATAATGGAGGCCCAGAGTGTACATATGAAAAATAGCTCCAAAAATCTCCAGAATCTCCAGGAAAAATCTCCAAATAGCTTATAATAGCATGTACAAAATATATGGCAAGCCTCATAGTTGAAAAAAATTGAAAAAAAAAGTGTACACTCATGAGTGTACAAAGTTACACATGAAAAATAGCTTCAAAAATCTCAAATTCTCCAGGAAACATCTCTAAATAGCTTACAATAGAATGTACTAAACAACTGGCAAGTCCCATAATTAAAAAAATTTGAAAAAAAAGAGTGTACACTCATGAGTGTATAGAGTGTACACATGAAAAATAGTTCTAAAAATCCTCAAATTCTCTAGGAAACATCTCCAGATAACTTACAATATAATGTACTAGACATATGGCAAGTCCCATAGTTGAAAAAAATTAAAAAAAGGTGTACACTTATGACTCAGACAGTGTACACATGAAAAATAGCTCCAAAAACTCTCAAATTCTCTAAGATTAAACTCCAAAGAGCTTACAATAGAATGTACTAAACATATGCCAAGCCCCACAGTTGAAAAAAATTTTAAAAAAGGGTATAAACTCATGAGTATACATAGTGTACACATAAAAAATAGCTCCAAAAACTCATAAATTCTCCAGGTCTAAACTCCAAACAGCTTACAATAGAATGTACTAAGCATATGACAAGCCCCATAGTTGAAAATTTTGAAAAAAAAAGTGTATACTCTTGAGTGTACAGAATGTACACATAAAAAATAGCTCTAAAACCCTCAAATTCTCCATGATTAAACTCCAAACATCTTACAATGGAATGTATTAAAGATATGATAAGCCTTACAGTTGAAAAAAATTAAAAAAAGGTGTACACTCATGAGTGTACAAAGTGTACACATGAAAAATAGCTCTAAAATCTCTCAAATTCTTTAAGACTAAACTTCAAATAGCTTATAATAGAATGTACTAAATATATAACAAGCTTCATAGTTAAAAAAATTGAAAAAAATGGTGTACACTCATGAGTGTACAGAGTATACACATAAAAATAGCTTCAAAAATCCTAAAATTCTCTAAGATTAAACTCTAAACAGCTTTCAATAGAATGTACTAAACATATGGCAAGCCCCGCAATTGAAAAAATTGAAAAAAATGGTATACACTCATGAGTGTATAGAGTGTACACATGAAAAATAGCTCCAAAAATCTTCAAATTCTCTAGGACTAAACTCCAAATTTTTACAATTGAATGTATTAAACATATGACAAACCCCACGGTTGAAATATTTTGAAAAAAAAGGTGTACACTCATGAGTGTACACATGAAAAATAGCTCCAAAAATTCTTGAATTCTTCAGGAAATATCTCCAAATAGCTTACAATAGAATATATTAAATATATGGCAAGCCCCACAGTTAAAAAAAATTGAAAAAATGGTGTATAGTCATGAGTGTACAAAGTGTACACATAAAAAATAGCTCTAAAACCACCCAAATTCTCTAGGACTAAACTTCAAACAGCTTACAATATAATGTATTAAACATATGACAAGTCTTATAGTTGAACAAAATTGAAAAAAATAGTCTACACTCATGAGTGTATAGAGTGTATACATAAAAATAGCTCCAAAACCTCTAAATTCTTCTAGATTAAACTCCAAACAGCTTACAATAGAATGTACTAATCATATAGCAAGCCCATAGTTGAAAACAATTGAAAAAAAGAGCGTACACTCATGAGTGTTAGAGTGTACACATGAAAAATAGCTTCAAAAATCTCCAAATTCTCGATGACTAAACTCTAAATAGTTTACAATAGAATGTATTGAATATATGGTAAGCTCTACAGTTGAAAATTTTGCAAAAAAAAGGTGTACACTCATAAGTGTATAGAGTGTACACATGAAAAATAAATCCAAAAATCCTTAAATTGTTCATGATTAAACTCTAAACAGCTTACAATAAAATATGCTAAACATACGATAAGCCCACCATTGAAAAAAAAATGAAAAAAAGGGTGTACACTCATGAGTGTACAAAGCGTACACATGAAAAATAACTCCAAAAGTCCCTTAAATTCTTCAGGAAACATCTCCAGACAGCTTACAATAGAATACACTAAACATATGGCAAGCCCCACAGTTGAAAAAAATTCAAAAAAAGGGTGTACACTCCTGAGTGTACACATGAAAAATAACTCCAAAACTTCAAAATTATCCAGGAAACATTTTCAAATAGCTTATAATAGAATGTACAAAATATATGGCAAGCCCCACATTTAAAAAAAATTGAAAAAAAGGTGTACACTCATGAGTGTACAAAGTGTACACATGAAAAATAGCTCCAAAAACTCTTAAATTCTCTAGGAAACAACTCAAATAGTTTACAATAGAATATACTAAACATATGACAAGCCTCATAGTTGAAAAAATTTGAAAAAATAGGTGTACACTCGTGAGTGTACACATAAAAAATAGCTCCAAAAATCTCAAAATTCTCCAGGAAATATGTCCAAACAGCTTACAATAGAATGTATTAAACATATGACAAGCCCCACAGTTGAAAATTATTTAAAAAAAATTAGTGTACACTCATGAGTGTACACATGAAAAATAGCTCCAAAAACTCTCAAATTCTTCAGGAAACATCTCCAAACACCTTACAGTAGAATGTACTAAACATATGGCAAGCCCCACAGTTAAAAAAATCAAAAAAAAAGTGTACAGTGTATAGAGTTTGCACTTCAAAAACACCTCCAAAACCCCCAGAGTCTCATTTAAGGAACTCAAATGTGCTCTTATTCGACTGTCAGAACAAATGTGAAAACCATAAATCTCTAAAGTTCAAGAATGCAAGAAGAAATACCTCATGGAGCCGCCTAGATGGAGAAGATGATATAATACCTCGATTTTTAATTCTCAAGAATTAGCAGAACTCTAGAGGAAGGTCAGATGCGCACACTGATGCAAGCTGGGAGAGGGAGCTACGTACAATTTCGACGACTAAACATAGCTCAAAAATGAAAATACCTAAATTTATCTTGGGCTCAGAATTTAAAATGGGGTCCGAATAACGTTATAAAGTATGTTCAATCCCACTGTTTTAACGAGCCCAGTCTAGCATGTTCAATCCCACTGGATTAGTATTGAGGTGTTTTGCAAGTTCTGGAGGGCCTTTCTGGAATGTCCAACACTGCATTATCGTAAAATGCAAGAAATGTAGTTGATACTACCGCACTACTTCTCATCCAAGCCTAATTACAGAGTCCACATCTGATACATCTCGGAGAAATTCTAATATTGCAAGAATATTTTACTTGATTTATTTGCGCATATCAAACTTTATTTAAACAAGAATCGTTGGATGTCATGCCTTATTTACAATGTATTAGATAGTCGGATTTACTTGGAAAAAATGGGATTCTTTGATCTGTGAAATAGATTCGAGGGATACGTTTTTATGCATGCGCAAGTGCATTACTATGGAGTAAGAACATATTCTTCACGGATATTTATCTTAATTTCAGAGTTGATAAGTTTTTATGTATTAATTTCTTCATCACATGGAAGAATTTGCTGCCTCATTCTTTCACTTTATCTATTATTCTGGATGTGCTTTATCCTATATTAAATGATGTTTTCATTTGATACATTTGTGAAGTATCTGCGATGTATGAGATCTTGGTCTTCGTTTGCAAACTGCTAATCTGTTCTCTTCCTTAATTCCTCTCCTCTTTGTGATTCAGCTACTTGTTTCAGTTGGAGTGGAAAGATTTCTACCAGCGGTGCCTCAACTACTTGAAACTTGGACTTCTTCATTTGGATTTGAGAAAATGAGCAGTACTGACAGATTGAAGCTTTTGGACTACACTATTCTGAACTTTCAGGACACTACAATGTGCCAGAAACTCTTGAGGGTGGCCCCAGGTGCTGACCCTAAACTCTTGAGGGTGTCATCTAGCATGTTCAATCTCACTGTTTTAACGAGCCCAGTCGGGCCGGGTCCGAATAACGTTAACGGCATCGCGACCGACGTTACCGCGTTATAAAGTAAAAAAATAATATTTTATTAGTGGACACGTGTTGAGATCTGGTTAGCATTCGGATGCAAAGCTACGTCCAGACTTCGCACGTAAGATTTTCTCTCAGGAATGGGGTTGGTGATGTTGAGTCTTAACTCAAATAAGAGGCGACGAAGCCATATGACTTTGGTGGTTGTGGTTGTGAGTGCTAGATATTTGGCCTCTATGGAGGAGCGAGCAAATGTAGTTTGCTTTTTGACACTTGAGGAGATGATGGTGTGGCCTAAGAGTGCACAATATCTTGTTGTAGAGCAACAATTATTATTGTTGCCTACCCAGTCAGAGTCGAGATAGGTTTGGAGGATGGGCTCGGCTTGAATATGGAGACCTTTGTGGATTGTGGCTTGTAGATAGTGGAGTAAGCATTTAGAGGATAAATTGAGTGTTGAGAGGATGATGAAGGTGTTGGCAAAGTTTGTTGATAGTGAAAGCAAGATTGGGTCGAGTATTGGTTAAGTATTGTAGAGCTCCGACAAGGTGATAGTAGAGTGAGGGATCAGAGGATGGAAGTCGGTCGTTTGGTTGAGGGTGGGATTTGGAAGCTATCAATTTTAGTAGTGGCTTGTAGGTGGACATAATGGCATATTGGAGAATGTGTTTTGCATAGAGGTGTTGGGAGAGGTGAAGACCGTGGGGGAGTTTGGGTAATTTGTATGCCCAAAAAATTTGAGATAGGTCCAAGGTTCTTTAGTTAGTTTGGGTAATTTGTATGCCCAACAAATAAATTTATATATCTAATATTTAATCATTCATATTTATATAAATAGTATCTAAAATTTTAAAATTACATAAAAAATAATATAGTTATTAATTTTTTAAAATAATATATATATATATTATATTTGTAAAAAAATTAGATATTAGATATTAGATATTAGATATATAAATGTATAATAATTATGTGTTATGTATGTATATATTTTTTTAAAAATAGTAAAAAAATTGTATTGAAATAAGTACAATATTTATGAAACATAAAATTATAAAAACTTTTTAATAGGATTTTAATCAAATAATGCGCTATTGCTGCAGGCGCTCTTTTTTTTTTGGAAAAATTTGAGAGCCTTAGCTCAATATATTCCAAATGAAAAAGATAAATACTAGGTTACAATGGGAACAACAAAGACGATACAAGAGCATAAAAGGAAAGACATAACAGACACAGAAATAGGAAGAGCAGTTAAGACTCTTCCCAAAATCCGGTGCTAGACCAACAAGCTATCATTAAAGAAATTGCTCAGCACCCAAAACTTCCAGCAAATGGTAAATGTTAAATGTTAAAACTGGACTCAGACTTTGATCAGAACCAGAAAAAACTCCAACCCGAATGCACCAAGGCAAGACAGCGATACCTTTCACATCCATCCAGTTGGTGAAGGGCAGAACTCCAACCAAGGTTTCTGTGATGTGCTTCCAAGCTGTGCCAAACAACCAAATACATATTTGGTAAACATATGAGTCATCATCGTCCAGCATCCCAATACGAACACACCAAATATCAAACCGACAACCAGCAAAATGCATAGCAGATACTAGTTAACCATGTTCCTCCAGCCCGAAATTATATGCAACACACTAGCAGGCCAAGAGTCCTTGACTTTCCATCTGGATACTTTAAACGCAATACGATCCTTGATTTGATCAATTAAAACAGTAAGGGGGGAGGCAGATGAAGTGATGATTCTTTTATTTCTTTCTCTCCATATGCAGTAAACTAAAACCGCTGTTGATAGATAATGAAGCCTTTTAATGATTTTGTGCACCTTAGGTTCCAGACTATTCAAAACTTGCTGTAATGTAGATTGTAGTAAATAAAAATTGCCATTAGGAAGGATACTTCTTATCAGATGCATTGAGAAGGGGCACTCAAAGAAGAGATGAGAATGAGATTCAGGTTCTCTAAGACAAAAACAGCAAGTAGTGTGTATACCCAACCCTCTTTTAACAAGCATATCAGATGTCTTTAACCCCCCCTAAGTAAGCCATCCAACAATAAATAGAGAAATTTACTGCACATCCTTTAAACCAAATACCCTTATACCAATTAACAGAGGGAAAATTTTCAAAGAGTGCCCCTTTAAAATCATGAGTTGTGGGAGATCTATTTGATCCCCAAGCAATCCAATCCTCACCTCCTGCGATAGTAATAGATTCAATAGTAGCAAATAGTAGGGGATATTCATCAGCAAGCAATCTAGGCAATCTCCAAAAACCCTCCATTATAATAGAACTGAGCTTAGCATCATTAGAAAAAAAACTGGAGATTTCGATCATTAGACTCCAATGATTCAGCCATAGTTTTTTTGTCACACCAAGGATCATAGAGAAGAGAAAATTTATTTCCATCCCCTATGTGGTAGGATATTTTATCATGATAACGGTTTGCATATAATTTCATTTTCTTCCACATAGGGGAAACTCTGTGAATGGAATTTCTCCAAATAGATCCATATTTCTGTTTACACCAAATTGCAAAAAGAGAATCCTGCTTAAGGGTCTTCCACATTATTTTGATCTTACATAAAGAATTAAGAGAGAAAGATGAGAGGACTCCAATTCCCCCTTTTTCCTTGGGTCTGGAGGTTTTGTCCCAGGAGATAGTAGTCAGTTTATTGGATTCCCCATTATGATAAAAGAAGCTTGAAGTGAGAGAGTATATGCGCTTTAAAACACCTTTAGAATCATCATAGATCTAAACCAGTATGAGATCAAGTTGTTAACCGAGGATCTAATTAATTACAGCCTTCCTCCAAGAGACAGAAATTTGCATTTCCATCCAGCAAGCCATCTTTGAAGTTTGTCAAACAAGCTAGAGAAATTAATTAGTTTAGGAGATCCCAAAGTTAAGGGAAGGCCAAATATTTGATTGGGAAAGTACTCTGAGTGATATTAAGAATGTTGCAAAGTCTTTCCACCTCCCTAGAGCCTTTAGAGAAACAAATAAGAGATTTGTCAAGATTAACAACAAGTCCAGTGTAGTTTTTTAAGCTCTCAAGGCAAAATTTCAGAGAGCCCACAGAATGGCTATCAGCAGCACCAGTCACAAGAAGATCATCTCAAAAAGCAAATGAGAAATTTTGCATGTCCCTACAATAAGTGGTTTATACCTAAGGAGATTGACCTCTCTATCAATCAAACAAGAGAAGGTGTCTATGGCTTAAGTGAAGAGGAAGGGAGATAGAGGGCAGCCTTGTCGAAGTCCATATTTTGAAGAAAAATAACCTTTAATTTCCCCATTTAGAGTAACTGAGAATGGGATATCTGTAATACATGCCTTCACCCAATTGATGAATCTTGGGGGGAAACCAATAGAAAGAAGCATATGAAGAAGAGCCTCCCGATTGATAGAGTCAAAAGCCTTCCTGAGATCTAGTTTAGCAAGAAAACTTCCTTGAGAATAGTTATGGAATAACTCGTTACAAATTTCATGAGCCATAGTAATATTATATGAAATATCTCTTCCTTTAATAAATGCAGATTGGGCTAAATTAATCAGATAAGGAAGAACATTCTTAAGTCTAGAAGCAAGAACCTTAGCAATGACTTTATAAAAGGTGTTGCAAAGTGATATAGGTCTATAGTCTGAGATTGAATTGGAGTGTTTAACTTTAGGAATTAAGGTAATCAGGGAGTGTTTCAGCCGATTTGGGAGCTTCTGAGTTTTGAAAAAGTGGTGTGCTGCGTTTAGAAAAGTTCTTCCAGTAACATCCCAGGAAGCAGTGAAAAATTTGGAATTAAAGCCATCGGTCCCTGGGGCTTTATTCTCACTTATACTGTTGAGAGCTTCTTTAATTTCCTGATCACTTATATCAGCCTCCAAGACCGTAGCAGAATCTGTCGAGAGAGAATTCCCAATAGGGAGATCCTGCAATATGAAAGAGTCAGAGGAGTTGCTATTAAAGAGTTCTGAATGATACCTACAAATTTCCTCAGCAATAAAATCCAGATCATTTAAGATACCCTTGTCGGTGAGAAGCTCCCTAATGCTATTGGAGCTTCTCCTTTCTTTGATTGAAAAATAAAGGAACTTGAGATCGTCGTCAGAGGAGGTTAACCAATGAGCCTTAGCTCGTTGCTTAACCCAAGCATTCTCCATTTGTAGTAGAGTAATGTATGAGTCTTTAATTTCCTTGGCCTCAACTATAAGATGGATGTCATTTGGGTACCCTTCAAGCTTTTCAAGTATTTCCTTTTGATTCCTTTTAACCTTGTCGATTTGGATTTGCAAGTGTGAGGAACTTCTCATAAATTCTTTCAGCGCCCTTTTAACATTGGATAATTTATTAGCAAGAACAAAGACGGGATCCCCTGCAACATAACTCTTCCACGCAGCATTAGTGACCTCCATAAAATCAGGTAAGAGAGTCCAATAATTCCTAAACATAAATTGGTTTGCCAGAACACTAAGATGGTTTAAGAAGATAATGAGAGGGGAGTGATCCGAAGAGAGAGGAGGAGGAACTTTGTAAAAGGAGGTAGGGAATTTTTCCAACCAACTAGCATTACAAAATACTCTATCTAATTTGGAAGAGATGAGATTATTAACTTGCTGATTGGACCATGTGTAATATAATCCCGTACTAGGAAGGTCCAGTAACTCACAGTCTTGTACGCAGGTAAAGAAAGAATGGGAGTTTGTAAGAGACGGAGGATTACCACCCATCTTTTCCTTACAAGAAAGACAGCAGTTGAAATCGCCCATCAGCATCCAGGGTTCCGAGATTACAACAGCAAGTTCTCTAAGAGAATTCCAGAGAGAATTTCGAGATTGAGCGTCATTCTCAGCGTATATACAAGTTAGAAGAAAGGATGAGTTGCCATTAGTAGAGACTGAACCGTGGATTAACTGATTAGAAACTACCAGAGGCTTAAAGTCAATTCGCTCAGAACACCATTTTATCCAGATGCGACCGCCATCCGCAACATCAAAATTAGAATAGCAAGATTCAGAGGAAAACATAGAAAACTTACGCAAAAGAAAGGGGTTAAGAGAAACTTCAGAGTTGATCTTAGTCTCCAGAAGGCAAAAAAGATCCAATCTAAACTCCTTAATGAGCCTCAAGCAATCAAGTTTACGGCCCTCAGCTGCTAGGCCTCTAACATTCCAGATACCAAATTTAGGAAAGATCATTGGGAGGAAGAGGAGGAGGGTTTTTTACCCTTTTTATGTTTTCCTTTCTGATTGGAAGGTGTCGCATTGGTGCTTGCTTTCAAGTCATCTCCTTCTTGATATATCTTACTAGGAGTATTAGGAATCTTTTCCTTATCCTTGCCTTTGATTGATCATTCTGCTTAGGAGAAGTGGCAAAAGATCGGTAATGACACTGGGAGGATCCAAGAATGGGATCGGGCCTCCTCTATATTTGTATCCTCATAGATGGATTGATCTTCCACATGCCCAGGTAAATCTTCTGATTGAGGAGAAAGAATGGGTGGTTGATTAAGGTCAGCAGATAGAACATTTTGAGGGATCACAGCATCAGCCTCAACCCCCCCAAGTGCATTATCATCATCCATTAACTCACCTTGCTCAGTCAGGGCTGAGAAGTTATTTGCTAGGGGCAGCTCAATAGCAGATTGACGACTTCTACTCCTTCCCCTATTTGGGATGCGATTAGAGTTTGGTTGTTGTCGTAAGACTTGAACCCGAGGACAGGTATTATCATCGTGAGTAAATGTTTGGCACTTGGAACATGCCGATGGTTTCCAATATTACACTATTGGCTGGTTAAACTTCTTCCCATTCATGTTGATATGAATCGAGTCAGGTAGAGCCGAGGATGTAGTGATCTGCACGCAGAGAAGAGCAAAGGTAATTCTTGCTTTGGATGCCGTTAGGTTGTCGACTGCAAGTGGGACACCAATCACACTACCTATTTTCGAAAAACCTTTTTCATTCCAACAACATAATGGGAAATTAGGTAACTTGATCCATAGAGGAATCTCGGTCACCTGATCCTTAGATGGCCGAAAATCCCATGTCCACTTTTGAAAGATGAATGGTCGTCCATTGAGAAAACAAGACCCGTCATTCCACACAGCATTATATTCTTCCAAACAGGTGAACTTAAATAAGAAGAAGTCTCCTTCGAGAGAAAGCAATTCAAGAGTCCCCTTAAACCGCCATTTCTTTTTAACCGCAGCCAACAGAGAACCATAATACGGGCTCTTACCTATGGCATGGCCAACTAAAGACAAATTCCATTCCTGCTGCCCTTCCAAAAGATCCTCCTCAAAAAACGATACTTCAAAAGCAACCGGTGGAATGAAGGATAAGGGGAAATCCCTACTTTTTTCGTTTTGGGCTAGCAACAACTCCTTCCAATTACATTGACCATGGGATCCCAGGAAGCGCACTGAGTTTGGAGGAGTTAGAAGAGAGGGGTGGGAAGAAATTATTGGGGGTACCCATGAGGATGAGGAAAAGAGAACAAAGGAAAGAAAAGAGGGCGCCTGACCCCCGGCAAGAGCCGGAGGTCAGAGGGGAAGAGGGAGGTAGAGCTGAAGAGGAGTAAGAGGATGAAATTGGATATTGAGGGAGAAGGAGGAGGAGGGAGGCGCCGGCTGGAGGAACAAACCCGGGAGAAGCCCTAACCGCATGACCTAAAAAAAATCTATCTTGCAGGCGCTCTTCCCACGCATCATACTTTATCTAGGCCAAAGTGTTGCTCATGCCACGTCACTCTAATCAACTAGCAAACTGAAATAAGAAAATCCACAAAATTAAAAAAAAAAGGATTATTTTTAAAATAGGCTTAGTGTTAATCTTAATTAGGCGTTTAGGCATGAAAAAAAAATTTTATAAAAATAGGCATAGTAAATGACGGATGACGAGCCGACATTTTTTCCACGCCTGTCCGTCCACGACCTTTTTTTTTTTTTTTGTGGTTTTACAAACCACGGGGGAGAGAGAGAGAGAGAGAGAGAGAGAGAGAGACAAAGAGAGGGGCAGGTTTTATTAGTATTAATTTTTTTAATTAATATAATTATTTAAAATATATAATTTAAAAATTTTTTTTATAAAATATTTAATAACCAAATATTTATATATTTAGTTATTAATTTTTTATTTATATATATAATTAAATATATAATTTAAAAATATTTTTAATTATATATAGAAATTTCTAAATTTATTTAATATTTTTATTAATTAATATAATTATTTAAAATATATAATTTTATTAATTTTATTAATATATAATATAAATATTTAAAATATATAAATAAATAAATTTTAATAAATAAATAAAAGAAAGGAATAAATTATATAAATATTTTATAAATTATATAAATAAAGTAATTCTATATATATATATATATATTTTATAAATTTATTTAGTTATTTATATATTTAAATCATATAAATATTTTAAGTTATATAAATAATTTAAAAATATTTAAAATATATAAATAAATAATTAGTTTTATATACATATATATAATATATATATATATATATATATATATATATATATACATATATATATTATACATATATACATATATATACATATATATATATAATTATTTTTAGTTATTTTATTTATTTAAAAATATTTATTTCTTTAAAAATATATAATTAGTTAAATAAATAATTGTAAATTATATAAATATTTAGTTATATATATATATATATATATTTATTTATTATATATTTATTCATTTCTTTATTTATTTATTAAAAATTATTTATTTATTTATTTATTTATTTATTTATATTTTTATATTTTTTATATTTTTTGTTATTATTATTATTATAGACTTATATTAATATATATATATATATATATATATATACATATATATATATATATATATATATATATATATATATATATATATAATTAAAAATATTCTATAAAAATTATTTTTAAATTATTTATATAACTTAAAAATATTTATATAATTTAAATATATATAACTAAATAAATTTATAAATATATATATATATATATATATATATATATATATATATATAATTACTTTATTTATATAATTTATAAAATATTTATATAATTTATTCCTTTCTTTATTTATTTATTAAAATTTATTTATTCATATATTTTAAATATTTTTATATTATATATTAACAAAATTAATAAAAATTATATATTTTAAATAATTATATTAATAATAAAAAAATATTAAATAAATTTATAAATTTATATATATAATTAAAAATATTTTTAAATTATATATTTAATTATATATATAAATAAATAAATAATAACTAAATATATAAATATTTAGTTATTAAATATTTTATAAAAATATTTTTAAATTATATATTTTAAATAATTATATTAATTAAAAAATTAATAAAAATAAAACCTCCTCTCTCTCTCTCTCTCTCCTCTCTCTCTCTCTCTCTCTAAAAAAAAAAAAAAAAAAATCGTCAGCCTATTTACGCCGAAAAAAACACCGTCCGTCGTCGACGACTATGCCAATTTTAATAAAAAAAAAATTTTCATTCATAAATGTCTAATTAAGATTAATACTAAATCTATTTTAAAAATAATCTTAAAAAAAATCACGCATCGTCGTTGATGCCGGTCATGGCCTTCGCCACGTAGCTTCTCGTATCGCTATCCGCGTACGGACAGGACCGGCAAAACGGTGACGTGGCTTCAATCACCGGCTCCCGAGCGACACCTGGCGATATCCTCCACAGCCTCCTCGTTACCCGTGAACTATTCGAACGTCCAATATTTGCCCGATAGCTGAGCTGTGAGGCCCACCACGGGGGTCCTTTTCGCATCCGAACGGTGCACGTGGCCAAGCGAATCCCAGTAAACAATTAAAAATTGGGCGATTGGTAATTTTTTTTAATTGTTTATTAAATTTAAAACGAAAAAGGTCTGTTACGCGTCCGAAGTCTCTGCTCTCCGCTCTGAGGATATTTTTTCCAAACTTTTCTCGCATGCGAGGGTGCCATCGCAAAGACTAGTGGACTAATTTTTTTAATAAATTATTTATCATATATATATATATATATATATATATATATATATATATATATATATATATATATTAAAAAAAATTTATATTTAAAAATATATTTATTTATTATAATTTTATATATTTAAGGAGTTAAATTTAATTACTATTTTATTTAATTATTTGATTTGATGATTATTTAATTATATTATATTTATATTATAACATACTCTTATATGTATATTTATATAAATATTAATTATCTATCTTTTTAAATATAGGCATAATTTGATAAATATTGTGATAATATTTTTTTTTGAAATATATATATATATATATATATATATATATATATATATATATATATATATATATATATATATATATATATATATTTGTAAATATACTTTTTTGATAAAATTATTCTAATAAATTATAAACTATTCTATAATGTGGTTTTATAAGTTATTCAAAATTTATTTGAATCAATTGAATTCAAATAATTCAAACCTATTTAACTAAAATTTGAATTACTATTTGAACTAAAGATATAATTGAAGTTCAACTCCTCTTAAAGAATTATTCAGGAATGTATTATTAAGATGAACTTTGGAAGATTGAGAATATAACTTCGAGTCATTGAAAAACTAGGTATAAAAGAGAATAAGAGTTTGTGATGGATTGGGGTTTTGAGAATGGGATTTTGTGATGATTGGAGTTAAATATGAATAGAATCAATATTGCTTGAAAATAAAAAATATGATGGATTGAAGTCAAACTTCAAAGAAATTAAATAATGCATAAAATAGAATAGATTGTGAGTGTTAAAATGAACCAATATGATTCATATATCAAATATTTAAATAGACCTAAAAAAATTATCACAAATTATATATTATAATTTTCATTTTAATATTTGATTCAAATTAATTTTAGAAATCTTTGATTTTAATAAATTATTTATGAATATAAAAGATACTCACTTATTAGGATAATATTATTCAAATTGAATTAGTCTATTCTTTTTAAAAGAAAAAAATTGTAATGAACATATTTTTTAAATTATGAATTTTATGAGGGCATATGTAGTTAAATTTATTTATTTAAGAACAACTACAAAGTGTAATCGCATGCGCCGCCTTTGTATAATATTTGTTGGCGTACGCTCGGGATCCACTGCCGGGAGGGGTTGGCGAGGTCCGCATGTTTATATTTACCTGCCACCGCTTGTTTTCTGTTCTGCACTCTCGCCATCACTTTCTTTTTCCCGTTTTCTCTCCCTCAGCGTAGCCTTGTTGTCTCATGGTGGAGATGGATGGGTTCTTTGGCCATGGAATTGAAAGAGGTACGGAAAGCTTCTCATTTTAGTATTTGCGGTGGAAGATCTTTGCATGCTTTAGCTAGTGCAATTCGTTCTTTTTTTTTAGTTATCCATTTTTTTAGATCAGTGCTGTGCTGATGCATGGCACCGGGTTCTTTAGCTTGGTCGTGGTGGCTTTTATTTTGGTTGCGCCGGAACTAATTGTAAATTGTTACTGCAGCTTAAGAAAAGTATGAGGGCGTTGCTTGTTTGATGCTTGCTTTCTCAGGCAAACTCGTTTTTAAACAAGTCACGTGTTTATTGGATCCTCTTGCAGGAAAATTTCGGTTTACTTGTAGGGTTTGATGTTTTAGGATTTAGGAGTAACGGAATGGGACATCATAGATATCATATTTTTTGAGTAAATTATCTTTGCGTTTGGCGCCAAGGATGTTCGTATTGGGAATGGATATAAGGAACTCTCTGAAGATGGAGGTTGTGGCCTGCCTTTGTGAGATCTAATGACTTTATTAATTTGGAAAATTTACATACATTGCACATATTTCTTATGAGTTTTGTTATACTCGTGCCAATTGCCAGGGTTATGATCAGATGCGTGGAAGGATGTAAAGGATGTATGCCATTTTAGATTATAGATTTAAGTTTTTACTCTATCCCTTTCTGCTGCCAAGTGATATCTTGTTTTTCTTTTTGTGTCAAACATATTATGAATATGTTGCATGCTTTAGTCTCGGATCATTTAACTTCCATAATGTTTATCATGCCATATTCTCATATGAGGTCTCTTGCTACTCTATTAAATTCTGAAATTGGAAGAGCATGCTATAAGGAGAACTAGGAAAAATATGAAAATAAATTTAAAGAGTTAGTGCTTTTTCTTGTTTCAGTGAACAAATCTTCTTGATTTCGTGTATCCCTTTTGCTATTGGTTGGATTTTATTTTTCCTCTTCGCTGCCTCTTGAATGAACTCTTCTCTTGTAGGCCCCTCTTGGGAAAATATGAGAGTAGGGAGAGTTAATAGAGAGAGAAAGAGAGAGGGTTTGTAGCTAGGGAGAGGATGACATAGAAATAGAGTATATCTAATGATATGAATGAACTAGAGAAACTTGTTTGAAGGAAATACAAAAAGAGATGTAGGGGTAATAGAAAAAATGAATGAAGTTGAAAAGAGTTTAAAGGAGAAAAGTACTTTATCTCCAAAATGTTTGAAATACCTTTTGGTTGAAAAAAACAAGTAAATAATATACTTATTTTGACATTTATGGACATGACCATGCAACTTCATGCTTGATAGTGCCATGACCTCCTATTAGATATGATAGAAAAGATAAATTTAATTAGTCCGTTGACATGATTATAATAAAACATTTAAAGATGGAAAATAGTTTGAATCTAAAATATTATTGGGCTAATATATAACTTAGAATGGTATAAAATGTGTTGATTGATATTTAGTGCATGCCTTAATGAATTTACTTGTGTTTTGTGCTTTTAGTTTGTTTGTAATAAGCCAAAAAATTTAAAAAAATAAAAAAAATAACCAACCATAGTGTATCGATGTTATGGTTATGTTGCAGGAAAAGCCACATAGGAAGGGGACAAGTGGCGAAAACGAGAGAGAGAGGAAGAGTGAAGCTTGGGGAGGGAGAGTTCATACTAGCGTTTGAGTTGTGCTATTCACAGAAACCCTAGCCGTTGTCGTGTGTTGTATTGGACTGAGCCAAACCACAAAATCGTCATTCTAGACATGACACCATCACTCGAGCCACACCCTAGCTTCGTGTGGCATGATAGAGGAAGAAGAAGGAAGATATCGACCCTTGCGTAAGTGCCATAGTCGAATGAGACGATTTTGCCATCACCGACGCCAAGCCACCAAGCCACCATTGCTCGACTTCCTCATGGACCTTGTGTGTGCGTGTGACCAAGGGAGAAGGAGGGGATTTGGCTTTGGCGTGTGCGAGCTTGAGCTGGTAACGGGCTTGACTAAGGGCCGAATTGAGATAAAGCAATAGGAGAATAGGAGGAGGTAAGTTCATTTATAGATTTAAATTAAGTTTGATTTAATTTTGTGGCTTATATATACATATGTGAAACCCTAAATCTTTGTTCTAGTCAGGGAATTTGTAAAGCAAGCTAAATCAACAAGAAAGATAACTTCTATATGATTATAGGTATGATTCTTTTTTTTTACAATTTTAACTGATGTTTTGTTTATTATGCCTAAAATAATGTAGGCAATATTTACAAGAATCATCTAAATTGAGATTTATGGATGAGATGGATGTAGTTGGAATATGATTGCTTTTATTAATAGATAGCGAGCATAATTTAACCCTTTCCCGAGTATAGTGTAGATCAAATTCAATTTATTAAAATATCAAATATTTATATGTAAAATATAATGTTAAATATTAGATCGATATTGAGCTTAATAAATGATTGATAAGTTTTAACACAAATGAATTTTGATGCGGAGGAAGTATAAAAATATTTATTTTACTTGTATATTAGCTAAATCATATTTCAAATAAATTAATTTATATGAGAGAAACAACAAAAATATAAATAAATATGTGAATTTGATTGTATATATATAGATAATTATGAGTATTGTTCAAGTTAATTTTTTTAAATAATAGGCATTTCAATTAAAGAATGAACTTTCAAAAAAAAAAAAGACCCAAGAAGCTTCACGTTAAAGTGAGTAATTATGTTCGTTTGTTATAGTAAAAATTTCTTTATTTCTTTCAAGTAAATGCATTTATATATGGATTGATATGATAAAAAAATAATTCTTTACTATAATTAGTGATTCATTTTTTTTATTTCTCATATTGAATAGACAACTTAAATGTTAATCATACATGTTCTTGTATAAATTCTTTTTTTAATTGTTTTGAACTAATGTAGGTACCTTTATAAATGTATTATAAAAAATTTAATATAAAATGAAGTAATAATTATGTTATGAATATGTAATGGAGTTCACCCATTATGATATTGGTTAGAGATGCCTCGCACATAAATGAAAATGGAAATGAAAATGGCTACTTATACATTAGATGGTTTAGAAAATATTTTTTTCTGAAAAATATTCTTTAGATGGTGACTCCTGTGACGGTTGAAAATAAGAAAATAAAATGTCTGTTCAATTAAGAAATGTTTAATTCATGTATTTATTTTATGTCAAACTGTTTAACCACATTGTACTTTTATGATCAATTGTTACTTAAACTAACATGCATATTAATTCTATGATCTTATTTTACTGTAATATAGGAACACAATTATCCACTAAATCTATAATTCATTTGTTAGTTATTGTAAAATTTTTTGGGTAACCCTTATAATTAAATGGATAATAGAAGGGAGGACTAGGTTTACAAGTGTAGAGGAACTTCAGGAGATAGATATTTGATTAGTTTATGTTTTATATAATTTTAATTGTGGATGCTTGTACTTTTAGACAGATTTGTGTACTTGTGGATTGGATTTTCAGGTGGCTCTTATAAATTTGGAAGATATTTTGTACTATACTTTTTTTGGATATGTTTAAGCAAAGCCTTTTCTATCCAACCATCTGTTTTCGCTTTGATATTCTAAGCTTTAGGGCTAGGTCGTGACATTATTGGAGCAAGGATTCAGTGGTTATTGGCTAATGCTAATGTAGAGCTTTGAGAGAAATGACGTTGATTTGGAAAAGAGATGGAATTTCTAAATTAGAAGTGGATCAATGCATTTAATATTATGATCATTGGAATTTAGGAATTTAGCAAGGGTTTAAATAAGGTACATTTTATGCCTTGCTAAATTTGGACGAAGATAGGCGTAGGATTTTGATGTATGGATTGTCATATATATGATTGATGGATGCAATTTTAAAAATGGAAGAGCATCCAACAAGGAGAGCTTAGAAGTTTACATCTTTTTGCCTATATTAAAGGAATTCACCATCTTGATTTCTTGTTTACCAATTGCCCTTGCTTGGATCTTTTTATCCTTTTTGCATCTTGAATGGGATGTAGCCTTTCCCTTGTTACCTGTTGCGTAAAGAGAACTGAGAAGGGAGAGTCAACAAAAGGAGGGGGGAATGAGCGAGAGTAGATGTATATATATAGTTGGGGTTTGAAGTTGGAGAGAGAGAGAGAGAGAGATTGGTAGAGAGAGAATGGAGAATGAATAGGGGCATGGATTAGAATATATTTAATGTTGTGAGAGAACTGCAAAAAATAATTGGAGTGAAATAAAAAAGAGATGTCAATCGAGATATTAAGTAAAATTGAAAAAATAAAAAAGATAAAATTACTTATTAATCTTTTAATATTTTTGCTTTTCCTTTTCTTAATAATAAAAAAATAATATGCATAGTTTAGTAATTATGGACATGAACATGTAAGTTTGTGTTTGATACTTTCATAAGCCCTCTTACATATGATATAAAGTCAAATTCAAATTGTTAATTGCATTGTAACATATTATAAAAATTAAAAAAATTTAGAATAAAAAATATGATTGGGTTAATATATAACTGAGAATGGTATAAAATATTTTGTTCAATACATGTCTTACTCATTTAAATTTGCTAAGCGAGCTAGTGTCTAGTGCTTATCGGATCAAGGATTTAGTGGTTTGTAGTTGAGACAAATTTAGAGCCTTGAGAGAGATGTCCTTAATTTCAAAAGGATGAATGTTTCAAATTATAAGTGGATTGCGGTGTTTTAATTTTGAGTCATAGGAACACTATGCAGATTTTAGGGGATACTTATTGAAATGATTGAGTACGAAATTAATGAATAATGTACTATCTCGAAAGATAGAAACATTATCTTCCAATAGACTCAGTCACCTAATAAGGACTTCTAAGACAGATGAGATATATATATATATACCAGAGATTTTTTCCAACTTTACATGGATAAGTAAAGTATGATTCATTTTATATCGGGTTCTTTAATTCTCTATGAAAGTAAGCTTTCATAGTTAATTACATCTTAGAAAATAAGAATTTTTTAAGAACACTCTCGATTAAAGTAGTCAACTAATATCTCTAAAGATTTTAAAGGTAGATAATCAAAGAATTGGTCATTTTAGAAAGCAATAGGGAAGAGCTCAAATAGGAAAAGTTCATAATGAATTTTATAGAGAATAAGTAGGAAGCACATATTATACTAGGAAGCATAGTAAGTATCTCAATCTACTATATAGTAAGACTTTACATTTTAAAATAGAAATTTATTTATTTGAGTTGAAATTTTATTAGAATACTAGAACTTAGATTCCAACAACACAAGATTGTGAAAATACTTAAGAGGTAAAAACTTATACTTGTAGCAAAGGAGAAACAAAAAGTCTTTGAACCTATCTCTAGACTGATCTAGCACAAGCTAAGAGCTCCTAATTCTACTCAGTGAAATGAGATATTAGTTCACTTTTACCAGGGAGAGTGGATCGATCCCGACTTTTCTGGACTTACAACTACTTGGAGTAGCAGCCAGCTAATAATTCATATGATTTTAAAATCATATGGGCTAGTCATATATAAAAGCAAGATAAATGGGCTGTTATTAATTATGAAATAATCGAAAGTCCTAAACTCACTCCTTAAGAGGCTAGATCATGATTGATGTATAAATTATGACCTATGCTAATGCAATAAAGTTTACATATTTTTATTTCATTTTTGACTCAGGCTTGAGGGAGTTTATGATTAAATGCATGATGAAAGTGGATATGGGCTAAATCTGATATAATGGGTGTTCTCCACTACAAGGGACTTCCCTCATAGGTCAAGCATGTTCCCTATCGTGCAAGAGTGGAGATCCCCTATCTTGCAAGAGTGGAGATCCCCTATTTATAAGAACGAAATAATATGCATGTATCATATTTTAACATACAATATCCAGCTAAGGGGTTAAATCTTTTATCATCTTGATTAAAAGCCTAGCTTTAAGATGGGGTTATGAGTTAATTAAAATTTAGTTAAAGTTATTAACTAGGATAGAAAATTTAATTTATCCTAAAGAGCCTAACGTGTCCAAGCCACATCATACATACACAATTTAAGAAACCTATGAAAAGTATATCACTATTATGTAATGTAAACACAACGATCAAATATTTGAATTTCGTAATAGAATAAAAGACCGGTGCAGCCCGGTATCGTCATGCACCCCGGAAAAGAAAAAAAAAGTAGCTGAGCTCTACATTTATACAACCCAGATTATAATTAAAATTATAATAAAAGAAAAAGTTATGGGGTCTTTAATTCTTTTTCATCCTCACTTTTTGGATTTGGACACACTAGATTTTAGAGAGCCTCCAGTCTTTACCTTCTAGTCACTGTTCATCTTAAATCTTATAACATTAATCCTAGTCTTATTGCAAAAATTATATTTTGTATAAATAAAAATCTAACTACACATGCAAAATAGTAGGCAACTTAACAGACATACGAACCACACAATTATATTTCATATATCTGGACTTAACACCCTGCTCTTGGGTAATCAAGTCCATCTGTCCTAATATATCATGCTTAGGGACTTAACAACACTTGCAATCAAGAAGTATTTAGATTTTTATTATTCATCAGTCCTTTATATACAATCCCCTGCAGAAAAATATCATTAATCTAATATAGTCCTAATATCCAAACTACATAAAAACAATCCTAACATCCATTCTAAAAATATATTACATCACAAAACAAAATAGTACACTACTACAATCACCGGCCTAACCTAGTACTATGATTGGTTACTTAGTATTCTAATGTATGTGCTAAAGCTAAGTGTGGTATGCCTTAATTGGACTTTAGAGTTAGGAATTTTTAATGATTGAGTGTTTAAATCCCTTATTAAGGGTGGCTATTCTTTAGGTTATTTAAAGTTTATATAAGATTTTGAATTACATACTTTTTTGTTGTTTGTTATTTAATTATAATTTAACATTATAAAGAGAAAAAAGAGAGTTGATTCTCTTTAATCCCTACTTTGGGTTGATCTTAAAGAATGATCTTTATGACTTTTAAGTGTTTTAAATGAAAGTCTTATAAATTTTAATTATACTATATTTGGATTTGACTTAATGAGTTTTATTTAAACATGAAAGGCATCTTAAGATTAAGGAAGTTAAATCATAAACAAGTGAACAATGTTATTATCTTAGCTTTATCAATATATATCACCATTTTATTTTATTTTATGCATGTATACAAATCTTACACACACACACACAACATATATATATATATATATATATATATATATATATATATATATATATATATATATATATATATATTAAATGAAGTATGAATATGCATGAATTTTATAACAAAAGAGGTTTCACTTCATATTTATACACATGTATAAATGTATAAAGAGCTATACAAGTATGTGCCTTTGTTAGCCAGTAAAGTGAGGTTATTTAGGACCTCCTTGGGGCTATTTAAAGCCTTGTATTCTCGGGATACCCAGATTATATACTTATTAGCCCAAATACACACATACACATGTATAAATACAAAGATAAAATTGTTAAAATCACAAGTTGTTATCTTTTTAAGCATGAAAAATAAATAAACCTATTTTATTTTATCATTTGTAATTAAATTTATAGGTATAAAGTTTAGATTTAAGTTATTTAATTAATAACTAATATATGATTATTGATTAGAGAGAGAAAATAATTTGAGATTTATTAGTGATAATAATCACTCCATATATTTATATCTTTTTACATCATACAATTGAATGAAACATAATTCTTTTTAAATTTAAAACATAAGTATATGGAACATATGACATGCAAATTTATGATAATTGAAGCAAAATAATTATACATTATCAAATGACATATTTGGCTTCATTCGAACCTAAGGACAATCATGTTAAATAAGCATACCTTAAGCCTTATCAAAGTCTTTTTAGGATTTTAATTTTTATGATTTTGAGTTATTTAATCCGAAAGAGGAGAATGAATGATTAATGATCAACCCACACCTATCTTTGTTCATTAAGTGGTTTAACATTATCTCAAAATGATTTTTATTATTTAATTAAGTTAATTAAGCTTTTAATCCAATTAAGTTCAAAAAAGACCTATGAATTTAATTAACCTCTAGATATGAGCCTAAAAAAATCCTGATAAAATGAAAGAACATGCATAAACATAAAATAAACATGCCATAAAATTTCTAATAAAATTAGGCTTATAATTAAGGTTTAATTAAATAAATAGGGAGAAAATCCAAAAGAAAATTAAGCAACTACTTTCAAAATTTCTTATAAACCATTTAAGGGTTTTGATTTCATCAAGTTATCTTTTGCTTGCTAAGCACAAAGGGGTTCAATTAAGATTATGATCATTTTCTATAGTTTATCATGAATTTTTTTAGGTTAATTAATTAATCAAGGGTCATTAAGGTAGATTAGGGAGGATAATTAAGACCAGGAGTCCTAATTATTTTCTCTAATCACTCACTATTCACATGATCAATTTATTATTCCCAATCAATTTCATAATTTATATACATATTTTTAAATAATTATTAAATGCACAAAAGATGTAAATAGTCTTTAAAAATTCAAATTCCCTTAAACACTAAGTAAATGAACTTTAAAAAATTATGAGAGATAGTGCTCATCCCATGGACCAATTAGTCCAAATTTCAAGTCATTTGGTTAAGTAATTAAGACTTAATTAAGCTAATTATCTAAAACTTCAAATTCTAATTATTCACTGTTCACTAAATAAATTTTAGAGATTTTTTTTTATTTTCTTCTGTTTAAGCTTTCCAAAATAATTTTATTTGTAATTTTTGATTTTTCTATAATTAGTTATGATTTTTTGAAGTTCTAGTAATTTAAAACATAGTTTAAACCCTAATTAATCCATTTACACAGTTAATGCCACGCGATGGTTGATGCAATGACACTTTCTATGTGGCACCACAGGATTGGCCACTTAAATTGTTCGACGATGTTGTTAATTCAGTGGCAGCATTGTGAGAATTTTTATATGAACACCACGCAGCTCTGTTCTAGGCTTTGTTTCATTTTTAAATTTGATTTAAATTCAGAATTTATTTATTTTTACCATTGGATAGTTTTGATTTACATAATCTAATTGATTCTAGATTTTATTCTAATTTTCGGTTTACTTTTGTGTTAAAGTTGAATTTAGATTTTAAAAAATGATGATTAGAATAATTTCTGTTGTGAACAGAGCTAAATCTATTCAACATCCTGATCTTAATAAAATAAAATTTTCATCCTAAGTTGAAAATTTATTCTAAGAGTCGAACTAAGAACTTAAGTATCTTAATTAATCCATTTGAATTTATGTGAAACAACAACAACAACAAAACAACAAGCCTTTATCCCACTAAGTAGGGTTGGCTACATTAATCCTTTGTCTCCATTGTGTCTTATTATGTATCAAATTCTTATTTAATTCAAGTATATTAAGGTCATTTTTTATATATCTTAATTAAGTCTTTTTAGGTATACCTCTACCTTTCTTAACATAAGACAAATCTAATGCATCTACTCTCTTAATAGGGTCATCGGACGGCCGACGCTTTATGTGGCCAAACCATCTAAGGCGACTCTCTGTAATCTTAATTGCCATTGTAGTTATTCCAACTTTTTCCCGAACATACTCATTTCATATTTTATCTCTAAGAGTAAAGTCACTCATCCACCTGAGCATCCTCATCTCTGTAACACTTAACTTAGTCTTATGCTTCTCTTTTATTGGCTAATATTCTACACCATAAATCATTGCAGGTCTTACCATCATCTTATAAAATTTTCCCTTAAGTTTATGCGATAGTTTTCTATCACACAATAGGACAGATGCATTCCTCCACTTCAACCATCCAACTTGAATTCTACTAATAACATCTCCATCTATTTCACCATCATTTTGAACAATAGAGCCTAAATATCTAAATCAATCACTCTTTTTAATGACTTGTTTACCTAATGTCACAACACTACTTCTAGAACTTCTACAACTAAAATTACACTTCATATATTCAGTTTTAGATCTACTTAAACGAAAACCTTTAGACTCAAAAGTTGACCTCCATAATTCAAGTTTCTCTTGGACTCCATCTCTAGTCTTATCAACAAGAAGAATGTCATCACAAAAAGCATGCACTAAGGTATATCTTCCTGTAAATGCCTAGTAAGAATATCCATAACTAAAGCAAAAAAAGATAATGGCTTAAAGCTGATCCTTGATGTAATCCAACTGAAATAGGAAAATATTTTGTCAATCCTCCTTGTGTTTGGACACAAGTACAAGTATATACATATCCTTAATGACTTGAATATAACCAATATTAACTCTTTTCTTTTCTAGAACTCTCCAAAAACATCTCTTGAAATTTTATCATAAGCTTTCTCTAAATCAATAAATATCATATGTAGATCCTCCTTAATTTCTCTATACTTCTCCATCAAACCTCTTAACAAATGTATAGCATCCATAATAGATTTACCTAGCATGAAACCAAACTGATTGTGAGAAACTTTTGTGTCACATCGCAACCTATGCTCAATTACCCTCTCCCATAATTTTAATGTATGACACATTAAATTAATTCTTCTATAATTTGCATACTCTTGTGCATCACCTTTATTCTTATATATAGGAACCAACAAGGACATTTTTTTAGTCTTTAAAATAACATTAAAAAGATTTGTAAGCCAAGAAATGCCTTGATCTCCTAAACATTTCCACACTTCTATTGGAATATCATCAAGTCTTACTGTTTTTTCACATTTCATTTTCTTTAAGGCTTCTCTAACTTCAAATTTACTAATACGATGTTAAAAACAAAATTCTTTATTTTTATTTAGAGTATTAAAATTGCTAAAATCAAACGAATTTTCAGATCCTTCATTGAAAAGTTTATCAGAATACCTCATCCACCTATTTTCAGTATTCTTTTCTAAAAAAAGAACTATGATTTTTATCCTTAATACACCTTACTTGAACTAGATCTTTACTTCTCCTATCTCTTTGATTGGCTAACTTATACATACATCTTTTACCTTCTTTGGTATTTAATATATTGTATAAATCATAAAACGGTAAATTTTTTGCATCATATATTGCTTTATTAGAATTTGTACATGTCACTTTTTATCTTTTCCAATTCTCCGAGTTTTTATATTTAAACCAAGTTTTATAACAATGCTTCTTATTTTTTATATTTTCTTGCACATTCTGACTTCACCATCAACTATTTTTATTAAAAAAGTTTTTCCTGTTGATTCTCCTAGCATATTTTTTGCAACTTGCTTAATTTCACTTATTATTTTTTTCCACATAACATTAGTTTCATTATGAACATTCCAAATTCTAAGCTCTTATAGCTTGTTCTTAAAAATATTTTTATTAGCGTTCTTTAAGTGCCTTCATCTAGTTCAATGAAAATAATTTGATTTATTTTCATCTTCAAATGTTTCATCTTAAAATCTAAAACTAACCATTGATGTTGGGTACTTAAACTTTCATTTGGAATGACTTCACAATTTTTATAATCTAAATGAACTATTTTTCTTATCAAAAAATAATCAATCTGTGTTTTACTAAATCCATTTTTATAAGTAATATCATATGCTTATCTTTTTTCTTAAATAAAGTATTAGCAACTCTAAAATCATAAGCTAAAATAAAATCTAATATAGTCCTACTTTTTTATTAGTCACTCTAAATCCATAACCACCATGAATACTTTTAAAATCTTTCATCACTCTACCAACATATCATTTAAATCTTCTCCAATAAATACTTTTTCTTCAAGAGATATTTTTTGTATTAATACATATAATTCATCCCAAAATTTTTATATTGAGCCTACATTCGAACCTACTTGAGTAGCATAAACACTTATAATATTGATAATCTCAGTATCAAAAATAATCTTTAAAACTATAATTCTATCTCCACATTTATTAATATTTATAACATTATCCTTTGAATTTATGTGAATGATTTAACTAAATCGATTTGATATGATTAATGTTTTCTTGATTCGATTTGGATTTCAAAATTTGAGTTTGTTTAACTTCATATATTTTGATTGATTAATTTTTAGATTAATTAGATTTTAGTTTGATTTGATTAAATTTTGATAATTTAATATCCTTTAAATTAATATCTAATTCCTTTCTTTTGGGTTTCAATTTGAGATTTTAACTTTATATGGTTAATGTTGATTTGATTATTTCAATATTATTTAGATTTATTAATCTTATCATTTCATTTAAACTTGATTTGGAATGGTGAATATATTCTAATTAACTTATGATTTAATTGAAGTTTAATGTGCTCTTTTATTTGAATTCCAATTAAGGGTTTAATTTCTTAAATTTAGTCATTTAGTTTATATATTGATCATTTTTGGTTTGATGATCAATTTAATTTAGTTTAATTAATTCCTTATCATAGTTTAATAAGTTTGTTTGTTTTGTTCGAGTTTTTTGTTGATTGTTTTATTTTGATATTGTTTGAAATTGAGAGTAATTAGAAATAATTTGATGACTTGGAGTTTGCATTTAAGTTTATGTTTGTTTAATTCGATTAAGATTTAAGATGAATTTATTATAATTATTCAATTTCACATATTTCTTAGATTGATTGATTTTATTTATTTATTTAAGGTTCAAGTTATAATTTATTCATTTTATTGAATTTAATTTGATTATTTGTTAAATTTAAATGTTTTAAGCTGATTGATTCAGTTTATTGATTTTGTAGTTTAGTCTAGTTATGTTTGATTTTATTTAATGATTATTTAGGTTAGTTTAGTTATATTTGGTTTAGTTTGGATGATTTAATTAGAATTTATCTGCAACAACAACAACAAACTTAATCCCACTTAGGTCTCATGAATCCTTCATCTCATTGTGTTTAATTATGTTAAAATTTAATTTTATCTTTAATTATTATTTCGATTCAATTAAAACTCTAATTCAAATTATAATTTTAATTTAAAGATGGATTGATTAAACTTATTCTTTTAATGATTGTGGCTGATTTAATTTTAATTAATTTGATTAATTTGTTAAATTTTATTTTATTTATTGACTTGCTTAGATTAGATGAATTAAATGCTTGCTTTGATTTTAATTAAACTTGTTTGTTTGTAATTAGAGTTCCCTTACTTTGATCCGTCTATTATGTTAAATGTCTTTAATTAATAATTCATGTTGAACTTAATTATTTAAACTTATATATTTAATAGTTAATTAATTCACTTTTATTCAAATAGATTGAAATAAATCAGATTTGGTTTTCACTTGGTTAAGCATTTGAGTGATTTAATTTATCTGGATTATGTTGCTTTACTTTGATTACATTATGTTTAATCTGATTAATTTCAATTCTTATTGAGTTAGTGATTGTTTAAACCTTTAACTTATTAAATGTTTGATTTGATTAAGAATTTAAAGATCAATTGATTCAACCCTTGTTAGATAATTGTATAGTTACATTATCATTAACCTAGGAATGAATTTCTTGGCAAAATAGCTTATTAAGTTTCAAATTAATTGATGATTTATGGATTTGATTAATTAATATTCTAAATTATTTATTTAAATGAGATTGGGTTAACAATCAATCAAGTTTGATTTCTAATTAAATAATTAAATTTAGTTGGACAATGAATATTAAATCTAAAGTTAATGAATTCCATTTTTATCGTCGTATTAGTAAATCTGAAGTTAGTGAAGCTTTAAAGAAAATGTGGAAGCATTAGGGACGGATAATATTCCAATAGAAGTGTGGAAATGTTTAGGAGATCATGAAATTTCTTGGCTTACAAATCTTTTTAATATTATTTTAAAGACTAAAAAGATGTCAGATGAGTGGAGAAAGAGTTTGTTGGTTCTATATTTAAGAATAAAGGTGATGCACAAGTGTACAAATTATGATGAATTAATTAAGTATAAGAAATGGGAGCATAGGTTACGATGTACGATGAGAAGTTTCTCACAATCAATTTGGTTTCATGCCGTAGATCTACTATGGATGCTATACATTTGTTAAGAGGTTTGATGGAGAAGCATAGAGAAAATAAGAAGGATCTACATGTGATATTTATTTATTGATTTTAAAGTCTCAAGAGATGTTCTTTGGAGAGTTCTAAGAAGTTAATATTGGTTATATTCAAGTCATTAAGGATATGTATACTAAAGTGTCCAACACAAGGAGGATTGATAAAATATTTTCTATTTGGATTAGGATCACATCAAGATCAAGCCCTTATCTTTTACTTTATGGATGTTCTTACGAGGCATTTACAAGAAGATGTACCTTGGTGTATGCTTTTTTGATGACATTCTTCTTGTTGATAAGACTAGAGGAGTCAATATAGAAACTTATGGAGGTCAACTTTAGAGTCTAAAGGTTTTCATTTAAATAGATCTAAAGCGAATATATAGTAATTTTAGTTGTAAAAGTTTTAGTGGTAGTGTTGTGACTTTAGGTGATCAAGTCATTAAAAAGAGTGAGCGATTCAAATATTTAGGCTTTATTGTTCAAAATGATGGTGAAATAGATGGAGATGTTATTAGTAGAATTCAAGTTGGATGGTTGAAGTGGAGCAATGCGCCTATTATGTGATAGAAAAGTTCCAAACTTAAGGAAAATTTTATAAGATGGTGGTAAGACAATGATGATGGAGAATGTTGGCCAATAAAAGAGAAACATAAGACTAAGTTAAGTGTTACAGAGATGAGGATGCTCAGGGATGAGTGGCTTTACCCTTAGATAGAATGCAAATGAGTATGTTGGAAAAAAGTTGTAGCTCCAATGGTAGATAAGATTAGGAGAGTCGCCGATGGTTTGGCCATATAAAATAAATGAGATTAGTAAGTAGATTTGCCTTATGTTAAGAAAGGTAGAGGTAGACCTAAAAGACTTGGTTAAGATGTATAAAAAAATGATCTTAGTATACTTGAATTAAATGAATTTGACATATAATGAGAACGAAAGGATTCATAGCGACCTAGTGGGATTAAGGCTTATTGTTGTTGTTGTTGTTGTTGTTGGATAATGAATATTAAACTTAATTGAAGATTACTTGAGTGTTTTAATTAAAGATTAATTATTTCATTATGTTTTGCTTAATTAAGGTTTAATCATGGGTTGATCATGGCCTTCTTATCAAATTAATTAGAGTTTTATTTGATTTAGATTATTTGGTTGTTGAAGCTTTTAATTTAGTTTTAAGCATTTTGATTGATAATGTTCATAATAATTTGGTGAATTAGGTTTGTTTAGTTAAGTTTAATTTGGAATTTAATTAATATTTAATTGAATTTTATTAATTTAATTAGGTTTAAGTTTATGTTTATTAGGTTTATATTAGTTTATGTTCATTTAAAGATTATGTTATATTTGTTTGATTTAAGGTTTGATTAACAATGGTTTAAGTATTATTTTATTTATTAATTTGATTTAACATTTAAATGATTAGGAATTTAGCTTTAATTCATTCAATTAATTCTAATTTTAATTTATTTAATCCTAACTCGAAGTGTTTCTTTTAGGTTAGTCAAGTTTCAGAAGATCATATTATTTTCATAAAGGTATTTGATGTTAATTAGAATGGTTTAAACTATTTTGATGATTTTTTATAATTTTTTGGATTTTTAAATTAATTAGTTTATGAAATTAGGTATTTAAACTTTGAAATTCAATACCTCTTAATCCATTTATTATTTTGATTTGAAATTTTTATAGTAGGTGTGTTTTAATCTCAGTTTCAATCCCTAAAAGTTTCAGATCAATCTGATTAATATTTTTGGATTAATTAATGAAATTTAGTTTTCACGAAAATCTAAATTAAGGTCAAAATACCTAACAAAAATTAGGAATTTTGAGTTTATTAGATTTTTTTCGAAAAGACAAATCCAACTAGCCCTTATTTGTAATTTTTCAGTTGAGTATTTTATTTTTTATGATTTTTTGAAATTTTAGCTATTTTTAAATCCAAAAATTCTAGATTTACCTATTTAACCTACTTAATGCTGATTGGGTGGGCCTTTCCGCATTTTGATCGCAGATAGTCCACGCAGAGCCACGTAGATAACACGTGGATATGAGTGGGATAACACGGATCAAATTTGAGCCGTCTGATCCAAGAATCAGACTGTTCAGATTCGGTCTGTGATTCTATTAAGGGATTGAATCAGCAGTGCAACTTAGGCTCCGTTTATTTAAGCTTATTTGATGCTTTTGCTTAGGAGTAGTTTTTTTTTATAAGTGTTTGAATAACTTTTGTAGCTTTAAAGCGTTTAAAAAAATTCTAGCGAAAACTCGATTTCTCGACGGATCATTTTGGAAAAAATATTGTGATTGCTTCTCTCCTCATCGCGATGTATATCGGCTTCTCTTTCTACTTTCTGGCGAGGCGGCATCATCATCGATCACCCAGAATCGTAGAGCAAATCATCGTAGAACAAATCCGAGCATTGCGGCGACTTTCTACTTTGGTATCAGGTTAGTTCTCTCTCTATGTTTGCGGAAAACCCTATCAGTATTATGTGTTCTCGAAATGTTTCCTTGTGTTGCAAAGCGATATGGAAGCATCGTGCCATTTCACTTAAAATTTTTAAAATTTCTATTTTGTAGTTTTGGTTTTAGTTTTCTATATTATATACAGTGCATAGTTTTTTGTAGTTTTGAGAATGATTAAAATTGTCGTAAAACTATTACGATGCATATATTTTTGAATAGTATAAATTTCTTAAATTGTAATTAACTTTTGTGAAATAGTTTTATAATGAGATGAAGGGCATTTTGGCATTTATATTCGATAAATTTCCTGTATAAGCTAGAATTTAAAAGCTAATTTTATTTATCTCCCTTTTCAGAAAAAAAAAAAATTCAATGAACTACTTTTTCATAAGTCTTTTAAATGAGTTTTAAGAATCTCATAACGTACAAACTTAATCATGTATATTCTAGTCAAAGGAAATGGGCGGTCCACGTCTCTCATTAGTGAGAGAGAAGCGGCCTCCATTTCGAGCGAAAATTCTAACGATTCTGCCAATCTTTTGATTTATTTTTCATTTTCTAATCTTTCATCTTAAAATCTAAAATTATAATAATCTTGACTTGAAATGATCTTTGATCTTTTAATCTGATCTATTTTTCTTATCGAGAAAATAATCGTCGTGTTTTCTAAATCTATTTTTATAAGTAATAATATCTTTATTATTTTTCTTAAATAAAGTATTAATTAATATAATTATTTAAGAAAAATCTAATATAGTCTACCTTCTTTATGATCTAAATTCATAACTGAATATTTTTAAAATCTTACTACTTCTCTTTAATTTTTAAATCATACTTTTTTTTTGCAAGCGTATTTTTTGTATTAATCCTTATAATTCATTCCAAAATTTTTATTTTGAGCACATTCAAACCTATTTGAAGAGCATACACTTATAATATTGATAATCTTGTATCAAAATAACCTTAAAGTTTATAATTTCTATTAATATTATAACATTTTCCTTTGAATTTATGTGAATGATGTAGCTAAATCGATTTGATTTGATTAATGTTTGTTTGATTCAATTTGGATTTCAAAATTTGAGTTTGTTTAACTTTGTATATTTTGATTGATTAATTTTTAGATTAATTAGATTTTAGTTTGATTTAATTAAAGTAATATTCTTTAAATTAATATCTAATTCCTTTCTTTTATTTCAATTTGAGATTTTAACTTTATGTGATTAATGTTGATTAGATTATTTCAATGTTATTTCTTATCATTTTCATTTAAACTTGATTTGGATCAGTGAATATATTCTAATTAACTTATGATTTAATTGAAGTTAAATGTGCTCTTTTATTTGAATTCAATTAAGGGTTTAATTTCTTAAATTTAGTCATTTAGTTTATATATTGATCATTTTTGGTTTGATGATCAATTTAATTTAGTTTAATTAATTATTTATCATAGTTTAATAAGCATGTTTGTTTGTTTGAGTTTTTTTGTTGATTGTTTTATTTTGATATTGTTTGAAATTGAGAGTAATTGGAAATAATTTGATGACTTGGAGTTTGCATTTAAGTTTATGTTTGTTTAATTTGATTAATATTTAAGATGAATTTATTATAATTATTCAATTTCATATATTTCTTAGATTGATTGATTTTATTTATTTATTTAAGGTTCAAGTTATAATTTATTCATTTTATTGAATTTAATTTGATTATTTGTTAAATTTAAATGTTTTAAGATGATTAACCTATTTAACCCAGTTAGCGTTGATTGGGCGGGCCTTTCCGCATTTTGATTGCAGATTGGTCCATATAGATGACACGTGGATATGGGCGGAATAATACGGATCAAATTTGAGCCGTTCGAACCAAGAATTAGACGGTTCAGATTCGATCTGTGATTCTATTAAGGGATTGAATCAGCGGTGCAACTAAATCATGACCTTCCATTCTAATCGAAAGAAATGGACAATCCACGCATCGTCCTTCCATCATCGTCAGTGAGAGATGGAACTGGCCTCCATTTCGAGCTCGCTGGAATTTTGAGCTTTCTTGAATCGAAAACCTTTAAAATGAAATTTGCAAGGTTTCTATATAGATTCTTCCTAAAATCTCGCGATTTCATTTTATAGAACACCAACACCTAGTGGTCGGCGACGGGTTGTGTAAATTATCTCGCCGGACCTCATGTCCGACGGCACTGACGTTTTGAAAACATTCATGGGCACAAGATGAAGCGTCTTGGCGAGTATGCCCCTTTGCCTCCTCACCGATCGCTGAGAACACCAAGGGCCGCCGCCCTTGGCCGGATTTGATGGATTTCCTAGTTGCCGGCATCAAGGCACCTAGGTGAACGCTTGACCTCACTTCTCTCCTCCTCTAGAACGTGTAGGAAGCTTCACATCACCTTGAGGAACTTTGTTTCCTTGGTTTTGAAAGTTGGCCGAGAGCATTGATATTGGAGGAGCTTGGAGCAGCCGGAATCTGGCCGACGACGGCGAGAGGCTCGGGAAAAGGGGTCAACTCACCTCTCTTTCTCTAGAATGTGTGGGACTAGATTTTTTCTCTTTAGCAACCCTCCTTCTCTTCTTCTTCTTCTTCTTGGCCAAGAGCTCTCATGGAGGAGAGTCAATAATTGTTAGCTCTCCAAGGCGATTGAAGAGCTTGCCCTCTTGCTTCAAAAAATCCTTTATTTTGGCTTGTGAGATTAGCCTCATTTAATGAAGGAGTGGGGATGAGTTGGAGAGTAGGTTTTATGGATATTGCCTTTTTTATTTTATTCATATTGGAATTTCTCTCATGAAATGATCACATCTTCCATGGCCACCTTATCTCCATTTTTTTTTCGCTAGTTGGATACCCAATACAATCCCCAAAATGGGTTAGAGGTTTTATAGGGAGTTCACTTGATTTGGTTTGAGTTGCTTAAAGTTCAATTCATGCCATTTGAATTTAGATTTAGTATAAATTCATTTGAGTTAGTTTGATTGTATTTCATTTAACTAATTAATTTTAGATTTGAATTTTGATTAATGTTGATTGTCCAATAAATGATTTGGAGGCCAAATGATTCAAATTTAATGGGGTTTTGATTTAGTTTATGCTAGGCTTAATATATTTGATTCAAATAAGTCAAATTGATTTCTCTAGCATGATTACTCACTTGATAATTTAGATTTGATTTTAATTATATTTTATTGATCATTTGTAATATTTGTGCTCAGTTGGTTTCATTTAATTTAGATTAAGTTTTGATTTCAACTCAAATTAACCTATTTTGACTCAAATGGACTAAATTGGATTCAATTGAGTCAAATTATCTTGTTTTACTTAACCATGATGTGTTTAAGCTCTAATCATGTTTGATTAACTATTCATGATGATTTAGAGTAATTGATTTCATTTGATTTAATGTTAATTTTGATTTGAATCTTTTTATCTAAATTTGGCTTAATGGGTTCGCTTAGGTCAAATGATCGAGTTGGTTAAATTAAACCCAAATAATTACTGAATTGATTTATTATGATTTTAAAATAAATTTTGGGGACTTGATTTGAATTATTTATGATTTAGTTTGAGTTTGAGTTCAATAGAGTTCATTTGAGCCTATTTCGATTAAGTGACCCAATTAACCTATTTGAGAGCTTATTGGATTCAAATTTATTTATATTTGTATTTAAGCATATATATTCGATGGTTTTGAGCCTTTGGAGTAATTCAATTCGACAAAATTTTGGTTTGTTGACTTTTGACTTAATGGAGCTCACATGGATCAACTTTAAGTCAAATGACCTATTTGCCACTTTGAACCTTATTTGGATTTATTTTGAGTTCATTTATATTTAGTGTATTTATTATGTGCTTCTGGTTTGATTTAATTTGATTTTATTTGGACTTAGGTGATTTTGAGCTTAAATGGGTTATTGATTTAATCAACCTAATTACCTCAACCTAAGCTCAATTGAATTTAGATTTCAATTCAATTATGTTTGATTTAAATTTCTGATGAGTTTCATTAGATTTGAGTTTAATCTGGGTTCATCAAATCCGATTGGGTTAGGACAGGTCCTAGAAGGATCTATCAGGATGACCTAGCCATTCACTCTAGCATATTGAGTTTGATTCAATTTCAATTTAGATTTTAGTTTTAAGTTTTAAAATTTGATTCGATTTGTTATTTTATTTTGATTTGTTTACCTAGCCACTAAGCATAGTGTCCTAAGTGCGTAATCAGGGAACTCCTAATCTAAGATTAGGGGACCTAATTACTAGGATCATGAATGATGTTAACCTCGTCCAAAAATGATGTCGACAGGCGCACGTGCTTTCGTCTCAACCATTCAATCACGGATCGGACAACCAAGATTAATCTCATTGTCTTAAAGGAAATTAATCAAAAAATCTAGCACAACTAATCACCATCGTCTATTCTAATCAAGCAAAATGGATGGTCAGTGATTCGTTGTCCCCATGTGGCGAGCGCCATCACTTCACCATTCGATCCCGGAGCTTCCTTGTTCAACGGCAAAAATGATTCTAAAATGATCACAAGGGAGTTCTAAGGGGGTCCTATGATGGTATTTGCACAAAATAATGATTTTCTTCACAAATGATCAATACTTATGACCAAACTATGGTTTGTCGAGAAATTACCTCTCTGGAGATAAAGATGTGTGTAGCTTTATCTTGAAGAGACAAAATCCTATTGAGAAAACCGTGACTTGCCTCCCCGCCAGTTGCTCTTTGGACAAAACATCATCGTAAAGTTCGTTAGAGTTGGTCTTGGGACATCTTCCAATGCTCGAATCAATCAAGAATCAATTCGTTTCACCTTGCCGGAGCTAGGGGAAGGTGTGGAAGTTAATTTAAGTTTGATGGAGTTTGAGTGAGGTTATACTGAAGGGGAGATCAGATTCGAACGGAGCTTTGTCTAGCTTGTGATCGGAGGCACGGGGAGCTCTAGGGATGCTTGGGGAGTGCTCGAGTTGCTATGAGAATGATCTCTGTGAAGTTTGAAGAATGAGGAGGAGTATACTCTCCTCTCCAAGTGAACCAAGGCATGAGATTGATTCAGCTTTTGGGCGTGGCCAGAGGTGGCATGAGACTAATGATATGGAGGTGCTTAAGTGGCTGAGGGAGTTAAGTGGCTTGCCATGGGGTGTACACCTCTTTTGAGGTGGACTAATGGCCGTCTAAGGGGAGGCGGTCCCCTTCTTGGTCAAGGGCTACACTCAACAGCTTTGGGTTAGGTTGGGTCAGTAGGCCTATGTCCAAAGAGTGCTAAAGTTGGCTGCCATGGGTAGAGGAGGTGGGTAGACCTTCCAAATGGGGATTATCTTATTTGGAACCCTTCACTTGATTTGATTTAAATCGGGTTCACTATGGGTTGGGTTCATTTAGGCAGGTCATTGGGGACCTAAACATGAATCATGCCAAGTTTAGTTGGGTTTGAATTTAGTTTGATTGTGTTTGGTTCAAGTTGACTCATAGAGGTTAATTTGGGTTTATTTGGGCTAAGTTGATCAATTGACCAAATTTGATCAAGAGAGCTATTGAATTATGTTTAATTGGATATTTAGAATGCATTGGTTTGAAGTGAATTTGAATTTGACTCATATAAGTTCATTTAGGCCAAATGAGTTAAGTTGATTAATTTAGTCAAATTGGCTTGAGTGAGGGTTAATTTATATTTGATTGATCATTTGGGAGTGATTGTAGGTGTTGGTTTGAATTGAGTTGAATTGAATTAGAATGAGATTTGGTTCAATTTGACTCTTTAGGTCAATTTGGGTCAAATGAGTTAATTGAGTTCATTTGATCAAGTTGGCTTTAATTAGTGGCTGGATTATGTTTAGTACTCAATTAGTGATTGATTGAAGGCATTGGTTGCAATCAATTTGGATTAGAATGAGATTTGGCTCAATTTGACCATTCAGTCAATTTGGGTCTAATAAGTCAAGATGGTCAAATTTGCTCGACTAAGTTCAATTGGATGGAATTGGATGATCAATGATGATCAAAAATCATTTTAGGATGGATTGAATGAATTGATTTAGTCTAATTGGGGTTTGATTGAAATTTGATTAAATTTGATCACTTTGGCCAATTTGAGTCAAGTAGTTCAATTGGATTGAATGAGTTCAAATGGGGTCACATAATGGTTGGAATGTGTTCAAGAATCGTAGAGTTGATTGAAGGTCTTGATTGCAATCGATTTGAGCTAGATTGAATTTTGGTTTATTTGAACCCTTTAGGTCAACTGGGACAATTTTAATTAGGTTGATTCGACTTGATTGCATGAATTGGAATGGATTATGATATTCAATTGGGCCTTTAGAACAATTATGAGGCTTGGATCAGATTTGATTATCTTGAATTGAGTTGAATAGGGTTTTAGCCCTATGGAGTTCAAATGGGTCAACTTGGTTAAGACCTGAGTTGATTTGGTTTGATTTAATTAAATTGAAGTCAAGGCTCAATCATATCTAATTGGAGTTCAAATGAATTTAGATGGATTAGATTTCAATAATGTTGATTTGATCTTAAATTTGGTCGGTTTTAGTACAAAGAGATTAAGTTGGATCAATTTAGCCAAGTCAAACTAAGATGAATCGAATTGAGCATAGGTCAAGTTGATATTTAGCTTGGAGCTTGGATTGCAATCATTTGATTTGAATTTGGTTAATTGGCTTGATATGGAATTTGGTTGGGCCTTAGGGTAGGTGAGATTTCACTTATCTTAAGACAAGCTCTAACCTTAGGGTTGTACCTTATAGGTTTCTAGGCTCGGGTTTGATGTCCCCTTAATCACTAGAACTGTCTTAGCACTAAGGAAGTTTTAGTGTCTAGAAGAATCCTAGGTATAAGATACAGGTAGTCAACCTCACTCAAAAGTGAGATCAATATTGATCAATACATTTAATATATATGATCAATACTTCTAGGGCTCAAAGATGATAGTTTTTTGCCTTTAGAAATTTGGCCAAAATTAGGTTATAGGGTTGTAATGTATACATGGTTAATTGCGTAAATGAGCCGAGGTTGAGCAAGTTGGCCATTTGTTCATGTTTAAATAATTTGAATTTATCTTTCTTATCTTTATTTGAAATTAGCTCGTGTTTAAAATTGATCGTGAATATTATATTCATGTTTAATTCATTTTAATGTTGGCAAGTTCATTCAGCTCCAATTTGCCATGACTTATTAAAAAAAATTAAAACTTAAAATTTCTTTCCTAAAGGGTGCATTAATAAGCAAATAAATATAAAAAATTCACACATTTTTGTTGTTCAAAATTTATAATTACAATAACTACTTTTTGTTTAAATATATTAAAAAAATACAATCTAACTTTTACATAACTAAATTATTTGATTTATATCATTATTTTCAATTCTTTAATCTCAATGGACATGTGCATCTATAAATAAATTAAGAGTTTGTTTGGGTCAATTTGGTAGGTTTCTTATATTTTGTTTTATAGATTGCTGCCATACCACTATTTTACAGCTACTTTTTTATTGTTTTCTAAAATTTTGTGGTGTAAAGGTTATTTTTTGTAGCTAGATCTATTGGTGTGTGGTAGTTATAAGAAAGTTAATATACAATTCTTTTCTAAAAAAGAGAATATTTATATTGTTTATAATATCAATAATACCTTAAAAATTATTTTTCTCACAATAGTTTTATGATCATCTTATAAAAAATTGTAGTCCTCAAACAGACCCTAAATGACAAGCAAATTTTTAAAAACTACATTATTTATTTGAAGTAAAGACATTGCAAATTATTTCTGAAATGCGAAATAATAAAGAGCATATAGCCTTATCCATTTACAAAGATTACATAGTTTAAAATTATTAGTTTAACATTTTGATGCTTATATTAACATTTTAGATTTTTATTTCTCTTATCATCTAAAGATTTACATAGGCCTTTGTATACCAACTTTAGAGGAATTATAATTCATATCTCAGGCAACAATTGCACATATGTTTATCATAAAATTTATGATAATTAATTTATATAAATCATCATTGCCTATATCAAACTAATAATATTTATCTAAATTTTCAACAATCAAATGTAATGAAAAGATTAACCCAATTATAATAGTCAAACAATGCAACATAACAACAAGATTCCAATTATAACAACAATATAATAAGATTAATCCTACAATAGTAGTTTGACAATATCATATAGTTGCTAGAATTGAATAAATTATCATAATAATGTAGTTTACAAAAGAATAGCAAGTTGATGAATAAACTAATGACTTAGATGTAATTAATACTTTGTTGATTAGAGAGTCCAAACTAAATAGTATTCCTTGAATCAATCAAACATAAATATTTGGAGAAATATGTGATGGAAAAAATGGAGGATCATATTTAAATATAAGTTATATAATCTTGTATCCTTTACAAGGTGGCATAGTCTTATGGCATCCCAGTTGTAGAGGAATCATATTCAAAGTTTAACTAAAATAGGGAATTGAGGTGTTTCATCATAGTGAAGCAAGACATAAGTCTCGAAACAAAATAATAAAAAAATTATTAAATTACATATAATTAATAAATATGACAAATTCTTAATATATTGATCTAATTTATTATCATATAAAACAAATCACAAGTAATGTTAAATATTAATATAAAATATATAATTAAAATGAGATTTAAGGTAAGCTCTCGCTTAATTTAAATGCATCAATTGGATTAAGATTTGTAGTAGCCTCATCAACATTTTCATCATTTTCAAAAGAATCATCACATGTAATAACATTGTTATCCTCAGTTCTATCTCATCATATTCAAAATATTCTTTAACTATGAAAATTTTTTCTTATTTCTTTTGACAGTTAACAATAAATTTAATATATTTTTAAATAAAATAATAAATTAATAACATAACTAAGTAATTTATTATAATTAAATTTCCTTTTAATATTCTTGAAACTCTAGCTTACTGCATTTTTTCCTTTTAATTGATTGTGAAGTAGAAGTTACTTCAAATTCAATAACCATTTCAGTTTTAGTATTAATATCTTCATTTTCATCATTATTAAAGTTCAATTTTTTCATCTTTAGTTTGAAATTTATCACTTTTTTAAGGGTTATAGGTTCATTACCAAATGGAATATCATTAACAATCAATGGATCCATTTTCACATCACCTTTTCTTTGACTTTTTAGCTTGAGATATTTGTCTTTTAATTTTTAATGAACATAATATAAAAGAAGTTATTTATTCACATTACAGTTGATCGATTTCTTTTTTTCACATGCACTTGGTTGAACCTGCTTTAATTACCTTTACATGAAGAGGTTGAATAAATAAGATTAAGCACCTTCACTGTAAATGTTTTAAGCTTAAGTACATCATCTTCAAATTATGCTATCTAATATTCTTAAAAAGAATGTAAATAAAATGATTAACATATAAATAAGTTAGAAAGTTTATACATAAATATTTAAATTTACATTTATAAGTAAATGCAAAGTGTTAGAAGAGCTTGTTTTGTAGCATGCTTGAGCTGCTCTAAATTTAAGTATTTTTTTTCTTTAAATAAAAACCTTCAAATTGATCACTAGTTTTATGATAGTCTCAATGAAAAATCTATTCGTGCATGCATATAAATCATTCTTAATCTCTTCATCTATATGGAGGTTCTTGTTATAATGTGAAGAAAAACAGGAAATTACTGGATATTCTTGCCTTTCAGTGAGAGGTATGGTTTAAATGGAGATAAAAGGTACCAAAAAAATAAAAATAGTAATTTGAAAATACATTAAATTAGGAAATTGATATAATAATACCAATATCTCGTTATTTTTGGAAACAAATAAAGAAAAATTAATTAAGGCATGAATCTTTTAAATCTGAATTTCCAGTCCCCTTACATGTTGAGTAGATCTAGCTTGGAAATAAGCATTTCAATTGTCTTCTTAGGCCCAATCTTAGTTAGGATGTCTGTGATCTATTGGTTTGTTAGAATATATTGAAGAGAAATCACACCAATTTTTGTCGTTTCTTTGACACAATGCTTATTGATCTTGAGGGGCTTTGTTCTATCATGATGCAATGGATTCTTTGCTATACTGATAGTAGACTGATTATGACAAAACACCTTTATAAAACTTGATATTGGGATTTGTAAGTACCCATGTCAGCCATATTCCTTCACAAATATCTAGTGCAAGTGCTCTGAATTATGCTTTTTACTTTGTGACACAATTGATTGCTTCTTGCTTTTCCATGTGACTAGATTTTCCCATATAAATATGCAATATCTTGAATTAGATCGTCTGTCTGTTACAGACCCAACCTAATCTGCATTAGTAAAAATCTCTATCTCTTTATTTTATATCTTCTTAAAAAATAATGTTTGATTTGGTTTCATCTTTAGATATCTTAGGATTCTGTTAACAATCTCTATTATCCTTCTAGAGGTTTGTTCATTAATTGACTCACCGCACTAAGAACAAAGTTGATGTTGGGTCTAGTGTGTGACGTGAAGATAAAATTTTCAACTAGTCTTTGATATCTCCTTTTGTCAACAAGTGCTTTATTGTTATTATCTTCAAGTTTTGAGCTGAAATCCATTGGATTGTTTGCTAGCTTGCATCCTAGTATCCATCTCATTCAAGAGATCTAACACATACTTTCATTGGAAAATTGAAATCTTCCTTTTTGACTTTGCTATTTCCATGCCAAGAAAGAACTTGAAATTTCTTAGATCTTTGATATGAAACTCCTTGCTTAAAAAACTTTTATGATTATGAATTTCTTCAATATTGTCTCCAGTTAGAATGATGCCATCAATGTACATAATGAGAATTACCCCCTTTCTTGAATGAAAATACTTGACAAACATTATATGTTATGCATTGATTATATCCAAACTTCTTGAGTACTTAAACCCATATAATGGTTTTCTAAGTTTGCAAAATCTTGTTGTTGGGGGATGGAGTAACCAAGCTTAGGGGGAATCTCTAGATAAACTTTTTCTTCTAAATCTCTATTGAGATTGACATTTTACATCCAACTGATATAGAGGTTAGTCTAAGTTGGAGGCAAGTGAAAGTAACACTTGAACAGTGTCAAGTTTTATTACATGCGTAAATATTTCTTGGTGGTTCATCCCATAGGATTGTGTAAACCTTAGTCACGAGTCTTGTCTTACACCTGTTAATACTACCATTTGTATTATGCTTAACTGTGAAGATTCATTTACATCCAATATGGCATTTGCTTAAAGGTAGTTCAAATATCACCCAAGTTCCATTCTTTTTGAGAGCACTTATTTCTTCTAAGACTACTGCCTTCCACTTTAGTATGTTAAGAGCTTCATATATTCAACTTGGAAACTATACTTCATCAACATTACTAATAAAAGCATAATAATTTGGGAGACAGTCACTTATATAATACTAAAATATAGATAGGATAATTTGTGCATAACCTTATGTCTTTTCCTTCAACAATGGGTCTATCATCAATAGCTGTATTGACAATAGCAAGATCAATGTGAGAATTAAAAATATCACTACCTGATGAATTTTGAGATTCTTTATTTATATTAGATTCATGGCTCTGCTCCGACGATTGTGTTTCTTTTTCTTCTTGAGTTTTGATTCTTCTAGCGTAGACATGTAATTTATTAGATGCAGTTAGTTGAATTTGATCAGGATGTTTAATTTTGGAGTTTGGTTTGAGATTCAAGTTCAAAATTTAGAAAGTAAGATGATTGGTTGGTGTGACTCCAGTTGGATAACAGGACTTGGGTTTTGAATTGATTTAGATAAATTTGATGATGTAAGGAAATGATAATATATGCTTTCGATGCCTCATAGTTGACATCTTTGTGTAAAGTTCTTCCCCTAAATCTTATATAATATATATATATATATATATATATATATATATATATATATATATATATATATATATATATTTGTTTAGAACTAGATGTAGAATTTTATAAAATGGTTTAAGGCGATTTTTGAGACAATGCAAATAATGCGGTATATTTTAAAATGTATTTAATTTACTTTTTTTGATGCATTTTTGGGTATTACAGGTCACTTGACTCTCATTTCATATGAAAAACCTTTTCATGGCCTCTATGGTTCTCTCCTCATCGCTCATATGCTCCTCTTCTATTCTTACGCAAATTCTTGAAGCCCTTAAAAATAATAGTGAGCCACAAGAGAGCTTTTTAGGAGAAGGTATATATGAACCTAGTGATGTGTGAAAAGGAAGACCAGAATAAGAGCTCGTTGGAGATGGCTTGATGGGTCCAACTGCATGTTAAGGAAAATGAGTCATACTTTGGAGTTCACAGGTGAAGTCTTGACAGGGCTAGCAGTATGTTAAAGAGAAGGGAAGCTCGCCAGACATGTAGGCTTAACATCTCCCCTTTGGCAACACACACACACAAACTCAAGAACTCGTTGGACTAAATCTAGGTTTAGGGCTAAATCAAGAAAAGCAATTTAAAGATTTAATTCACATTCTCTATCCCTCTCTAATTTTGTCTCTTCTTCCAATCTTTTCCTCTTTAAACTTTCTCTCATTCTTTTTCCCATTCTCTCCTTACATTTATATTTCTGTACTACTCTCTCTCCCAATCAAAGAAATAAGAGAAAAAAGAAGAAAAATAAAAAAAAATAGAAAAGAATAAAAAAAGAAGAAAATTGAGGAAATAAATAAAAGAATGCCATGTATTCGATTTTGCTAGCTCACCCTACATTTGCATCATTTAGCTAACTATGTTTCACAATCAAGATGTAATCAAGTTAGCTACAATGTTCAAGTATTATTTCATGTTGTTTTGATGTGATTGGGAAATATTTGCCTCTATATTTTCTCGTTCACGTGAATACCTGTATACACCTTTCTTGGCTTTGTGAGGGGAAGGACTATTTGTGATTTTCTTGACGTGACAAGCATGGTGATTTAAAACATGGAATATATCTTTTATTAGCTTGGTGAGTGTAGAAGACCTGACTATGATGTTATACATTACCTATACATGTCTTGTTTCGACATGGTGGGTCGGTCCATGCTCCTCGTTGATGCTCACTGTATGAGGGAGACTTTGGGAGGTTTCTGAAAAAAAAAAGAACAAATTTGAAAAGTAAGAAATGCAAGGATCCTTTTGAACATAATGTGAGTGAGAAAATGAAAGAAACAAAATTACGAAATGTGAATGAAATCGAACATTTAAAGTTAAATATATGAAGATTAAAAGAATACCTTCACAATGGATTTAAACAAATGAAGTAAACATAGAATTGAACTTGACTTGAACTCACAATGGACTTATAATAAACTTGATGCCTTGTCTATTGGTAGAATTAGAACTTCCTTGTTGTTACTCAAATGTTTTTGTACACCCAGAACCTTACATGCAATGGGTTGTATGAGGTTGACCATGAAAAGAACTAAGGAATGCCTCTATTTATAAGTGAAGGATGCATTCTTTACGGGGTCCAATAATTGCAATCAAATCTATAAAGCAACACAAACAAATAAAATACGATTACTAATGAAGTCAAAATGAAAAGTCATGAGCATGCTTTAATGATAATGCATTCAGATGGACTACCACCATAGCAGAATCTTCTCGTACTTTTCAAATGATTGTGCCTTTACATGAATGATTGTTATAAAATGACCTAATTTATCCCATAATGTAGGTTGTAGAAATGCTCTAAGTGATGTGCATATTAATTGCTAAAAGCAATCGGTATGCGCCTTAAACAATGTTCACTCAGGAAAAACATTTGAAAATTTCCATCAACTTAAGATGTTAGGTTCCGTTCTTCATAAGGCAAACTAAATTTTATTTAACTAGATTTTGATCTGGGTTTTACTTTCTATGGGCGCAAACATATATAATTAATTACTCCTCTTACCATAGTAGGAGTAGACTTTTGATTAAGGTTAGATTTAATTATTGACCTTTGGTGTAAATCAATGCTTAGTGACATTGTATGAATAACTATATTGGTAATAGAAAGTAGTCCCGATCAAGATCCCATGGTTCCGTCATCCTAGGCTCACTGCTATTTTAGTCTACCAACATTAAAGGGCTATTAGCTGTAATGTTTATTGAACCTGATTAGCTTCCATGTGTTGCCTCATCCCAGGAACCTCAAATAGACTAGAGTTGTTGTGCATGTAGTACTGTGTAAGTGTTTATTGATTTGTTTAAGCTAACTTAGTTTGTAACTTTGTCCAATCATGTAGTGGTTGTTTAGTTGTACACTGGATTTAACTCAAGTAGAATTTAGTAAATCCAGTAAATCTAGATTTAGAAAATATTGTGAAAGTAAAATCTAGAAAATTGTTGGGTACTTATACTAGAATTTAAGTAAGTTATTTCATTTAATATTTAATTAATGAATATTTAGGGGTTATATTTTATTGTATTTGTTATCACAAAATAAAATTTAAAATGTTTAATTAAACAAATTAGTCAAGAAGATGTAATTCAAGTAATTAAAAATACAACAACAATGTAGATGACTGAATTCAAATTACACTTACATTGAAACTGCAACAAACAATATCTTATAGATACTCGAATAAAAGTTATAAAAATACAAAAAAATAAAATAATAAAAGGTAGCGATTAACATAGGCCCCTCAAATATCCTTTAAAAAATCAACAAAATACATATTTTGCCTGTGTGTTGAGATAATGATTGAAGATATCTAATAAATGAATTAAATAATAATATTTATTTACATAAAAATAATATAAACATAATTAAATTAATTAAAATATAATTATCTTGACATAATATATCACTTAATTATAAATCTATTAATTAATCATAAAGTAGTAAGCTTATATCAATTACATCTAATTCCATTAAATTATAATTAATCTAAGATGATATATTAATTAATCATTATTTAAATAATTCAAAATAAAAATAATATACCAGAAAAATGAAGGAATTGACGAGATTTTAGCATTTGAAACCCTCGTCTTTGTACCCCTTCGGCTTCGCATCTGTTGAAAAAGAGAAGGGAGACATCACGAAGGTAATCCTCATTTTTCTTCCCAACCTCCTTGCGCTTCTGCTTCTCTAAATCCCATAAATCCACCTACCAACAGACAAATGGGAAGTTTAGCTGATTAAGGCATTAGCCAAGATGGAGTGGGAGAGAGGTAGAATGACTCGAGGCTTGTAGTCGACGAGATAGGGAGGAGAAATGCTTGCGGGCTACTTGGGTTGTGCAAGGAGCAGCTATAGGCGGGAGATGTGTGAATAGTAGTCTCGAAATGGGGATGTTGTTAGGTATAGTTTTTATAACTTCATCAATGTATTTGTTTTAACTTAAAAGGATACAATCATGCGATGAGACAGTGGCGAATAGCATACGAAACCGAAAAATACAAGATTTAGATGAGAGCGAGGATTCAGATTCAAAATTTAGAGATTTTTTTAATAACAAATATAGTAAGATGTAATATACATAAATAAATATATAGTTAAGCTACTATTTATACATACATTAATTTTAATCTAATTTAATTTGGTCGGGCTTAATTATTTATATTGATTTCGATTAATATGTATATATAAATAAGCCTCTAATTTAGCTAAACATTAATTTAGTTTAATTTTGATTTGATGTAAGTAATCAATGGGTTTACCCTTATTAATATTATATATAAATTTATATCTATTATTTATTTATAAATGTGCGAATTTTTGCAAATTTTATTGTTCGCGCGCATCTTGAATTTCACGTTATCACCTTGCATATACAGGTGATTGTCTTTTGCATTCGTCCGTCAACCCATAACAAATGAGTGATTATTTTAGATATTTTTGACTTTTCGAATGTAATGACATAATTTGTTTTGTGATCGGAGATCATTTTGACAATTTTTGCGTCGATTAAGGTAATTTTAACTTAAATCACGTGACGTCGTATTCTCTCACTCGACACTCGCACAAACTCAGTTAAATTGATCAAAGACAGTCTGGTTTGATAGATTTTGGCATTTTAGTGATGTTAAGCTGCTGGCGGGAGTTTGGAATACCAGGAGCAGGGCGGTCAGACGGATAAAAGAAAAAAACTTACATGACGTCTTAAATAAAATCTTGATCATACAAGGCTGCATCATGAAATAATTTAACAATTTATCCACACATATATATCTTAACAAAATTCATATGACATACTGATTGAAACATAATTCAACATAAGCGACATAATTACCTATCTCGCGTAGTCTCTACGACGGCGATACAAAACATCGGTCATTTAGTTAGGATAGTTACCTGAAGAAATTTAAACAACTAACAATTGAATAAAATTCAATGGGTCAATTATGTTGTTATACTATAGTAAACAAGAAGGTAGAACGAGTATATATGTCAGTTTTTTTGTTATCACATGTACATAAAAAAAATTGATCAAACAATCAAATATATGGGAGGTAGGTACACATAAATATTTATTGAACTTTACTACATTTACATTTATTCAGAGGTCAGCGTTTCGTCACTAAATTAGGACCAAGTAGGCATTCTGAATTTCTGGAATTCGTTGATGCGTTAACTTTATAAAATAACAAAGTGGTAATATGATCTAGCATTTAGGTTATTATCCAACATGAAGAAAGCGAGCTACATCATGATTTATGAAAAAAATAGGAAAATAATCATGCTTTTTTCGCATTTACTATGTTTTAATTTACCATAAATATAAACGTTAACAATATTTTCGTATTTATAATATTTATAATTTCTTAAGTTATTAGACATTAAATTTTTTAAATAATTTCTCATTCTTATTTAAATGATCGATATTTATCTAAAATACTTCAATTTACTTAATTTTACTTTCTTAATTTACTTAATTTTACTTTCATTTAATATTTATCAATCCTCTTAAAATGATTCATAATTAATTTAACGGTATTAGCACCTTTATTTTGAAATTGTAATCATAAGATAATTAAACTAAAATATATTGACATGATGTATAAATCCTATTTATTGTTCTACATACTCGTAATTTTTTTATAATATTTAATATGTAAATATCATCATATAAAATTTAAAATCATAGAATCATACTTATAAATTTGCAAAGTTTGTTTATCACCTTTGAATCTCTCGTCTTCGCATTAATTTTTAATAATTTTGACAATCATTATTGAGGATTGAAATGGAGATTTCAGAATTTACAATGCATTAGAAACTCTAAAATCAGAAATTCCTAAATCCTTACCTTATTTATTCCTCTTGGTTTTGCCACAAGCCTCGACACAATGGCTTCTTCATACGTCTGCTTGGTGGGTCTCTCCCTTCTCTCGGCATGTGCAGACTCCGTGGCCAGATGGAGCCGCCCTCACTTTCGGGAGAACACTCCTCATGACACATGGAGACAATTTAAAACCGCACTCCTTCTTCCTCGGTCGACGACACCACGGAAGACTTCGGTTAGAACCATAAAGCTTTCCTCCTCTTTCTCCCTCTCTGTTTCCTCTCTCATTGGGAGTTATGTTTGACAAAATGAAGCCGAACTCCCCGACTTTTCCACTCCCAGCCAGATTCTTGTGGTTAGATTTTTTATATATATATATATTTTTTTTTTCTGACTTTCGGCTATTATAATCTCTCCCTCTTATAAAAATTTTGTCCTCGAAATTAAATGACAATAATAGAAATAAACATACCTTTAATTAAACAATTGAGGATAAAGTTCTCGCATTTTTGATTCCTTCTCTCACGTAGCTTCTCGATCTGATCCATGTTTCCACAGTACACGGACAAATAGAATTGTCCTATTCCTGAGATGATTAACATCATAATCTATAATTCTTTCTAGCTCCTCTATAAATGTGAGATCCGATTGAATATCAATTGGATCCGCAATAATTTTGTTGGCTTCATCAGTAATATATTTTTGCAGAAGAGAAATATGAAATATATTGTGCACTCCTTGCATGTGAGATGATAAAGTCAGTCTATAAGCCACTTTCCCAATTCTTTCCAAGATTTCACATGGACCAATATAGCGTGAGCTTAACTTTCTAACTTTGCCAAATCATTTTATACCTTTCATGAGACTGACTTTAAGAAATACAAATTCTCCCACTTCAAATTCTATTGGCTGATGTTTAGCATCATAGTATTTTCTCTACCTATATTGGACAACTTTTAATCTATCAGGGATCAATCGGATCTTTTTAGTGGCTTCATCTACTACATCTGCACCAATGATTTTTCTTTTACTTGTCTCCACCCAATAAAATGGTATTCTGCATTTTCTTTCATACAATGCTTCATAGGGAGCCATACCAATACTTGCTTGAAAACTATTATTATAGGCAAACTCAATCAAAGGTAAATAAATTTTCCAATTTCTCCCAAAATCAAGGATATAAAGTCTAAGTAAATCTTCAAGTATTTGAATTATTTTTTCTAACTGACTATCAGTTTGAGGATGGAATGCAGTATTGAAAGTAAGTTTTGTACCTAAAGCTTCTTGAATTTTTCTCCAGCCTAGAATCGCCATCCCGACACTAGATTTGGCACACCATGTAACTTCATGATTTCATCAACATACTTCATCATTGTTTTTCAACAACATCGATTGTTTGATAGGTATAAAGTGTTTAGTCAACCTATCAATAATAATAAATAAGCATCGATCTTTACAGGTAAGCCAACCACAAAATCCATAATAATATCATCCCATTTTCACTGAGCGCAAAAGTCCATTTCTGCTTTCAACACTTCCACTTAAAATATTTTCATACATAAGCTTGAAGGGAATAATAGCGTGTTCATGTCTCCAATGAATCTAATGTAAACTCTCCATGATACTCAATCTCTTACACCTACCAAATTTAAAATTTTATAAAAGTCATCATCTTGAGGTAAAGCGTCTCATATTCTGTCTTTCAAATTTGATTGTATATCCATTTGATTTAATAATAAAGCATGATCATTTGTAGATTTAATAATTGAAATTTTCAGTTTTTCTAAATCTTTAATCAACTCCTCCTGCTGAGAGATCAACCAATAAGCACTACCATATATTTTTCTAGTTAAAGCATCAATAACTACATTTATCTTCCCCGGATGATATTGAATATCCAAATCATAATCTTTAATGAGTTCTAACCATCTCCTTTGCCTTAAATTTAGCTCCTTTTGAGTAAAGATATATTTCAAACTTTAATGATCAGTGAAAACTTCACACCTTACTCCATATAGATAATGCCTTCAAATTTTTAATGCAAATACCACTGCTGCTAGCTCCAGATCATGGGTTGGATAATTCTTTTCATGATTTTTCAATTGCCTTGAAGCATAAGCAATCACTCTTCCATTTTGCATAAGTACACATCCCAAGCCTCTTAATGATGCATCACTATAAATTTGAAATCCTTCTGTCCCTAATGGAATAGTTAATACTGGTGCAGTCATTAAACAAGTATTTCACACTGATCTGACCATTCAAACTTAAGCTCGAGTTATTGATGTGGCAATCTGTGAAAACCCTTCAACGAATCTCCTGTAATATCCTGCTAACTCTAAGAAACTTCTAACTTCTGTGATAGTGGTTGGTTTGGGCCATTTAGTTATTGTTCTGATTTTACTCTAATCCACTGAAACCCCTTCAGTATTAATCATATGCCCCAAGAATATGATATAATTTAACCAAAATTCACACTTTAAAAATTTTACATACAATTCATTTCACTTCAGAGCTTGCAAAATAATGTGAAGATGGTTTTCATGAGCTGCTTCATATCTAGAATAAATTAGAATATCATCTATGAATACAATCACAAATGAATCTAAAAAGGGCTTAAAAATTCTATTCATAAGATCCATAAATACAGCTGAAGCATTTGTTAAGCCAAAAGGCATCACCATAAACTCATAATGCCCATATCTTGTACTGAATGCAGTTTTTGGTATATCTTCTTCTTTGATCTTAAGCTGATGATAACTTAATTTTAAATCAATCTTTGAAAGTACTGAAGCTCCTTCTAGTTGATCAAAAAGATCATCAATTCTTGGCAAGGGATATTTATTCTTCAATGCGAGTTTATTAAGCTCTCTATAATCGATGCATAGCCTTAAGCTTCCATCTTCTTCTTCTTCACAAATAATGAGTTCTCCAAGGAGATGGCACGATAAATCTTTTCTCTAATAGTTCTTGTAACTGATTCTTCAACTCTTGTAATTCTTTGATCGTCATTCTATATGGTACTTTTACTACAGGTTTTGCACCTTGAATTAAATCAATAGAGAAATTTATCTCTCTGACTGGAGGTAAACCTAGTAAATCTTCTAGAAAAACTTCTGAATACTCCTTTACTACTGGTATATCCTCTAACTTCTTTACCTCTTTAGTAACATCAGTAACTTGAGCAAGAAAACTTTCATAACCTTTTGCCAGCATCTTTTGAACTTTCAAGAAAGACACCATCATAGCTAATACTTTCTTATGCCCCACAAATTTGAATTCTTCTTCTCCAGAAATATTGAATTTGATTATCTTTTTATAACAATCTATAGTAGCATAATGTTTAGATAGTCAATCCATTCCTAAAATCACATCAAATTTATATATTGACAGTGCTATTAAATCTGCATCCAAGCTTCTTTCACAGATATTTAGGTTCACACTGCAAATATTTCTAGCATTCATTTGAGACCCATTTGGCATTGCTACTGAAAGTACTACAGACATTTTCATAACTTGCAATCCCAAAATTCTCACATATTCCTCAGATATAAATGAATGTGATGCTCCAGTATCAAATAAAACTCTAACTGATTTACTTTCAATAAAGATGATACCTATAATAAGTAGACATATAAAGCAAATATATCTAGCACAATATAAAATTGTAACAATAATAATTTAAATAAAGACATATATGTAATAACATCAGATGAGTCTTTTGCTTGTTGTGTGAGTGCATAAACTCGAGGGCAGTATTCCTGTTCGAGTTTGAGATGGAACCGATGCAATGATCACTCTTTATCTACCAACAGTCCTTTGAGGAGGTTGAACACTTGTCCTAGTATCCATTGAAGATTTCTGACCCAAGATAAGACAAGATTTTGCCATATGTCCTAGCTGATGGCACCAATAGCAAGTGTTTGTGCTTGAGAGGGACTCTCCTTTATGCGCTCTACCACATTTTGGGCATGGGGTAATACTGCTACTGTTGGCATTAGTATATAACTTAAGCTTCTTTCAGTTTGATTTTTCAGTTTGAACATTCTGCCCAGATTTTGGCCTATCATCATTCCTCTTCTAAATATCTCTTCTCCTCTGAGTAGCTTACAAATCTAATTCTATCCTTCTAGCCCTCTCTACCAGTACAACATAGTCATCAATACCTAGAGGAATCAAGGGTTGTCTGTCTACATCTTTCAGTCCAGATAGAAATCTATGATATTTTTCTTCTACATTTGGTATCAATTGAGGTGCATACCTTGAAAGCATTATAAACTCAGCTTCATACTGCATTATAGAATGATCTCCCTATACCAATCTGATGAATTTGTCCTGCATTTATCTTTTAGCTGAGAGGGGTACAAACCAATCTCTAAAAGTCTTCACAAAGTCCTCCCATGAAATAAGATTGCAAGGCCTTCCTTCAAACTTCTTTTGCAATTTTTCTTACCACCATCTCTCTGCTTCGCCCTCAAAAGCAAAAGAAGCCAAAACAACTCTTCTTTTTGGAGGGCATGACATACTTTCTAAATTTTGTTTCTATTTGCATCAACCAATTTTTTGATTCTATAGGTCCTCCTGTCCCTGAGAAAAGTGGTGGCCTCATATCTTGAAATAATTTTAAGTATTTGTCAATAGGAACCCCGCCACTACCACTAGTTTGTTTTTGTTGATTTCTTATCATTTGAGTCATTGCTTCCATCATTTGTGTAAATACATCTATCGCAAAGCGGTCACAAATTTTGCTCACGCCAGGCTCTCTATTTTCACCCATAAAATCTTCCTGAATTGATTTCATAGTCTTGAGAAGCATAAATTAATTATAACCGTTACGCATCAATCAATATAATCACATGCAAATCTCATCATAAAATTTATCATCTTCCTAATGGCTCTTTGATTATGATCATACTTAGGTCCCTAAATATAAAATTTAGCTCTGATACCACTCTTGTCACACTGCCTAGAGCTTAGAATACCAATGTACATACTCTATTATAAGAAAAACTTACATAACACTTCCAATCTTAAATAAAATCTCTAATCATATAAGAGTCACTACAATCCGCAAATGATTTAATAATTTGTCTATATATATATATATACTAACAAAATTCATACATACAATTTAAACATAATTATAATACATAATTACATATCTCGTAATTCATATGATAAATATAACTCTATATATTTAATAAGATTCTAAAAAAATTTAAACATAACAACAACAACAATTTAAACAACATAATTAATATACATAATCCTTATACAATTACATGTTATCTAATTCAAGATATAAGACATTATTTATACATCTTAACAAGTCTTTACTACTCTATTTTAACATATTAAATATACTCTAATTAATTATAAAAAATAATCTTATCAATAAAATTGAATACAATAACAATTAGTAAAATGTAATTAGACACTATAAGAACAGTAGAACTAGTATACATGTCTGTTTTTTTATTATCATATGTACATAAAAGAAATTGCTCAAATAATCAAACATATGAGAGGTAGGTACACATAAATATTTCATGTGAACTTTTACTTTTACATTTATCATCCATTTTTAGGAGTAACCGTCTAAACCTTTACCAATACTCATTCAAAGGACAAATAACTATTACCATTTGTCAATTTCATTAGCCCTTTTTCGTGCATGAGTACATTACATCCCCAGCCAGTATCATAAGGGGGTGAACTCCACTTTCAACATACACATTCATAGTATATAATTATACAACTATGCATATTAATTCATAACTAACAGTAAATCAGTTAACTTTATAAAATGACGAAGTGACAATATGATCTAGCATTTAGTTATTATCCAACATGAAGAAACAGGAAACTACATCACAATTTATGAAGAAATAGGAAAATAATCAAAACTTGTAATATAGGAAAAGTCATAATCATATAAACATCTATTTCTTCCAAAGATATTACCCATAACCTTCCTCAATCTCTTTAATCAAGTTCATGATTAAATATTAACTTAATCAATACTCATAGCTATAATATTTATAATTTTACTAATTCATTAGAGATATTAAAATTTTCAAATAATTTCTCATTCTTATTTAAATGATCAATATTTATCTAAAATACTTTAATTTACTTAATTTTACTTTCATTTAATATTTATCATTCCTCTTAAAATGATTCATAATTAATTTAACGGTATTATAAATTAGCATGGTTTAAGGTTTCCTTTATTTTGCAATTGTAATCATAAGATAATTAAACTAAAATTATAATTGACATGACGTATAAATCAACTATTTATTGTTTTACATACTCATAAATTTGCAAAGTTTATTTATCACCTTTGAATCTCTCGTCTTCGCATCAATTTTTAATAATTTTAAAAATCATTATTGAAGATTGAAATGAAGATTTTGAAATTTACAATGCATTTATAATTTAAAAATAAAAACTCTAAAATCAGAAATTCCTAAATCCTTACCTTATTTATTCCTCTCGATTTTTCCCTAAGCCTCAACTGTTTGGCTTCTTCACCGACGACGGGTCGGTCTCTCCTTCTCTCTTGTTCACGCCCCGGCTCAATGTCTGATAGTGGAGCCTCACTCGCCAGTAGCACGACTCCTCCTTCTTCCTCCTCCGACACACGACAGACACACTCCTCCTTCTTCTTCCTCAGCCGACGACACATGGAAGACTCGGTTAGGGCACGCAATAGCTTTCCTCCTTCTCTTTCTCCCTCTCCCGTTTCCTCTCTCTCTTTCGTTGGGAGTTCTGTTTCGGCAAAACGAAACCTAACTCCCCCCCCCTTTTTTGACTTTTCCACTCCGCAGCCAACCGTCGCGGAGGCTGAATTTTTTTATACAAAGGTCATTTTTATACATCTTAACCAAGTCTTTTTAGGTCTACATCTACCTTTCTTAACTTAAGGCAAATCTAATGCATCTACTCTCCTAACCAAGTCATCGGACGGCCGATGCTTTATGTGGCCAAACCATCTAAGGCGACTCTCTCTAATTATATCTACAACTAGAGCTACTCCAACTTTTTCCCGAACATACTCGTTTCGCATTTTATCTCTAAGAGTAAAGCCACTCATCCACTTGAGCATCATCATCTCTGTAACACTTAACTTAGTCTTATGCTTCTCTTTTATTGGCCAACATTCTGCATCATAAGTCATTGCAGGTCTTACCACCATCTTATAAAATTTTCTCTTAAGTTTAAGTGGAACTCTTCTATCACACAACAGGCCGGATGCATTCCTCCTCTTCAACCATCCAACTTGAATTCTACTAATGTTTCTATATTATAGTAAAATAAGATTACATAATTAATATGCTTGACAGATCTACCATAAAAATGAACAATATATAAAGTGTGCTTAAACAATCCAATATAAAAGAGATAGATGAAATAAACATTTCTTAAAAAAAATTTCTAATTTATCAATCATTACAGGAGTCACCGTCTAAGAACATTTTCCAAAAAGAAACCGGTTCCAAAACCCATCCAAAGGACAAGTAACTAATTTCATTTACCTTTATGTGCACGGGTACATTGTGCCCCTAGCCAGTACCATAAGGAGGTGAACTCTATTCTCAAGAATACACATTCATTACACAGAATTTATGAAGCTATTCATATTAGCGCAAAATAATAAATTAGTTAACTGTGTATAAGAATAGAAGTAACAGCATGATCTAACATTTATACAATTCATTCAATATGGAGAAGATAAGAAAATATGTAATAGAGAGATAATTTATAACTATATACCAATATATTCAATTACATGAAAAATAAGTAAACTTTTATTATAAATGTAGGAATATAATTACTCACTTTAGCATGAAGCTTCTTTTTGAATCTTCTTCTCTTTAAAATTTTTTTCTTTAATTTGAGTACATATAAAAAAATATTAATTTGATCAATATTTGAAAATAATTTATTTTATTTTAGTCATTTTATTGTCTATGATATTAGTGTATGTCTTTTGTTATTTAATGCTCACATTCATCAAACTTTCATTGTTTATTTTTCAATCAAGTTAATTTTGTAATTAATAATAATATTGATTATCATATTTATTTGATTTATCTATTAGTTTATTTAACATACACAACACTTTCTATTTATTTTAATTAATACCTACTCTTCCTATTTTAATTTAAGTTAATGATTTTTCATAATTCTTTTTATTTAATATTTGCTTCGTTTAATATAATGATACTTATACATGTACAAAATGCCATATAATACTCTCTAAATCCTATTATTTTTTTTAATATAAAAAATGTTAGGTGTTAAAGTGACTTAATATAAATAAACATAATTTTGCAATGATTCATAATTAATTAACAATATTATAAATTAGCATAGGTTTAAGATTTCATTTATTTTGCAATTATAATTCTATGATAGTTAAACTGAAAATATAGTTGACATGATGCATAAATCAAACTACTCGTTGTTCTACATACTCCTAATTTTTTATGAATGAGTAAACATACACTCCCACCTAGTGGGATTAAGGCTTGTTGTTGTTGTTGTAGTAAACATACACTATATAAAATTTAAAATCATAATCATACCTATAAATTTCCAAAGTTCGTCTATCACCTTTGAATCTCTCGCCTTCTCATCAATCTATAATAATTTTAATAATCATTATTTAGGATTGAATTAAGATTTCATAATTTATAATTAATTTAAAATGTGAGAATCAAAATTTCAATTTAGAAATTAGTAAATTCTTACCTTATATAAACTCTTCGTGGTTTGTCATAACCCGCGTCCACCCCTCTCACTTGTATGCAGCGACCCTCTCCTTTTTTTCTCTGTCGCACATGCACAGAAGGGACGAGAAGACGCCAACGCCGGTGGTTTAGTGATCGACTGCTCGTGGGGGCTCAGCATCAACGATGGCTACTTCGTCTCCTCCGATTTGAGTACACACGTAAGATGGAGTGTGGCTTCTTCCTCCAAAATCCCTCTATTTCTCTTTCTCTCTCTCTCTCTCTCTCTCTCTCTCTCTCTCTCTCTCTCTCTCGTGTGTTGGGAGTTCGGTTAAGGCCAATTCTTTTTTTTTCAGTTCTATAAGGTCGCAGCGCGAGGTCAACCGATGTTGCGTTTTGAAAATAAAGTATATATATATACACACACATATTTTCGTTGGTTATTACACCCAGGACTCGAGAAAACTCAAAATGTTAAGACTCAACAAACCAAAAAATAACTGAGTCGCTGATACTCTTCTTTCCCAACAAGTCGCATGCAAAAGCTATAGTAAGAGAGTCCTCATTTGTTAGTTCGAAGAAAAAAGTATAAATTCACCACAGCTTAAGTTGAACGCTGTGACAAGTCCAAAAAGTCTCAACAAGACTAAATATGATCGACTGGTCGACCCTCTCCTCATTTAAAAAGCTGCATGAAAAGGTCGTAGTGAAAGAACATCTGCTTTGTTATTTTGTGGAGCTTGCTTTTATCAATTTACTTGAAATGTATTGTTGATTCAGTCTTGTCCTTCATGTTGGTTGAACTCTATAATGAGCTAACTGGGGGTTGCAGGGGGCGGCATCCTTGAAAATTTCTTTTCTAGTGTGTAGTGCTTCGACATCGTAGATGCAATGCCTCGACATTAGAACATGAGGGCATTAGGTTAAAGATAGAAAAGTCAACGCTTTGACTAAAGAAGGATGTCACCACGACGATAAGATCTGTGGATTTGCACCAGGAAGATAGAAAAGTTAGTGCCTTGAGCTGTAGGAGGCAGTGCCGAGATGTTAAGACTAGGGCACTAGAGACTTAAGACAGAAAGGTCAGCATCTCAGCGTTGCATTTGCAGCGCCGTGATGCTTGAACCCATGTAAAAAAGTCTGGAGAACAACAATACCAGTGCCTAAGCGCCTGGATCGTGGTGCTACGCCGCTACAAGATGGAAGACTTTGTATGTAACTGGTTTTCTACAGTTTTTTCTTTAATTTTATCTATTTTCTTATTAGTGAGAGTGAATTGAAGTGTCATAGGCTAACTGAAGTGTAGAGAATAAATGTAATATGTGTTATTCTTCTCAGTTTTTCTTTCATAGTGTTCTTGGTTGTGTGGCTTCATGATTTTTAATCATTTTCAAGTTTTTCTACTTTAAATCAGGTGTTCCTCTATGTGATTGCTTTTATTTTAGTTTCATTTGTTCCGTGTATTCTCTGAAACACTTGAACTGGTTTTGTACATTTAATCTTTATCTCCCTACATGCTCATCTGCTTGATGATGGCCATCCAATCCCAAAGCTTATTTAACTTGGTGAGTAAGAGCAATCCAAATTTGCAGATTCTCTTAACTGATCGATATGTTAAAATAAAATCTTAGGAAATGACTCGCAATTCATAACAGACTCAAACCAAGCTCTTTATTCCTAGTAACTCAATATCCTGACTTCTTTTTAAAGGTCCGATTAAGCATGAAGTATAGTTCGAAAGAGCTTTTTCAACAAGTTCGATAAAGCAGAAATCATAGGACCGAAGGAGTCACTCGATCTTTATATGAAGCCCGAGACTAAACCAAGGGAACCTTGTCATCAAGACATCCGTTATGCATAAAGCATTGGATCGACAACTCTACACCATTGGCCTAACACAAACCCCAAGGGTTAGGTCATTGGCATTCTTCCTTTTTTATGCCCATGAAAGTAGAAAGTTATAGCTAAAGATAAGTTCATAATCCCTAACAAGTCTAATCAACAATTCAGAACAATCCGTCCATTAAGTTTATCATGGCACGAAGCCAGGACAAGGAAGATAATATAAATTTTAGTGATGTTTGTAACTCACTCATTTTTTTAATTCTTATGGTCAACCTTATTTGTCATTCTGTCTTAATGGATTGTTTTCACCAACATTAGGTAAAACATTTCTAGTATTTTTTCCACTATCGATGTCATCAGGTCTACTTTTTTCTTTTAATTTGAAACATGATACACCATGATATTATAAAGAAAAAGGATTCGATCTTAATGCTCAATTAGTGCATTAATGAGATATTAGCTTCAATTATTCTTGGCAGCTGATTTGGTAGCCTTGGTTTATGGCTAAGTTAGAGCGAAATTATTAATTTATTTTTTATGGGAAAATGTTGTTGAACTAGGTGACTGGTGTATTGATGATAAATTATAATATATTTTTATTAAATATATAATTTTAATCATATTTTTTAGATAATATGTCTTAACATCGAACATTTAAGCTGTTACTTGTCAAATAACAAACAAATTTGTTCGTGAACATAAACAAATAAATTCTACCATGTTCATATTCGGTTTAGTAACTTTTGATTTTTTTTTAAACTGTTCAAATTTATTTATTTATTAATTTGAACAAATATAAACGATCATTAATTGAGTCGAGTTGGAGTCATTAAACAAGTGCATTTGTTGATTTACAGCCCCGAATATTGTTCATGATTTGACAATGGATGATCATCCACTCTTCCTGGGACATCTTAATGCAGTTGGAGTCTGCTGTAAATTCATGAAGTTTTTATTAAATAAACCAGAATGATGTCTATGTGTTGTACTGTTAGAGGAAAGAGAAGGAAATTCACCCTAGAGTTTGGAAGTCTGCGTGCATTCCACTAATTTTCTGCTGCGGAGGGCTTAATTCAAGATAAATTGATGCAGGACTTCCGGAATTGGTAGAAGTCGATCCTCCTGTTAATCCTTTAGTTGCAATAACCTGACAACCAGTTTTTATGTCAGGCAGTATAAGAAATTTGAACTCCAGCACTAATAACAGCATCTATATTTAGCTGGCTTTGAAATTTATTGCTATTTAGTGATGGTTTCTTTCTTGATGAGTACCTTCTTGTTTAAATCCATATTTTCTTGGCGACAAAGGTTTAGCATTTTGTAGAGTTCCTTGTTTTCTTGATGCATGAGAACTATCTGAAGAAAAAAAGGTAATTAGTCAGAGCAATTGAGTAACGTAAAATCAGATTTGTGTGAACTACCTTCTGATTTAGTTCTTGAACTTCATTAATTAAAACTTGGTCCTACAAAAGAGATCAAAAGTTATTAAAAATAATTTAAACAATAAATAGTACGGGGCATAATTTGAGGACCTTCTTTTGCTGTATCGCATGGAGACTTGTTTCTATCTGGTTCTCTAGGTTTTGTAGTTCTTTGATACTTAGCCCATCAATATCTTCTCCCATCAGCTGCCTGTTATCATCAACGAGGATGTCACGGCATGCCATTGTGTACAGTTTATTTCATTAAGTGTTTAATAAATAAACAAAATGTTGTACCCTTATTATATACTTAAAAATATATTTAGACGTGCAAAAACTAGATTGACACGTGATAATGATTGTTTGAAGAAGAATTTGATGATTGAGATTCGATCTTGATGATCATGTATTAATTCACTTGGATCAGAAAATTCTCGAAATTCTTTGAGTACCACTAAGTGAATCCCATGGTAGTGGTGGTGATGGAATTGGAACATGGGCATTGAGAATAGTAGAGTAATAAGAAACTAGCACTTATAATAATATGGGCACTTTAGCTTTGAATGCTTACATGCTAAATTAGATAAGCTGAAATCCCATTACAATTTGGTTGTCATGGTGGTATCAGTATGAAGTTAAAGTGTACAAAGAAGAATTCATTGATATTATTGAAGAATTGAGTATATATTATTGTTGGTGGAGAATTTGGATATCTCCATACTTGTGCCATTGTTTATGACTACTAAGGCAATTAGATGGTGAAATAACTGAAAGATAAGTTGTCGGTGTGATTTTGCACATATCAGAGTCTGGAGGCTTCGATGTTTAAGTAACTACTGTTCACAAAATTGATTGCCCTGATATAGTCAAAACATCAAAATCCATCAAATAAGACCTTACGATTTGATTAAGTCTATGTGAGTGTCAAACGAGCGGACACGAGATTACATGATTCAAAGCTAAAATCACCCAAACAACCATCGATTACAAAATGGACTATTCCAATATGTCCGACACATCAAAAATATATAGAATAGATGCTCATACTATTGGGGCCATTGTAAAAAATTTCACAAAAAAAATTATGCTTAAGGATGGTGGCACATGATTCAAGATGTGGCATAATCTGTGAGTAAATATCTATTTATAAAAATATATAACATAAAAATAATTAATTAGCATATTGTTTAATTAAATTAGGATTTAATTGAGTTAAACTATTGTATATTAACTTTATAAAAAAAATAAAATCAAAAGAGATTTCAAATGTTCCTTTCTCTCAAGATTCTAGAAAATCCGAGTTCAACGCTATTATCCATCCCATCAGTTGTCCTTCACTTGTTTTAATAAAAAACTAATTTATTTTCCACATCCATAATCTTTCAGCTAGTTCTGTACAACTATCCTCCCATTTTTCATTCGTTCCTCGCAGCTCCTAAAGGTTGAAGCTTCTGACCACATCCAATCCATCTCCATTGATCCCGATTTCTTTCCTCTGTTCGAACTCACCACCCACTCCCTCTCCTCATCGAACACCACTTTATTGCAGACGATCGAGCTCCACCATCCAGCTTGAACCACCCAACTATTTGCCCTCATCTCTCCGCCATCTAACAATTGCTGCTTGCCTCGTCAACATACCCCGTATCCATCTATATGCTGTTCAATGCACGCAAGCATGCTCCATTACGCCGTCTTTGCTTCCTACTACTCAATCCACGCATGCATGCTCCATTACCTCCCTATCTCCAAATCCCGAATGACTTGAACCCATCGGCCAACCCATAGCACCCGCTCAATTGCCCTCTCCTCCCATTTTGGCTTGTAGCTCGGATTCACAATATCAACTTCTCCCATCTCCTACTCTCAGCCTTCTCCCCAAGCCGCATTAATCGAGCGACCACCAGCCCCACACTTGTTCGCCCCCACTACGCTTTCTCTGTCTAAAACATAGAATCAAATCTTTTTTTTCTTCTTTTTTTATTCTCACCCTATTCACCTCTCTCTAATTAAAAAAAAAAGGAAATCATTTCGCATCCCCTTTTTCTCTCCAACTTGTTGCTTCAATCTCTCACTCACTCTTTCTAATTATAAAAATATAAGAAATATAAAAAGAGAAAAAAATAGAATATATATATATATATATTGTATATTATTGTCAAAATTATAAAATATAACTACTCTTACACACCTCTCTTGGCGTGGAGGAGAAAATGTGTACTTTTTATAGATTTAAAGATCTTATATGGACCTTTCTTGATGCGGTGGATGACACTTCTAGCCGTGGTGTTTACATCACTCATACACGTCTTTCTTGGTGCGGTGGACAGTTCTAGTGTTCTTGTGCTACTTCTCATTTAGTGGGGCAGTGTTAGAATACGGTTGAAGTAATGCCAATAATACACATACATGAAACCAATGTCAGAAAAAATGAATAAGCCTAGTTAAGGCTAAATCCAATAAGAAATCAAAAATTACAAAGTAAGATAAAATTCAAAGATATATGTAATGAACTCACAAATTAGCTTTAGAGAAATTTGTTTGTGAGAATGAACAAAAACGAGAACTTTGAATGCTTCAACTCTGAAAAAGGGAAGCTTACAATTACTCATTTCAAATGCAAATGAATGAGAGAAGTGGTTGGAATGAACCTCATCCTTTCTATTTATAGAATAGGAAAGAGTCCGTGTGTGGGGTTCACCACATTTAAATAATAAGTACATGAAAATAAAATAAGTCATTTTTAACAAATGATTTAATAAAGTGCATTATGTGGGTATCTTAAGTTACTATGCAAATAATTGGAATACGAAAATTTTACGGATCATGATTCGCATACTTCAAGACAGCTTCAAATATAGACTCAAGTGTGTTATAACAAAAAATGTGCAAGTAATTTGTTAGCTGAGATCTAGCATGTATATCAAAATAGCCCTATGGCTAGACAACTGCATTGGTTTATGTGTAGATAATATAAAATGCATGCAAATAGTATAAAGAGATGAGTCTTACACACATTAAACTCATATTCCTCATGTAAGCAAGCATAATGAGATGAGTGCATATATCTCAATGCAATTTTTATACTAGAGACTTGATGTGCTAAAATGCACACGGATGATCAACTACTCTTAAATGAAATCATCTATGCGTAGACATTACTAGATGGTCATATAGACTTGTAATTGCTGTTTTGAGGTTCATGCAAATAATGAGATGACTTATATGTGTATATCATGAGATAAAATAATTATAAATATAATACCTCGAGAAGGTGTCAAATTGTGCTCCCTAATGATTTACATGCTTCATGAGAATTTTCTTACGCTTGGTCTCAATTCTTTCATGTAATTCTCTTAAATTGTATGAAAATCAGTGAAATTGAAGATAAACTAGCATGATCCCCAACACATATACTAAATGCTTAATTCTTGTGTAGAATATTGTGTGGGTTAACTTCAAATAGATTTAAATGGCTTGCATGTGCTCCGACCAGTACATTGAACATTTGATCGCACAATTTAAGAATGCCGGTAGGTCGACATTAGAATTAATCTAAATCCATTCTTACCTCAAAAACTATATATGTATTCAAACAATCAATAAATATCTATTTTTTAAAGCCAAACGTAAATCTGTTGATTATATGCATATTCTTAATCGAACAGCTTCGCTCATAAGACGAGGTTGTAAGTCCCATATTTAACTAGTCTGACCTTCCCTTTTCTCATGAAAATAAGAGTTGATAAGGTTGGTTGTAAACCAAATATTTACTCTTTAAATATAGATTTTGATTTTTCATTTTGCATATGATTATTAGAGGTCTTAATAAGGAAATCTCATATCCAAACCTATAAATTTTATGCTTCAAGATAGTGAATATAATTATAAATTTTAGTGATAGACTCGATCCTCTGCAATCAAGCATGTAGAGTTGATAAGGTTTATCTCAATGATGGTTGTGTTGAATGAAGATTTCAACAAGAGGAGATATTACTATCAAAATATGCTTACAATTTCAAATGAAATTAATCTAAATGCAAAATATGATGTTATTAAGTTCTAAATATTTAAATGAAATTCAACATCAAATATTTTAAAGTAAAATTCACTCAATCCATATTCTACAACTATTTATCGGGGTGATAAATTAAAAAAATCTAAGCTCACAAAGAAGTCAATGTCAGGTTAAGTATTCTACTATGTTTACTCAAATAATTTCATGTTAATAAGGACGTGACTCGAGTCCTCTATTTATGTGATTTGACCAGTATGTTCCGTACATGAAGTGATTACAACCAGAGCTCTCTAACTGAGTGGTTTACTGCCAAATAACATTATTATATTACAGTCACTATTGCCTGTATGCTCCCAAATAACTCTTGCCCTTGAGTTGTAAATCATATGTGCACCTGATAAGATACAAAACCTTTTATTAGCTAAATTAGACTTAAATTTGTCTCCTTATACAAACATCAACTTAGGTCTAGAATATTATATTGAATAAAGCATCATAGCTGCCGACAAGAATCCTTCGCTCAGATTAGGTCGACTACTTCCTCTAAGTAAATCATAGACTACAACATTCAGGATGCTGGAATCATGGGATCTTGATTGGGCCATTATCATTTCTTCCAACATCCGTTTTAAGTTAAAAGATTGTGAATTTTATAAATATAAATTTAAAACTCTATTTGTTGCTACTATACGCCAAGTAATTAGTGACTTAATGACTAGCCTAAATCCAAAGTTCTCTCTAAATGTTGGGAAGATAATTAACTATGAGTGATTGCGCTTATAGGAAACTTAGAACTAGATCTAAAATCTTGGCAAAATGATGACAAAATCTCTAGGTAGTGTCTTATCTACTGCTCCATCTGTCTTATGAAAATTTGATTGACAATAATTAAAAATTAATTGAGAGCTTGTACGCAACTTTTTGGAGCCCAAAATGAATTCTTCTCATTTTCATGAAGTCCTTATATTCTTGAACAAACAAAATAATTTGAAGGGTAGATATGTATTGTAGGTAGAGTTTCTCTCTTTCTTTCATTTTATGTTCAAATAGAAGGTTGGCAGCCAAAACAAGATAGTTGATGTTCCAAGTCACTGCAACTTTTTGATTATTACTCTGCTGTCGAAAGTGGCTGGATTTGAGGTGTTGGAAGATCTTTTTGCCACCAACGAGAATGTTTAAGAGGTTTGGAGCAAATGCCAAGAGAGGTTATATGAGCTATATCACAAAATTGATGGATACTAGTTTTGTTATAATAGATTGTGCATTCCCAGATGTTCACTTAGGAGGGCTGTTTTATAGGAATGTCACAATAGGGGAATGGTGAGGCATTTTTTGTAGATTCGACTCTATTCTTGGTGAAAAAAAAATATTTTTTTTGGCCTATAATGACTAGTGATGTTGAGAGGCACATCAAGCAGTTCAGATTATGCCATATAACGAAGACCTAAGGGAATAACATGAGACTATACATTCCTCTTCTAGTTCTAGAGTTACTTTCGGTAGATGTGAGCATGAATTTCATTGTAGATCTTTCACATACTCAACTAAATGTGGTCTCTATTGTGGTGGTAGTGTATCACGTCGCTAAGATGACTGTGCTAAGGATTTACACATAGTTGATCTCTACTTCAAGAAAATAGTTTGAGTTCATAATGTGCTAAGGACTAACTGTTCAAATTGGGACATGAAGTTTTTGACTCACTTCTGGAGGATCCTATAGGGAATATAGGTACAAAGATTCAATTTAGTTTAGCAGCCCATCTATTGATTGATTGATAGGCAAGATGATGATTATAGTCTAGGGAACTTAAGTGGTTTGTGGACAAGAATATTAAGCATTGGGTTGTGTTTGTCCTAACAAATCCACTAGTTAGTCTAAAGGTTGCACTCTCCTTTAGATTTCCTATTGGAGAAACCCTCTCACACTTTTTAGAGTTGGTCCTTTTTCTCTTACCATTGAGCATAACATTGACATAGAGGCTAGGGTCAAAGAAATATCTGATCTACATGAGCAAGTGAAGAAAAAAATTGCCAACAATTTTCTTGCCTTTATCAGCTTCCTTATAGCAGCAATTTTAGGTTCTTTTTACTCCTAGCTTTTGTACTCACCCATTAAGCTTTTTTGTTTGTTCAATTATGGTGTCAACTTTGATCTTATTGTCTTGATTGAGGGAACGTGTTCAAATTCAAATCATTACATTTAATATCTAACATGATGTCACATGATCTGGTCAATTGTCTCGCATTTTGAAACTCTCTTAGAAAATGAATGGCTCGACATCTCATTTAAATTCTGAAAAACTCAAACAATTAGTTCAAAAATCTCCATTAGATTGTCATCATATGGAGTGCCAAGAAGAGGCAACAAGAATTTTCACATATAAATCTGAATGCTGAAGAAGTTTGCTCGTAATCAATGCCTTCATTGGAGGTAAAGAGCGTCGATTGAGGTGGACATTGCTCTACTCTTGGCAAAAGTTCTCAGTTTTACCAAGAAGCATAACTAGTTGTTGCACATCATGTGTCATCGTTTATTGTTGGCCTCCTTGAACCAATATTCATACTTCTTATTCCTGAAATTTATTTGCACACAATTCGTACGAGAATCATAATTATTCAAACCTTTACACTATGAAAGTGTGGACGCCACCACTATTGGATCCAGCACAGCACCAACTTGGCTGAATCCTCTTACCAAGTAGAGGAGGACAATCACATAGATAGTGGCACAACTAAAGGCCAGAGCCTTGAGCCTCAGAGACATTCCATTTTTGGGTTCACAGCTAGAACCAGCACACACTCTGAGGCCAAGGAAGACAGATGGGAGCTCAAGCACAAGCAAATTAGACAAGCATAGAGTTTTAAAATCCAACTTTTAGAAGGAACTATCACAGCTTGGAACCATGGTTCCCAAGGAAGTACAAGAAGGCACCCCATGAGCAGCTTGATATGGGAGAGCTACCCCACTTTGAGATCACATGACCTCTCTTATTCCTAGGACCCCCATGGCCTCTTCTGCTGTAGCTTTGGGATCATGAAAAGGATATTTTTGGGTTCAATTCTGGAGCACTAGGACATTTAATGGCTCTTGTGGTTGTTTTATTACCTTTCTCCACACACACACACAAAAAAAAAAAAAAAAAAAAAACTTATGAGGCTGAGGATGATCCCTACTTGAGTTGAGGATGATCCCTACTTGGAGTTGGATCCACATGAAGACCACAATGACTTAGGCTTTTTTTGCTAGATTTCTTATGATCCCATACACTTTGTATTTGGCTTTTGCTTTACACATGTTCAAGAGGCCCCGCCTCTATTTTTTTGCTTTCTCTTTACTTTGATGTGCCCAAACTCTTCTAAATTTTAATGCAAATGCAACATTTCAAAGAAAATAAGGAGGTTTTAGAGAAGGTAGGCAAGTTGTGAGACTTGGCTAGTTCAATAATTTAATTCCTCTTGTAATATATGAGAGATGAAGTAATTCTAGTACTGCAAACATAACACGAAAACTAGAGGGTTTTTGGTAAAAAAAAAAACACATGGAGACTTGATTGATTGCATAGTTCACAAGGCATAGCTGGATACATTGTCATAATATCTATAAGACAACTTGTGGTTGGATTAAGATGCGCTAAAAGTGAAAAAGTGGAAGTGGAACATTGTACGGAGAAGATGTAGTAGTAGAATGTGGTAGGAGGCGTAAGAATGAGGGGGCTTGGCTATGTGATGATCGAATATGGGAGGATCCTATTGTGTGGAGTTCCATGCCATTAAATGCTAAGAGAAAGAGAGGCTACTGCTTAAAGGAAATCAAAATAAATCCAATAATCTATTAACATTTACTAAATCTATCAAATCCTCTAATACGACACTAAGCCCCTTTTATAGAATGGAGCACCTAACGTATTCCTAAAAATGCATTAAACCTTTTTAAAAATAAATGTAATAATGTATCCTTATTACATGCTTCAAGCATAATTAAAACATGGGCAAGAGCATATTAGATCTGTTAGAAAGATTGTTTGGAGAAGAATTCCATGGTTGAGATGCGATTGTGATGATCTTGTATCACTCTACATTATATCATAATTCATATTAAGTGGCATAACATAGAAAAACTCATTAGTATTTTGTAACGAGTACTTTTCGTCTAAATTGGTTGCTTTTTGTATGGCAAAAGTGTCATATGGGAATCTTTTGGACTCAACATTAGGATTTCCTTGAAGAGTTGATTAGGTGAATTCTATTGACCTAACTTGACTAGCCTTAGTTATCCCTATCATCTATAGGATTTATAGATGATTCATAAAGAATTTTGACAAACTTAAGTTAATATAAAAGTCCTATCGAGCCACATTTTAAACTCAAAATGAACATAAGTTAAACCCAAATCTAAACCTTGACCTAAACGTATCTAGGTATGTTTGGTTAATAGAGCCTCCTAAATATACTCTAGCCTCCTTGTAAGCCAATTCATGGCCTTAAGAGTGGTCAACCTTGTTTGACCATCAATCACCAAAAATCATCAAAATGCCCTCAAATTTATAATTGCAAAATCTTGAAATTAATCACCCAAATGACCTCCCTTTGATTAAATATGACTCTAGACTACTTTTAAGTCATACTTGACCAATAATAGGCCATGGTCAAACCCCCTTTGACCATATGACTCAAAGTAAACAAATTAGGACTAAAAGAACCCAAACCAAGAGTTAAGCCTCAATTTAGCCTCAAGGTGGCTTAAGATCATCCTCAGATCAACTCTTTTGACCCCGGTCAACCTAGTTTGATAAAATCATCTGAAAATAGCCTAGTGGGAGCCACTTTATGAAACTCTTGATTTCCTTCAAGAGTTTGATTCCTATTGAATTTAAGGACTTTATAGGGCATTAAGAATAATACTGGGGGTATTTTAGGGATTAATCATTCAAACATAAACCAAATGCAACCCAACTTGCTTAGGCAAGTTGAAATTTTGAGCTATCTATATGCCTAATATGTTGTGTAGTTGAGAACACTGAAAGTGCCCTATGCATTGTGTTACACTTATAGTTAAGAATAAAAATATGTAAAGCACTAAACGGTGTGCTTACTCAGTGTAATGCCAAAAAAGTCATTGTTCTGTGAAGAATTCTTACGGTTTTCTTTTTATGGAATGGCAAGCTTTCAGTTACCTTCTAGCATTAAACTACTAGTCATTAATGCATCTCTGTCCATTTTTTGTTATAGAATTTAATAAGTTTCTGTAGCATTTCTTCTATTACTTGTTTTTAAATATAGAGCTGGGTATATTTGTTACAATCTACATTCCTTGTAGTTATTATAGAAAAGGGCAATATCCCAAAATGGTCCCCCAGTTATTTACAAATTGCTCCAATTTAAGTCCATGACTCTACAAATTTGATCTAAAATGATCCCTTGAGGACTAAATTGAGATCAATTTTGTATAGTTGAGGGACAAAATTAGGTCAATATTGTATTATTATTTCTACATGAGGGGTCATTTTAGATTAATTATGTATAGTTTGGGGCTAAATTGCAAATTTGATACTCTGAGACTATATTGGCCACTTGCAAATAGTTGAGGGATCATTTTGAAATTTGTTTCTTGCTAAAAATATTAACCTTAGTTGTAATTTTAGTTTGCAGATTTAATTATTAGCTCAAAATCTTTGTGGTTTTTTTGCTTATCTTCACCTCTCTTCTTAAACTTCTAGTCAACAGAACATTCTCTTTCCTTAAAGCTTTCTATAATTGCTAGTGTGGTGACTGAATTCTGATTTCAATAAAAATTTTCAATTTGATTGCATAAACGTAATCTTAATGTATTTTTGTGATATTCCATGTTGGTACATTGTAATGTGTAGTTTTGCCAGAACATCATTTCTTTGTTTATTTGATGACAAATATAGTAATCTCTAAGCTATTGGCTTAGAAAATTAGACTGCTTCCAAATTTTTGGATGAAAAATAATCAGTGCATCAAATATGGAGAAAAGTCCAAAATAGTCCCTCTTATTATTCATATACGGCCAATTTAGTTAGGGGTGTAAACGTCGAGCTTGAGCCAAAAACTTTGTTCGTGCTTAATTTGAAATTTGTTTTGTTCATGCTCGCATATATATGAATATCGCGTTCTGCTACATAACGAACACGAGCTGTCACAAACAAGCTTTTTGACAACCTTTTAGCTATTCGCCAATTTTCAGCAACAAAATTTTAACCATTAAGCTGTGCCAGATAGATATGTAACGTAATATAATAATAATAATAATAATAATAATAATAATAATAATAGTAATAAATAAAAATATATAGTAATAAAATAATAATAATAATAATAATAATAATAATAATAATATAATATAATTTTTTTATTTTTGAGAAATCGAATAATCGAACAAATGTTCTTCGCTCAACTCGCTTGAAGCTTGAACGATGTCGGTTTTCTCGCTTAATCCAAACGAAACACGAGTACATAAACACGAGTTGCTCAGCAACAAGCTTTTTTTTACAAACTAAATTTAGTCTTGGACATCACCTCTCTCCAATTTAGTCATTCAACTATGCAAATTTGATCTCAAATGGTCTTTCATGGTGTAAAGTGGGATCAATTTTTGATAGTCGATGGTTTAAATAGAGATCAATTTAGTATCCCAATTTTGAAAATTTCTACATGAGCTACCATATGGGATTATTTTTTATAGTTAAGTGCTAAATTAGAGAAATGTGATATTCTAAGACTAAATTGGCCACATATGAATAGTTAAGGGATAAATTTGGATTTTTTTTTCCTCCTTTAAATACATGTTAGTATTTTAGTTACATCTTCTATAAAAGATAAATAAATGTGTAATTTAAGAGTGATGATTTTAAAATGCATTCTAGTCAATTTTATGTCTCTTTCTTTTCTAACATGCTATAATTTATTTCAGATGTTCTCAAGGGTGAAGAGATGTTACCGATGATTTTCTTGCAAGTTATGCAATTGCTGGCTTAAGCTTGTTGCTTCCCTTTGCCAGATCTGGAGTGGACACCAAACAATAAATTAATACAGTGAATGCTCAACTTGGCGAAAAGCATATAAAATCAGAATTACTCAGAGATAAATTATATACTTGGATTTCAACATACTTAGCATATTTCATAGTATGAAGGTCTACAAGTTCATGTTCAAATTTCTTATAGGTACTGACTGAACTTAAAACATTCTATTGGAGATGTATATTTCATTACTTATGTTTGTGAATGCAAAAAGTATAATGTAAATCGTGCAAAAGTTTCTTATATAGCAATTGAAGAATCATTGATACCAAAGAAACCATGTTATAGTTTTGAACTTTATTTTCTTGGCCCATACTTATTCTTATGAGATATTTGTTCAGAGTATGTTTCAAAATGTCCATTATTAGGGCAATAACCTTTATCCCAAGTGACTTTAGATCCTTTGAGTTATTTATTTGTTCGTATATGTAAGTATTAATTATTTCATTGGTCATGTACATTTATTTTTGTAGATTTTCCATTTTTTTTTATACTTTCCAAATGCAATTTTTTATTGGTTCCATGTTTAATATTGATTATATTCCTTTCTTAGGAGGTTGACACACCATTATAGATGGATGTGCATGTGTGCACACGTTCACAAGTGTTTTTCAAGATGAATTTATTTGTTTTGAGAGTGTATGTGAGGATTAAATTATGACATTTGTTAGCTTTTAAATATATATATATATAAAAGATTGAATTGAGAACTTTTGCTTTTGTTGGCATTATAAAGCTATTTTTATGGATCATGAATTGAAAATTATGTATTCTTCAGCATTAGGTATAATGTGATGTGTTTGTATTCCAATCGTTATTGGTGGTAGTTTTCCTTTTGAATTTATATTACTTTTAATGGATGTCTTTTATTAAAATTCAACTAACAATTGAAGCAAAGTCTCTTCTCAACCAAAAGGCAATGTTTACTACCATCTCCCTTAACTTTTAATTGTGTTCACTGATAAACCTAGACAAATGAAGTGTGAAAGTAACTCAGTCATGTTCAAAGTGCACTTTTGAGCAAAGCAAAGTGATGCAAATGCTCTGTGCCTCACTGAACTATGAAGTGCAAGCTTGTAGCAAAGTGTTTTCATTGTATCGTGTCGCAGTGCTATGCTCTTGGTTTTAGATTGGAGTAAATTTTTTGTTAAGATTTCATAATTTGGTTCAACATTGCCACAAGAACTAGGTACAATTATTTACTTCTCATTGTTTCCTATAGTCATTGAGTTACTGCACAGTGATTCTCTATTTACTTCTACTTGAATTAGTTACTTCATAGTGATTCTTTTCTTCATGATTGCTCCACTATTCTTATACACTTTTTATTATTTTTTATTGCTAATGATAGTAGCTTCTCAGTCACAAACATCTTCTCAAGAATACTTTTCAGTGTCATAGCTTCACATTGTCTTCATTTCTCAATTTTTTAACTAGCATTCAAGCTCACCAGTATATTCTTCATTTATTTTAAAGTATTCTTTTATCACTATATTATTTTTATTATTTAAATCTTTTATTTTTTAAATAGCTATAAATTACTATTATTGAACTTATAATTATAATATGTGCTAAAATTTTGTTCTTAATGTGGTTTGGTTAATTAAATAATGATTATGCATATAATATATGTTTATGTGATATACAACTCCTGAATTCTTGAGTTAGTAAACTCATCACTTTGCTTTGCGCTTTGCACATCGAGTAAAAAAGAACTATTGTGCTTGGCAGTTTTAAAATATTGATCTAATCAAATGACTACAGGGCTTACCACCACCCCTCTCCATATATTTCCTATCTCAAGGCAACAAAAAAATTGTATGTAAATTGCCATATTAAAAAATTTAAAGTAGAGTCTCACACTATCCTTATAATTTAACCAAAAGTTTCTTTATGGTGATTGGGCCACCTTGAGCTAACAATAGAATGGCCATCAATGTAGGGGTGAAATCTATTAAAAGTTCTTATGCACTGCAACCTACTCGTTTGAAGCTCTAAGTTTTCTCATTATCCAGTCATCACAAGACCCGCATTTATCTTGTCTTACATCACTATCATCTTTAGAAGCCTCTTTTGCTTCTGACTAGTTAAGATGGGGATAAAGGGTTAAGGACAAAATTGTATTTTAACATTTTCTGCTGACTTTTTGGCCAACCGGTTTGGGCAGTACGAAAATGTCCATTAAATGGTTAAAACTATCTATCTATGTCGGATTTTATGTTTTATTAAGCATGTGTTGACAACACCATGTTAGTGATAAGAATGGTCCAGTACAACTTAAATTGGATTTAATGGACAATTCAAAAAGCGCACAATGCCTATTTTTTTCTTGCAGAAACCAGCATATTTTGAGCTGCTTGAAATTTTTATTCACGAGCCACAAGCCACAAGCTACTTTCACTTGCATGGGTTAGACCTAGAAAATAATCTACAAATCCTTGTCCATGTCTATGGAAAAGTCCATAGAATTGTTTCTTCCTGTACATGGTGAACAGTTAATTCCATTTACTTTTGGTGGGTGTCGTACAAGTGGCTGCGTGCACATGCATGCTGTTAACGTTATTTGTACTCATATAGCAAATGCACACTGATATTTGAATAACTTCGTAGGAGATATTCAATTGAAATTTCCCGAAGTAATAAAGGCAGTGACAAAAGTTTGTATGTCCGTCTTGTTATCTCTAAGCTTTGCCATGCATTCTACCGGTAAGCTTCAATAAAATGCGTCGGTGCAGTTCAGCTTTTCTACTTGGTGCTCTGCTGTTTAAATTTCTTGTTCTTGTAGTGCCACAATCTATTGCAGAAGGGAATTTAAATAATTTTTTTATGTTTTTTCTTTTTGTTTTTAATTATATCACTATTTAGCTGATTATACAATTGATTTGAGTACTCTGACAACGTTAGTAAGGTTGTCATATCAATTAAATGCCATCCAACCATACCGTAAGTCTTGTTCTTTGTTTGGCAAAGAGGATAATCTTTCAAACTTTTTTATAGTTAGATGGCTTATGTCGTTTCCATGACACCACATCAAGTTTATTTCTTATTCAAAATTATGCCAGGATTTCACCTATATCAGATTCCTAGGTACATAAGTGAGATATGAAAAGATAATCCATGGAGAGATTTCAATACCTTGTGCTCTGAGTTTGCATGCATAGCTTGCTGATGATCCCGTTTTGCTTTGTTGTAGCGCGCTATCACTGATTTCAGACTGAAATAGAGATCAAGTTAGTATTTCTCAGTTCTATTAGTTCTTTTATTTTTACACGTCTGCATAGTTTTTTGGCAAGGATTTGCAATTTAAACTATAGTTAATTTTATTATACAAATCTGCATTTTAGTTATGACATGCACTGAATGGAATGTAATTGAACAAATGGAGGTTATTTTGATGTCATTCGGCTAGAGTATTTTAAAAAAGTTCTCACGCTACCCCCTTCATTCTCTATCCTTCGCTTCCTCTAACCACCTCAATTTTTTATTGATGTAAGCTCTCGGAAGTGGTGGGTGTAAAAAGAAGCCGCAGAACTAAGCACTGATTATAGAAGAAACTACGAGTTTTAATATTTTGTACCAAATTCAGGATTGGGTATCCATATTATTGATAGATGATATACTATTCTTGGTACTTAATACATTTTAAAGTGGAAAGGCATACATCATTTTGTATATTCTGAACCCATTTGGGTTCAAAAACTGGACAAAAATAGCATTTCCTGTCTCAGGATGCGGAGGGTGCCGACGAAGTTACTTTTAGGTTGTTGTCTGGTTGTCTATCAGTTAAGTACCTCCAACCATAATGTTTTGGTCGTGCAGGAATTAGATGTTTTTGATGAAATTATATTAAATCCACTTTGAGGTTGTAACTAAGGGTGCATTTGAGATAGTTGTTGTTGTTTGAATAAGCAGCTGTGAAGTTGTTGCAGGAAAAATTGCTATTAGGAAGCTGTTGTTTATGAAATAGTGATTTTGTTTGAAAATTTTAGTTGTGAATTTGCTGTGTTGCAGTTATTTGTGGATAAAAGACTTAAATACTTATGTATGTGTTAATTAATACAGAGAGCTTTTAGATGTTAATAATCATTATATGTAACTATTAATAAACATTCAAAATCATTCAGAGAGTCAATTACTTGTATATCGCCATCATTCTCATCCTTAAACTACATGAACATAATTGTTATAACAAAATCAAATTATATTTAGATTAAGCAGAAACAATGTAGAATTTTCTACATAAAAAGATGAAAGTTTAACAAAAGTTAAAATTTCGAACAATACTTAAACGTAATTTAACAAAACATCTATGATAACTAGCAAACAACATCATCATAGCCACAAACTAAAGCATTTTTTATTTGCGCTCTCAACTCAATCATGACTTCAGCGCCTTCCCCATCTTGTATACGCGAGTTAGCGACATTGTCATCAACTTCAACTATAAATTGTCCTAATTGATACTCATATGCTTCAGGAGAAACATTTGATTGATTTTTAGATACAATATTGATGTCAAAATCATAATTTGACAAATGATGATATGTAATTGTGCAGTGTTATTGTTGTAGTCACATAACTTGTCTTTTTAAAGTATACATAGGTATATCTCGAAGAATAATTCACCTTTTCTTCTAAACTCCAAAAGTCCTCTCAACGACATCGCGTAAGAGGGAATGCCATTTATTAAACAATTATTTTCTTCCCCAAGACAATTGGCTACTCCTCTAAAAATCAAGGATGTGTTATTCTATTTAACGAATGGTGTAAGAAATCTCTGCTTCATTGGATATCTAGTGTCAATTAGATAAATATTTTTCTATTAGAAAATGCAACAATTAGTTAATTTAACAACAATAAGGATTGACATTATTTAAAGACAATCTAATCTAATCTGGTGGTGGAACTGAAAATTTGTGCTGCTAGTATCGTGTAGCAAATTTAAAAAATATGATTATCGTGTGCACTATCTTCTCATTCAACCATCATAAAAGTGAAATACATATTGAAATCACACATTGCCATTATATTTTGTGTTGGTGCACTACAATGTTCAATGTAAGCAATCTACTTGCCTTTGGGCACATGCGCATCAATATGTGTCCATCAATAGTTCTGATACAATCTTGTATCACATAATGAAATCTTATATTTAGGTACTCGAGAAACTTTTAAAAAAATGAGTATTGAAGTCTACCTTAAAATAGGTCATGTATCGATGATTGTATCAAATCTCTTTGGGTGTATTTTGAAAGCTTTGATCTTCTGGCTTCACAACTTTAGAAGAAAGACTTATTGAAGCATCCAAGCTAATTCAAAAATATTTACTTACTGTTTCAGATGAGTGTTGAAATCACTCACATACTGTTCTCATTAATTCATTATATGGTAAAATGTAGAGTATGATAGCTAAAACCTCTCTTGAAGTCATTCAAGTGGAGCTGTGGAGGCCATGAGCAACATGTAATTCTTATAGAGGATTAACAAATATTGTTTGTGGCATACGAAATATATTATGAAATTTTCTCAGAAGACCTCCTAGTAATTCTCCAATTCATTAATCTTCTACAAATGTGGATGTAATACAACAGGCCGTTGAAATATACGATTCGTGGTACTCATGTATTAAACATATAGTTGTTGCAATCGTATTTTTTGCAATGCTCTTTATCAACGTCAATCATTGCTAAAAGAATTATAAAATTTGTTAGATATAAAGCACATGCAATATATAACATAGAAGATAGTATAACAAAAAAAAAAAAATCTACGAACCATTTTGATTCTGCAAACTTATATTTCAAAAGAACTAGTCCAAAAGATTACAAAATACATAAAAGATCAACCGAATACAACAACAACAAGCTTTTATCCCACTATGTGTGGTCGGCTACATGAATCCTTCTTCTCCATTGGATTCTATTATGTGTCAAATTCTCATTTAATTCTGATAAATTAAGGTTATTTTTTATACATCTTAACCAAGTCTTTCTAGATCTACCTCTGCCTTCTTAACATAAGACAAATCTATTACATCTACTCTCCTAACCGAGTCATTGGACAACTGATACTTTATGTGACCAAATTGTCTAAGGCGATGCTTTCTAATCCTTATCTGCCATTGGAGCTGCTCTAACCTTTTCCCAACAACAACAACAACAACAACAAACAAGCCTTTATCCCAATAAGTGGGGTCGGCTACATGAATCCTTCGTCTCCATTGTGTCATATTATATGTCAAATTCTCATTTAATTCAAGTACACTAAGGTCATTTTTATACACCTAGCCAAGTCTTTTTAGGTCTACCTCTATTTTCTTAACATATAGCAAATCTAATGCATCTACTCTCCTAAGATTCATTGGACGGTAGACACTTTATGTGGGTCAAACCATCAAGGCCTCTCTAATCTTATTTATCCTAGAAACTCCAACTTTTTCCCAAACATACTCATTTCACATTTTATCTCTAAAGTAAAACCACTCATCCACTTTGAGCATCATCATCTCTGTAACTTAACTTAGTCTTATGCTTCTTTTTGTTATTCAACATTACTTTATAAGTCATTAGGGTCTTCCACCATCTTATAAAATTTTTTAAGTTTAAAGTTTTCTATCATGACAGTATATGCATTCCCCACTTCAGATCAACTTGAATTCTATTGTCATCTCATCTATTTCACCATCATTTTGAACAATAGAGCCTAAATATCGAATCATTCACTCTTTTTAATGACTTGTTAATGTCTGACAACTAGAACCTATGACTAAACCTCCATATATTGGTTTATATCTACTTAAAAGAAAATCTTTAGATTCAGGTTGACCTCCATAATTCAAGTTTCTCTTGGACTCCTCTCTAGTCTTATCAACAGAAGAATGTCATTGACAAAAGCATACGAAAAGGTACATCTTCTATAAATGCCTAGTAAGAACATCCATAACTAAAGCAAAAGATAAGGGCTTAAAGGCGATCCTTGATGTAATCAACGAAATAGGAAAATATTTTGTCGATCCTCCTTTGTGTTTGGATACAAATAGCTACTAATATACATATCCTTAATGACTTGAATATAATCAATATTAACTCTTTATGTTACAGAACTCTCCAAAAACATCTTTGTTGTACTCGATATACATTACGTAAGTTGTCGAGCTCACAAGTTGAATTCAGCGGACTTGGATCTGATAGTCATCGGTAAAATGCACTCGACGATGCCAAAAATTAGTCGAAATGATCTCCGATCGATGAATGGACTTCGCCATCGCGTTCAGAATGTCGAAATTGATCAGAATATACATATTGCATAATTTGATGGCCAACGGATCAAGAAAAAAATTTGTCGATGCGCCTACGCGCATATCGAGATCGGGAAGCTACGGCATTGCCCAAATGACCTCCGTTCGCGAAATTGATTGGGTCGTTGAAACATTGAAACCTATCAAATGAGACTGTCCGTGCTCTATTCGGACGAGTCTACACGAATGTCGAAGAGTCGGAAGCGACGACGCACAATTTTGAACTGAAATTGACTTGATCCGACGTCGGCACAAACGTCTTCGTGAAGCGGATGCATTACGTCCGGAGCGCCATAAATTAAGATTGATATATATTATAATTATATGATTACATCATCTTAAAATCAAAATTTAAATTTATTTTCACTCAAATAAACATACGTTCTATAAATACCTATAAGACCTAACTCTAATCCTACGATTCCTATTCATTCTATTATTGCCAGCCTCACGCGAGAGCCCCTTCCCTTCTCATTCGCGAGCCTGTCCGTTCGCCCTCCCACAGCCGCAAGCCTGTGATACCGAGCCGAGCAGCTAAGCTTCCTCGTCTGTCTGCAACTCCACAGCCGGACGAACCGAGAGTTGAGGCCGTCTCTCCAGTCGCTCGACCAGCTTCCCTTCCGGCCTTCCCAATTCGTCCAGCTACAGTACCCGAGTCGATCGAATCGCAGGTCAGCCGAACTCCTCTTTTTCTTCTCGTTTTCCGAATCCAATCAAATCCTCTCCTTTCTCCGTTGATCAGAGGATGACTTCCACCGATCGTCGACCATCTCATGTATATTAAGTGATTTATCTTCCTCTCTTCTTGATTGCGGTCTCCATCGCGAGGCTCACATCTCACCTAGCCCGTTGAGGATAACTCCTCTTGCTTCCCCTTTTCTCATCTCTTCCTCCTTCCATATCTCACATTTATAATCAGTCGAAGCTCCTAATTTCATCCTCGTTTCAGTTCTTTGCAAGTTTATCAAGATTTCTGACTGAGTTAGAGAGCTGGAGTAAGAAAGGTTCTTCCTCTCATTTTCAATGCCTTTAATGCCACTTATCTCCCTTATCACCCCTTTCCATTGAATTCGGCAAACCCCTTTTTTATGATCTAATGTTTTTAACTACGTCATCTCAAATCTGTCTTTTTGGAGATATCCAATGGTAGTTGAAATATTATTGGAATCTAACGTGGCGGATCATGAACAAAATAAATCGGTCTTACCAGCTTGTGTTGGAGTTCTTCGTTCTAGGAATAGAATTGATTGTGAAATCAGAAGGCTAGATTTTTTTATCTAGTTATCATGGATGTCATAGTTGGTTTAGAGGCTTCTCAAGGTGACTCATACAATGATGTCACATCTTTTTTTAATCTGCTCCACCTTTGAAAAATAGGGACAGTATCACTTGTTTAGGAAGCGATCAACCTTATTGTAGATATCTGCCGGAGGATACATTTCTTGAGTTCTTTGAAGTTTCAAACGATTCAAAAATTCGAGCATGTTGAGAAAATCAGGATGCTCTTTACACAGAAGGCCTTAAGCATGGTAGGTGTAAGAAAATCACTCGGCCACGGTGTCGCAAGACACCTATCATACACGCTTTCCATAAGAGTGGTGGGAAGGCAGCTCGATCACCCACGGGGATGATCGGAGAATTTTATTTCAAATATCTGTACATGTCTGTTGTATATTAAATTACTATATCTATTGCTTTAATATAATTGCACATATTTGCTAGATATAAGTACTCGTGCATGTTGCTTCAGCATGTCGAGGATGCTCTTTACATTGATTTGAAGGCCTATGCGACGTTTTTCATAAGCGCGGTAGGTGCAAAAAAATTACTGACAACCATGAGACCTTTCCATGCCGTGGTGGGAACTCCTCGCACTCGTCGATACACGGGGATGATCAGGAGGTTCTTGATTTCATTTCAAACGCCTGTGCATATGCTTGCCTAACATATTAATTTCATCTACTTATTGTTTCAATATAATTGCAAATATTTGCTAGACATAAGTACTCGTGCATATTGCTTGACATCTTAGAAATCGAATACTCTTTACAGTTTGAAGGCCATGCGGCTTTTCATAAGCGTGGTAGGTCTAAGAAAATCATTCGGTAGGTGTCATAGACACTGCACACTTAAGCGTGGTGGGAAGGCCCTCTCTTGATCTGACCGCAGGCGGGGATGATGCCAGGAAATTTTTCAATTCATTTGATATTGAAGCCCTATACACGCTTTCTTAAGCATGGTGGGTTTAAAAGACTTTTTAAGCCGTAGTGTCATGAAGATATTATTTATCGTCTTAAGCATGGTAGGAAGGCTCTGACACTCCTGAAACAGTCCCTTATGTGGGGACAATGCCAAAAGACTGCTAAAATTTTATCAAAATAGAGATTAATAATTAATGAAAATAAAATAGTCAAAGGATAATATTTGAATCTTAAATGAGTAGTGAGACCAATAATTGAACTAAGTCTAATATACTAAGCTACTGAGACAAGATTGAACTTTTAATCATCTGAGTAACAATAATCTACAACAAATTAGATGAAATTCATTGTATTATAAAACATTCAAAAGATTTAAAGTTGGATATGAATGAAGCATACAACTTATGCCATCGGATTCGCAATACATCGTACAAGCGAATAGAATACATTAATTAAGATTTCAATTGAACTATTGCACATATTATAAAGCATGATTAAAACTCAAATTCAATGTCTTAAAATTATACAAATATTCTAAATATACGCATGGGCATTATCTTTGAATCTTAAACTTAGTGTTTGAGAATCTGCCTTGAGTTGATTCGGTTGTCTTGCGTGTCCAGTTAACCTAAAAATTGAATGATATTATTGTAATATCTTTCAATAAAATATCACGGAAATTAATCGTATATGACGGTCGATCATCTTATTAAATTAATAAGTCGTAATTTAAACAACAATTAATAAACCACTCCGATGATGGCTGTGTTGAATGAAAATTTTAACCAGAGAGGATACTTCAATCAAAATATGATTATAATTTTAAAGTAAATTAACTTAGATTGAATCTCAATCTAAATGCAGAATTTAAAATATCGTTGTATAAATGTTTAAGTGAAATTGATATTAAAAATTTAAAGTAAAATTCAATTTACCTTATGATTCTTTGGCGGAGGTGACAAATAAGAAAATCGTAACTTCACGAAATTCAATCTGTATTATGTTTATTTTCAAATAATCTCATGCCGTGAGCGTGACATGTCCTCATTGCGATGGTTTGGCCGATGCATGATGTAGTTCAGTCTCGAAGGAGTGGTTGTGAATATTATCACGATTGTGGCATTATCTTTCGATGGCTTTCTTGCTTTGAGTTGTCCATAGGGTATAAAATCCTCTGATTGGGTAAAACTTGCCTCTGTACAAACATCATCCTAATTCTGATTTCTTGGGTGGCAACTCATGTAGGCTGGTGAGGATCCTGAAGACCTACATTACCTCCAAGTAGGAGGGCCATGACGGGGAGACTGGGATCTAGATGAGGCACGTCATCGTTCCCATCCGCTTTAAGCTAAATATAATAAATTTCATAAATCTAAATTTCAAAACTCCATGGTCTTATCTATTCTGAAATTAGCGATATATAGCATGTCGAAAGTTCTCGGTATTGGGAGGGTAATTAATAGGTCTTTGCCTTTATACTCTAAAGTCCTCAAAATGAGGTAAATCTCAGGTAGTGTTTTATACTATTTCACTTGAAAATTATCTACCTTTAAATCACTTTTCAGAGAGGTCGATGGTAATTTTGAACACATTTCTTGAAATTTTTTATCATAAATCAATAAATATCATATGTAGATCCTCCTTACTTTCTCTATACTTCTCCATCAAACCTCTTAACAAATGTATAACATCCATAGTAGATATACGGCATGAAACCAAAGCGTGAGAAATTTTTGTATCACATCATAACTTATGCTCAATTACTTTCTAATTTTAATGTATGACACATTAATTCTTATAATTTGCACTCTTGTGCATCACCTTTATTCTTAAATATAGGAACCAACAAACTCTTTTTTCACTCATCTGTCATCTTTTTAATCTTTAAAATAACATTAAAAAGATTTGTAAGCCAAGAAATGCCTTGATCTCCTAAACATTTTCACACTTCCATTGAAATATCAAGTCCTACTATTTTCTCACATTTCTTTTTCTTTAAAGCTTTTCTAACTTTAGATTTACTAATATGATGATAAAAATAAGATTCACTATTTTTGTTTAGGGTATTAAGGTTCTTTCGATTGTCTTGTCGGATTCGTTGAAAAGTTTATCAAAATACTCATCCACCTATTTTCAATATTCTTTTCTAAGAAAATCACTTTATTATTTTTATCTTTAATACTCCCACTTGAATTAGATCTTTCTCTTCTCTTTGGTTGACTAATTTATACATACATCTTTCATCTTCTTTGGTGTAATTTATTGTATAATCATTAAAGTTAATTTTTTTATCATATATTCTTTTAGAATCTCTGGTCATTTATATATTTCCTAATTTTCCAATTTTTACATCTAAACCAAGTTTTATAACAATCTTCTTATTTCTTTATCTTTTCATTCATTCGACCACTATTTTATTGAAAAATTTTTCTTTTTGATTCTCCAAGCATATTTTTAGTAATTTGCTTAATTTCACTTGCTACTTTTTCTCATATAACATTAGCTTCCTTATGAACATCCCAAATACTAATGTTGTATCTAAGAGTGAAGCCACTCATCCACTTGAGCATCCTCATCTCTGCAACACTTAACTTAGTCTTATGCATCTCTTTTACTGGCCAATATTCTGCGTTATAAATCATTGCAGGTTTTATCACCATCTTATAAAATTTTCCCTCAAGTCTAAGTAGTACTTTTCTTTCACACAATAGGTTAGATGCATTCCTCCACTTCAACCATCGAACTTGAATTCTACTAATAACATCTTCATATATTTCACCATCATGTTGAACAATAAAGCTTAGATTCTGAAACGCACACTCTTTTTAATAACTTGATCACCCAATGTCACAACACCACCACTAGAACTTATATACTAAAATTACACTTCATATATTCAATTTTAGATCTACTTAAACAAAAACTTTTAGACTCTAAGGTTGACCTCCATAATTCAAGTTTCTCTTGGACTCTCTCTAGTCTTATCAATAGGAAGAATGTCATTAGCAAAAAGCAAATACCAAAGTACTTCTTGTAAATGCCCAATAAGAACATCCATAAAAACAAAAAAAAAAATAAGCCAGATCCTTGAAGTAATCCAAGCGAAATAGGAAAATATTTTGTCAATCCTCTTTGTGTTTGGACACAAAGTATATACATATCCTTAATGATTTGAATATAACTAATATTAACTCCTTTCATTTCTAGAATTTTTCAAACGACTTCTCTTGAAACTTTATCATAAGCTTTCTCTAAATTAACAAATATCATATGTATATCCTCCTTATTTTCTCTATACTTGTTCATCAAACCTCTCAACAAATGAGCATTCATAGTAGATTTACTCGACATGAAACTAAACTGATTTTGAGGAACTTTTGTATCACATCATAATCAATGCTCAATTACTCTCTCCCATAATTTTAATGTATGACACATCAACCTCCTTGTGCATCACTTTTATTCTTAAATATAGGAACCAATAAACTCATTCTCCACTCATCTGCTATTTTTTTAGTCTTTAAAATAATATTAAAAAAATTTGTAAGCCAAAAAATTCTTTGATCTCTTAAATATTTTTACACTTCCATTAGAATTTCATCAGGTTCTATTATTTTTTTACACTTCATTTTCTTTAAAGCTTATCCAATTTTAAATTTACTAATTAACGATAATAAAAATAAAATTCTCTATTTTTATTTAGGATATTAATGTTGTTAAAATCAATCATATTCTTAGATCCTTTATTAAAAAGTTTATTAAAATAACTCATCTACCGATTTTCAATATCCTTTTGTAAGAAAAACACTTTATGATTTTGTTCTTTAATATCCCAGGTAGATCTTTCTTACCATCTCTTTTGCTTAACATACATATATCTTTCACCTTCTTAGGTATCCAATTTATTGTATGAATCACTAAAAGCTAATTTTTTACATCATATATTGCTTTCTTAAAATCTCTACGGGTTGTTTTATATCTTTCTTAATTCTCTGAGTTTTTAAATCTAAATTAAATTTTATAATAATACTTTTTATTTCTTATTTTTTCTTGCACATTATCACCACTAATTATTTTCATTAAAAGTAATTTTTTCTTTTGATTCTGCGAGCACATTATTTGTAATTTGTTTAATTTTACTTGTTAGTTTTTTTCACATAATATTAGTTTCTTTATGAACATCTCAAATTCTAAGCTCTTGTAGTTTGCTTTTAAAATTATTTCCATTAATGTATTTTAAGTGCTCTCATCTAATCCTAGGATAATAATTCGATTTATTTTTTATCTTCCAATCTTTCATCTTAAAATATAAAATTAACAGTCGATGTTGGTTATATAAACATTAACTCAAAATGACCTTACAATCTTTACAATCTAAAAGATCTATTTTTTTATTAAAAAAAATCAATCTATGTTTTACTAGATCCGTTCTTATAATAAATAATATGTTCATCTTTTTTCTTAAATAGAGTATTATCAATTATAAAATCATAAGCTAAATCAAAATTTAATATAGTCATACCTTCTTCATTAGTTATTTCAAATTTATAACCATCATCAATACTTTTAAAATCTTCTATCACTCTACTAATAAGTTCATTTAAATCTCCTCCAATAAATATCTTTTCTTCAAGAGGTATCTTTTGTATTAATATCTCTAAGTCATTACAAAATTTTTCTTTTGAACTTACATCCAAACCTACTTAAGGAGCCTAAACATTGATAATTTTAATATCAATAATAATCTTTAAAGCTATAATTATATCTCTAATCTTATTAGTATTTATAACATTATCCTTCAAAGTTTTATCTATAATCACACCTACACTTTTTATAATTTAATTACTATCTGAATAATAAAGTTTAAAATCTAAACTATCAATCTCCTTGGTCTTCTCCCCAATCCATTTAGTTTTTTTATTACATAAAATATTTATTTTCTTATGAATCATAATATATATTAATTCTATTAATTTACCTGTTAGAGTACTTATATTTCAAGTTTTTAACCTAATTCTAGTTTCATGGACTAACTTCTTTGTCCGCATCTGCCCATAATATGGAAACTCTTGCTTATTTAACTTTGCAGGGGCCGGCTGCAGGTCATACGTATCACTTCTAAAGGACATCCTAGAATTAACACAATATTTTAAAGGATTCATGTCATGATTATTTCGATAAGTTTTATGTTAGCTGTCACTATTTATCACAACTCTCTACTTTTCACATCTGGGACTTGGGCTTGACAAAGTTAGTGTTGAAAACATAATCCCAGATTAACATTCATTTATCACGTTTTTCCAAAAAAGAAGTTCAGTTAATGAATTCTTTGCTCAAGAGTCATGGACATAAAGAACTCTCTTTATGGGATCTTCAAGAAGTTTTGTGGAAAAAATATATAAAGCGATATGTCTTCAAAAATTTCTATATTTTGCTTCAATATTTTCACTATCTCTGCAATTGACGGTGATCCTTTCGAAGTGCTTGACCCAGAAGAGATATTTGTACAAGCAGTTACTAGTTGTGAGATTTGAGTTCTTAGAAATGCATTGCCAACTTTTTTCCTTCTCTCACTTTTTGGCCGTAGGGATGTTTGGTGCTTTGTATGGCTGGATTCAGTATCATCATTAATGTTATGAAGAGAATCTTCTATGGGATTATCAAAACTTTATTTTTGTTCTGAATATATATGGTATGCCACATCTACCTACACTCCTTAGCTTGGAGTCCATGAGTAATCACTCGTAGCAACAACTCCTCTGAACATCAGGTATAACTTATCCTCTAATTTAGGATCAATGTCACTAAATCTAAACTTTCTTGCATTTGGAATAACTTACAATTCATTGAACAAGACACAAATTATGTTATGTTGCAAGTAAAAATATAGATGACTAAAAAATATCATTCACCTCTGATTTTTTCTTTCACCGTTCATCTAATGTGTCAATAATCCTTCTTCTAGGATCCTAACTCAATCCTATGGATCAATGTTTCAATTCCTTTCATATTTTTCAATCATTTTTAAGTTGATCATATTTATTTTTTAATTGACTCATATCATACTCTCTATCAGTCTTTGCTTGAAAGTTTTTTAATATGTTTTGTCATCCTTCTTTGTTAAAGTTAGTTGTCGGCCTATTTCCCAGTTCAATCTCCTTCAAATAAAGGTCGTTAAAAATCATTTTCAAATCTATTTCTCATATGGTAGATGATCCACTTTCCCTTAGCTTTCCCATTCAGAACCCTACTTATATAAAAGAAATTACTTATCATCTGTGAATTTTAACTCAACATGTAAATAATGAGATAAAAGATTAACCAAAAAGATTACCTCTTCTCTACAATCCTTTATAACTCTTGGAATGATGCAAAAAAGAGCTCAACTTTAAGGTATTATATAATAAATGTCAAACTTTAAGTATCGAAAACACACACACACACACATATATATATATATATATATATATATATATATATATATATATATATATATATATGATGCACACAAATCTCTATTGAATAGAACTTACAAAACCTAAAAGAAGAAGCACATATAGTTTATAAAAACATAAAGGGTTCATAAATGACAATTCAGATAGATGTTGTGAAGTTAAGCCCATACAAAACCTGCATATATAACCTTCGGAACATTCCCAAGGGAAACAAGCCATAAAACTGCAAGAATAGACGATCAAATGAGATCTAAAGAGAAGCATAGAGGGAGGTCATCCAAAGCAATCTGTTAGCAAAAATTGGGGAAATAAATTTTATTGTGTTGCATCTGAATGAAGATGTCATAATTGCCCCAAAAAAGAACAAAAAGCCATGTTCCAAAAGTAGATCATCTAGGAACTAGAGCAAATATGTAGGTTGCAGGTGTGCCACTGCCATCAGATGCATATAGGAGAAGCCATGCGAAACTGACAAAATGTTCATACAAAATTGTATCTCAAACAAAAGATTAACAATAGAAAAACAAAAATGTAGATTGTAGTGTTTTCTCGCTCCCAAAGTTCTGGCATGTTAAGTGCTTCTTAGCAAACCAACCCTCGGGAAGAAAAAATTTCTTTTGAAGGAAAACACCCACAAAAATAGGAAAAGGAGAAGCAATGTTGGGCGTTTGCGAAATGTCGTGATCTTTGAAAGGGAGAAGCAACGAGAAATAAAAAATATCAATCAACCTCATACCTGAAGGCAGTTACCATCGAACAGGATGGCGAAGCTCACGCCGTCGGGATGGATCTAAGGCAAGAGTTGTCATCGAAGGGGATGGGTCGAAGCTCCCATTGTCAAGATGGAATTAGGTTAAGATGTTGGCCACCACATATGATCCACGAGTCAAATCAGACTTATGGAGCAAATTCGACAAACTTCGGATGCAACAACGCGCAAATTGAAGCTCAAATAAATTGGACGTCATCGAAAATAGTTGAAATGACCTCAGATCGATGAACGGACTTCGCCATTGCATTCATAACTTCAAAATCGATCGAAATATACATATTGCACAATCTGACGGTCGACCGATCAAGAGATCGAGCGGTCAATGCGCTAACGCGTATAAATGAGTCGAGAGGTTGTGACGATGCCCAAAAAATCTTCGTTCACAAAATTGATCACTCTGTTAGCTTTGAAACATCAAAATCTATCAAATGAGACAATCCGCACTCGATTCTGACGAGTCTACGCGAACGTCGAGCAGTCGGAAGTGATAATGTCTATTTTTTTAAATGAAATTGATCCGATTGACGCCGACTTGAATCAAATGACCTACGATCGCGAAACGGTCTGCGTCATTGCATCCGGAATGTCGAAATTAACTAGAATAAACATCAAATTTAACTAAAATTATTGTGCTTAAAATTTCATCGAAATTAGCACGCATTTCGAGATAAATTTACCTAATTATCTTCTAATTGCAGCTAATCAACACCATGGAACTTGCAGCCGTTCATTCCTATACCTCCACCTCCCATTCGGCTGCCACATCATCCCTCTGATACCCCCATGTGAAGAAGCCGAACCCCCCTATTTCCCGTTTTTCTTTTCGTTCATCCCGTCCGACACGCGCAAAATGGAACAAATGCTCTCTCTAGCCTGTTCGTCTCTGTTTTCTCGCAAAAAATTACATGAGCCCGTCTGCTGCAAACCGAGCAAGACCGATCAATTCCTCCCTCAAGTTCGTTTCCCATTCTCCACCGAGCATCAGGCCACACGAGCGAGTCTCGATCTCCCTCTTTCTCCCTTTCGAACGAGCAGCCCTATCCGTCCGTTCTTCCCCATAGTAGAGCTGAATCCAAGCGACTCCCATTCTTCTCTCTATGCCATCCGAATGAGCCATTGCCTTCCCCATCCGCTCAGGCTCCGTTACCCAAGCCCTCCGATGCTGCCACTACCTGCACAGGCTTCCGCCTCCGCCTTGATAACCACTTGAAATCACCTGCTGTTCCACCGCAACTACCAAGGTCCTCTTCTTCCGCTGTCGTTGCCATCCATTTTTCACTTATGGTTGCCGCTTCCCTTCCTTTTTTCTCGTCATTGTCACCCCGCGTTCGATCATTGGCAGTGTCTCAGAGGAATTAATTATCCCTCAGCAAAGCTTCTTCTTTGAGCTTGCTTTCACCGTTTGGGCTTTACCATCCTGCATTTAGAGAGTTTTTCCCTTTTGGGTTGAGGCAAAGGGTTCAAGGACTAGCAATATTAGCGAAGAAGTCATCCAAAGGATCAAAGCAAAATTCAAATACGTACAAGCACACTATTGATCTTCCAAAGACTACTTTTGGTTTGCGGGCAAATTCGATAGTGAGGGAGCCTGAGATACAAAAATTTTGGGGGGACAATCAGGTCTTCAAGCGGGTTGTGGATAAGAATACAGGGGCAACTTTCATTTTTCATGATGGGCCGCCTTATGCTAATGGAAAGTTGCACATGGGACATGCTATGAACTAGATTTTGAAGGATATCATAAATCGCTATAAGCTTCTTTAGAATTATAAAGTCCTGTTTGTTCTTGGTTGGGATTGTCATGGCCTTTCAATTGAGTTAAAAGGTGTTTCAAGACCTCATCACGCTTAGAAGAGTGTGACGAGCTTGAAGACTCCATTACGCCGTAGAGTTGATGGAAGATCTGATATCGAAGACAAGTTATGCATACATTAGAGGACATGAAGGTTGAATACCTCTCGATACAACTATGGAGGATGGCGTGGGAGGTTACGAAATTTGACGAGAGACTTAAACAAGATCAAATAAAAATATATTTGAAGACCCCATTGAGATTAGAAGAGCGTGGTGGGATTGAAGACTACGATCACGCGCGAAGACACACCATCTCTAGAAGCGTGGAGGGTAAAAAAGCGATATGATCTGCCTCATTCATCGCCGAGTTGTTGAAATATCGTCGGATTTGACAATAACAAATGACTTGAATGTAAATAAATAAGAGAATGATTAAACTTAATGTAACTTAGGTTGAATTTGATATGAAACTTGAGTCAAAAAAAAAAAAAATCAAACCAAAATTACGAGAGCTTGAAATATAAAAAAAAAATTGTTTGCAAAGTTATGTTTATGTGTGACTTACAACGAGAACTTGTAAACTCTTCAGAATTTAGTTCATACGAGAACATCACCTAACAATGGCTCGGAAGCAAGAACAAAGTTGGACAACTCACAGTGAATTCGAATGAAATCTTTCAAAGAAATGGCTGGATCTTACATTTGATTTGTAAACTAATATTCACAAGATTTGCAATGTCTTCAAATATTTATTTTTAAGCTAGAATGAAAACTCTAATATAGTTCATAAAAGATTTGCAACAATTAAATAGCTCGTGAATGAGCCTAAATCAGAAGTTTTATCAAACATTCAGTCCACACTATTTATCATGGTGACCAAATCTCTTATTAAATTGAAAGAAACTTGAATAATCTTACAAGCTCATTTGTGAGCTAGAAAAAATATTGAATATGATGAATTTATTGAGAACTTGAAGGCTCACCAACTTAATAGTTCATATACAAGCAAGAATAAAATAAACTAGCTTGTCAACGAAGATGTGCAAAGCCTTTCAATAAGCACTTGAGTTGCACTATGTGATGGATTAGATGAATCAAAAGCGACTTAAAGATTTTGCGAGCTCATCAACAAACATTAGTCAAGTCTTATTGAAGTTTAAGAATTCTATGAATTCAAAACTAAATTGAATATGATGAATTTATTGAGAACTTGAAGGCTCATCAACTTGATAGTTCACATACAATCAAGAATAAAATAAACTAGCTTGTCAACGAAGAAGTGCAAAGCCTTTCAATAAGCACTTGAGTTGCACTACGTGATGGATTGGCTGAATCAAAAGTGGCCTAAAGATTTTCCGAGCTCATCAACAAACATTAGCCAAGTCTTATTGAAGTTTAAGAATTCTATGAATTCAAAACTAAATGCGAAGAACACAAATATTACTTCATTAATTGAATAAGAGCCAAAGCATCTTATCCCACCGGATTCGTAACACATCGTACAAGCTAACAGAGGCATTAATTAAGGCTTCAATTGAATTCTTTCATGCATTATGAAGTGAGCTAGTAATTAAATTCATCGTCTCAAAATATGTGCAAACAATCAAAATTTTCAATGAAACGGAGAGTATATGCAACGAGGTGAATATATATTCAAATTTATAATATCGAGATGCATATAAATAAACTAATTGGATAAGCTTTGCACACATTATGAGGTATGATTAAAGTTTAAATTTAATGCCTCAAAAGTGTACAATCTTGAATACACCCGCATAAGCCTCGACATTATGCTAAACACATGAATAGTATCTGAGGATGTTACGCAAGTTAGTTTTTGGTTAGATCTGTGGATTGGGTCTGAGTTAACAAAATCTAATGATGTTGTTATAGCTTTCTTCACTTGAGAAAATCTTTGAGTTTAATTATCATATGACGATAATGACTATCTCTTAATTCCTCAATGATGGCTGAATTGATTGAAGATATCAACTGGAAAGGTCATAACTATCAAAAATATGTAAGATATTTATATTCATTATTCTCAGAATATGAATATAGATCCGAGCCTCTATTATTAAATTAATAGAGTCATCAGGATCTAAAATAATAAACAAAATGATCAAGCAGACTTATATTCCCTAATGATGACTGAGTTGATTTAAGATATCAACTTGAGGGGTCATTATTATCAAAATATTCAAAATATTTATATTTAATAATTTCAAATTCAAAATTTTTAAAATATAGATGTAGATCTGATCTTCTATTATTAAAGTAATAGAGTGGATCTAAAACAATAAACTAAATAGTTAAACAGATTTATTTACCCTGATGATGGTTGTGTTAAATGAAGATTTCAACCGGAGGGGATATTATCATCAAAATATGTTTAAGATTTTAAATCAAATTAATATAAATTAAATATCAATCCAAATGAAAAATCTGATTAATTATTAAGCTCAAAATGACTAAACAAAAATCATTAATCTAAAAACTTAAAACTAAAATCCAACTCATCTTCTATAATTGTTTGAAGAAAACTGAACATAAAAGCCAAATCAGATACAATTATGATTCAATCAATCTAATGCCAGTGACGTGGCCTTCAGACACGTGATTTGGCCGAGACTACATGATGCGATGACCGATTATTTAAGTGTATGTCGCCAACGACACCATTATATTACACGACATCAGATGTTCTAATAAGTTCTTTGAGTGAATCATAGACTTGACAGACAAAAGTCTTATGCTAAGGTGAATTTAAACTTGTCTCCTGACAAACACCACCAAGTTCAAGTCCTCAAAGCGAATCCATAGGTTGATAAGGATCCTTCGCCAAGTTGTGATCTCCTCGACTAAGTAGACCAGTGACGTGATCAATGAGATCTTGCTGGCGTCATTATTCCCCCAACCATCTATTTTAAATTAGTATGATGAATTTCATAAATCTAAATTTCAAAATTTCGCATGTTGCTATTAAACGCTACGCATTTAGCAATCTAATTACTAACTTTAATCGAAAGTTTTCTCTTGGCATTGGGTGGGGTAATTAACTATAGATGCTTGCACATGTAGGAAATTTGAAACTAGATCTAAAATCCTCACAAAACGAGGGCGAAATATCTGGGTAGTGTCTTATTTACTATCCCATTTATTTTTTGAAAATTTGACCGACATTAAATCATACTCTCTTTATCGAGAGGTCGGTGACAAATTTTCGGAGCCCATAGATTTCTCGTGACTTCGCTCGGGAAATGTTTCTCTTTCCATTTTTGGCTGGTCAAATCTAAGCTATAGTAGCAGTGGAGCATGATAAAAGTTAAATTTAAAATTAATTATTGATGAAATTTAATTTAAATCAGTCGTCTCCTTATGTCTAATTTACTTGTTTTCTATATTAGTTTTCTCTATTGTATATCTGCATAATGAAAGTGTGGGATGATACATCAATTATTGATTACTAATCTCAATCTCTCATTTGCGAAGATGAATTTTCAGAACACATCATTCCTCATGCCTGTGAATGCAACCATCCTGGCAGTTGAACTTTTTGCATTAGGAATGCATGATGTTGAAGCCTCCTCTTCTGAAGGAAAATTGAGTATAAGGCAAAGAAGGAGAAGAAAATGCTGAACTCTAATTTCAACAGTTGCTGCCTGGATCGCTAGCCATGCGATCAAACTTGATGCTAGAAGCGAGTGTTCTTACTCACAATATGTTTGAAAATCTCAAGTGGGTGAAAATGAACAACTCTATTAGTGATATTAAGCAATCATTTTGAGAGCAGCAGTACCGAGCTCCAACCCCACAAAGGAGGCATCCTGAGACTCTGTCCTTCAGAGTGCACAGGGTGTTGAAAGTTGTCAATGTGAAGAATCTTATGAAAAAAAAAGTATCAAGGCCTGATTATCAGAGAAAATGAGAAAGCTTCATTGAAATGGTTATCCTTAGTAGCTAATGTTCAAGACCGTCCTAAGAAATTCTTGCTCGGTGAACATCGGGGTGTGATACCCAAACCTCATGTTCTGGAATCTGCTACCGAAAGGTCCGACAAATGCGAAAATAAATCTGGAGGCCGAAGCCTTGAGAAGAAGTAGCTATGGAAAGCATTGAGGCGTGACACTTGGACCATAGGTCTAAGAATCTGCCGTCGAAAGGTCCGGACAAAAAGGCAAGCAAATTTGGAGGCTAAAGTCTCGAAGTAAAACTGCCTTAAAGAAAGACAGTGGCGTGACATCTGAACTATACTCCTAGAGATCCGTCACAAAAAGAACTCATCAAGAATGGGTACCTAAGAGAAATATCATATGTGATGAAATTTCTGACGGTCGACATCTTGGAGAGTCGTCCAGGGGATCCTGCAACCAACCAGCTTTATGTCTTCGAGAGGAGATCAGCTTCGATCGTAATCCTCTGATTGAAGAAATACCTATTCCACACTCTGAGCCAAGAATTCATTCGAGGCGTAGATTAGAGATCTTTGTTCAAGACGAAGAAGCTGATGAAGGATGCTTCTTTCAAATGAGACAAAGAATGTCAATAGGTTTTTGACAGTATTAAGAAGTATCTGTTGAATCCGCCCATTCTCGCAGCACCAATCCCAAGAAAGCCTCTCATCTTATACAGTGGCACTAGAAGAATCTCTAGGTATATTGTTTGCATAACATAATGAAGAGAGAAAGGAGAACGCCTTATACTACATCAACCGAAGGTTAATAGGAGCGGAAATGCAATACTCTCTAATCGAGAAGTATTGTTTGGCTCTGATTCTTGGTGTCCGGAAGCTTCGTTATTATATGTTATCTCATAAAATAACACTCATCTTAAAGATCGATCTTCTGAAGTTTTTGATGAGAAGATTAGCGCTGACAGGTCATTTGACACGATAGACAATGCTCTTGTTACAGTTTGACATTACATATGTACTTAAAAAAGCGATGAAGGGGCAAATTTTGACAGACTTCCTTGCTACATACCCTATCCCAGTAGTTTCATCGCTCAATGATGATCTTCTTGATGAGCAGATCATGCATATATATGAAAAGGAAAAGCAGTAAATGTGGGAATCGTATTTTGATGGGGCTTCATCAATCAAATACACTCAATCCTCCAATTCCTAAAGGCTCGTGCTGGCATTGGTCTAATTTTGATTATGCTAGAAGGTGGTATAATGAGGCACTCATATAGTTTAACTGAGTCACAAACGAACAACGAAGCAGAACATGAGGCGTTTGTGGCAGGTCTGGGGGAAGCAATCTCCATAGGAGTCCATAATCTGCAAGTTTATTGATGAATTCTCAACAATCTCCATAGTCAATATTATACTCTTATATTCACTACTATGATAAAGAATCAATTCGATTTTAACATCAGGGTTTAGGGTTTAGGGTTTAGGCCTACTCACTGAAGTGTGAATATATAATTTAATAAGTCACAAAAATTGAAGTATAAGGAATCATTCAAATGATAAAATCATAACTTCTAAATCAACTTTGAATTAAAAGTAACATCTAGTTTAGGGTTACTAGATGTACCATTTTGTATTTATTGGTAACAAAATAGGTAACTTAATCCATGGATTGAGAAATTTAACTCCTTTAAAGACCTAATATATTTATTTAAAGATGTTTTCAAGACTTCTATTTAATTTATCAAAGGCTTGAGATAACTCTTTATAAGATAAATTTTTTACCTTACTATTCTAAAGCATAAAAAGTACATCTAGTTGGCAAGTAGTTGGTATGGATTTTACTTGACTTTATGCTATCCCATGCTTAGAATATTTGAGAACTCTTTCATGGTCATTAACAAGATTCACCCCAACTCTAAGAGTCCAACAAGATTATAAAATTCTTACAAATTCATACTAAACCTAATTAAAGTCAAGTCAAAGCCTAAACTAATAGTAGGGGATATATGTTTTTCATGGGATAAATAAACAACACTCTACCTATCTTGCAAAGTATCAGACTTGCCTACATGTACTTAAAATATAAACTTTAGTTAATACTAATTTATGAGTTATGTTCAAATTTGGCTTGAGATCTTGTAAATGGACCTTGAGCTCTAATATTTGGATCATCATGATATTCTACATCAGAGAGGAAGTTATAACCGATTGCTTTTCTTTATAATCATTCACAACATCATATCCTACCACCTAAATTGAAACCTAAAAAAAAGAGGATGGCAACCTCACCAAAAGTGAGGTCAACAAAAGGAACTGAAGATAATCCTCGTCTGACATATATCAATTCTTTGTTGAGTGGTATTGAAACCAATGACTTTTTTATTGCTTTTCTTTATAATCATTCACAACATCATATCCTACCACCTAAATTGAAACCTATGTCTAAAAAAGACAGATGGCAAATGGATTTATAATCCATTTGCATCTCAAATCCATTATGCATGCTACTACCATTGATTCAACAATGTAAATTGCTTATCTAACTTATGATAAGTTTTAATAAGTTTTCTACCTACACATATAAAGATGGTCTTTTATTATTATTTTATTAATAGGGCAACATCACAACAGGATATATGTTTTTTTTAAATCAACAAGCTTGAATTGGTTCACTACCATAAGCGAGTTCTCGAGCTTATGAAGCAAATTTCAAACAGCATTATAACTCGAGTCTCTCGAGTTAAGAATAGTAAGGCTAACTGCTTGGCTAAGTTAGCTAAAGAGATGACGAGTATGGACAATGACGATTATGCGCTAATTAGCGTTTGCACTCGTTGAGTCCTAGGGTTTGCAAATCTAAATCTAAAATCCTCACTGGAAGATGGTCATCAAATGCAAGCCAGCATGATACAACTCATGTTGCTTCACACACTCCCTTACAAATTGCTCGTCCAAATCAACAAGATAAGACTCATACTATTCAAGAGGGAAGACCTCAATCTAAGGAAACTCCAACACTACAATATGAAATCCTTACGGTAGAAGAGAAGGAAGATTGGAGACAACTTTTTGTTTATTACTTCAAGGAAGGTAAATTGTCACGCAATAAATCGATGGCTGCACAACTCGAGAAGAGGCTTCAACTATATGTTTATGTTGGCAATATTCTATATTGTAGATCCTTCGAGTAGATGTGGCTACGATGCCTGGGAGTAGGAAGATGTAACAAAGTAATTGTTGAAATTCATGAAAGACTCTATGGTGCACACCAATCAAGTTCCAAAATGACTTTTAAAATCAAGATAATGGGATATATTGATCATATATGGTAAAAGATTGTATCAATCATGCCAAAAGATGTCATGAGTGTCAGGTTCATGGCAACATCATTTATCAACTCCAAATCCATTGTACTCAACGATAGCATCTTGGCCATTTGAGTGTTGGGGAACGGATGTAATTGAACCAATTGATCTGCCATTATCAGCTGGTCATCGCTTCATCCTAAAAAGCATTGATTATTTCTCAAAGTGAGCTGAAACTGCCCCATTCAAGAAAGTCACAGTCGAGCATGTGACCAACTTCTTCACCCATAATATTGTCTATAAATTTGGCGTGTTGCGCCGAATTATCTCTGACAATGGTACAGCCTTCAAGAGTACTAAAATCTATAGATTTGCTTATCGACATAAGATTGATTGGTGATACTCGTCGATTTATAATCCGAGAGCAAATGACTTAGTCGAGGCTTTCAACAAAATACTAGTTAGCTACTTAGAAAGATCCTCACAAGAAATAAAAGGGAGTGATATACCAAGCTTTTGGAAACTTTATGGGCTCACTGCACCATCTATAAGGCTCCCACAAAATTCACTCATGCACTAGTATTTGGGGCTGAAGCAGTTCCGCTACTCGAAGTTGAACTACCTTCACTCTGAATAGCCATTCGACACGATCTTTCCCAAGATGAGAATGCTCATCTACGGATGGAAGAGCTTGATGCGCTTGATAAAGTTAGGCTCTAAGCTCAACAAAATTTAGAAATCTACCGAGTGAGGATGTCCGAAGCATTCGATCATACATTGCTTCCTCGAACTTTTCAAGAAGGAGAATTGGTCCTTATGCTGAGAAGATCAATTATTTCTCACCATAAAATTGGCGGTAAATTTGAGCATAATTAAGAATGACCCTTTATCATTGAGAAAGTATATCAGGGAGGAGCTTACCAGCTTGTTGATTTCAAAGGTGAATGACCAATAGTGCCAATCAATGATCAATATTTGAATAAGTATTACACATAAAAATGTAATCACAAGAAATCATTCAATCATACGGTGCGTCCTTGAATTTTTCAAGAAGGAGAATTGGTCTTGGTGCTCAGAAGAACAATTATTCATCACAATAAAATAGGCGATAAATTTGAGCTTAATTAGGAAGGATCTTTTGTCATTGAGAAAGTACATTAGGGAGGAGCCTACCAGCTTGTTGATTTCAAAGGTGAAAGACCAATGCCGTCAATCAATGGGCGATATTTAAAAAAATATTACACATAAAAATGTAATCACAAGAAAGCATTCGATCATACGGTGCGTCCTCAAACTTTTCAAGAAAAAGAATTGGTCTTAGTGCTTAGAAGATCAATTATTCCTCATCATATAATTGACGGTAAATTTGAGCTTAGTTGACAAGGACCTTTTGTCATTGAGAAAGTATATCAGGGAGGAGCCTATCAGCTTGTTGATTTTAAAGATGAAAGACCAATGCCGTCAATCAATGGTCGATATTCGAAATAGTATTACATATAAAAATATAATCATAAGAAAGCATTCGATCATACGGTGCGTCCACAGACTTTTTAAGAAGAAGAATTAGTCTTGGTGTTGAGAATACAAATTATTCTTCGTTATTTTATGTGTAAGTTTTGCTTGAAATTCTCTTATAATACAAGAATATATTTTTGAAATAAAGCGAACATTCTCCTGTTAGAGAGGGGGTATTTTTTTAATTTTATAGCAAAATATTAAGCTTTCCCCTGTAAGACAGGGGACCTCATTTTGTATTTTGGTTGACGCCTAAGGTCGAGATCCCTATATACATGTTCAAATTATATATTCAAATTCATAAGTTTCAAAGTCTTACTGACCAAAAAGAGAAATTTTCAAGTCTACAAATTTTAATAAATAAAGTTGGAGACATCTTCTACTATACATCAAATCTAGGGCTCGAGTTGGCGCATAAAGTCGGACTCAACAAGCTTAAATATGATTGAGTCGTTGACATGTCTGTTTACTTAACATGTCATAAAGGCCGCAGTAAGAGATCCCCCATCTCATTAGCCTGATGATAAAATCTTCCATCAATTGCTCAAGTTCAAGACTCAAGTGGGTGCATAGGTCAGACTCAACATGCTCAAATATGGCCAAGGCACTGACAGGTCTGCTTAACTCAACATGCCACAAAAGCCGCAGTAAGGGATCTTCCTACTTCGTTAGTTCAAAGAGAATAGCATATAAATTTTCAAATCCCTCCAACTTGGTGAGTTCAAGTGGCCCAGACTAGGAGATCATTCTTAATGATTGTAAGGTCTTTTTTCAAAATCCTACAAAAAAATATCCTCACTCAAGAAGGTAATAAATCGAGTTTGATATCAATATCAAATGTGAAATCTCAACTCATTCAACAAATCTGTTAAGCAGAAAGCAAAGACCGAAGGAAACTCTTCTTCAGCAAGTCCAATCAAGCAAAAAGAAAGGGATCGAAGAAGTCATCCCAATGTTCATACAAAGCCAAAAGTTGAACTAAAGGAGTTATGTCATTAACATGCCCGTTACATGCAAAGCGTAGGACTAATGACTCTTTGCCATTGACCCAACATAGCTCCGAGGGTCAGGTCGTCTACTTGTATCCTTTAATAAGCTCACGAAAATAGAAAGTTAGGGCAGAAGGTAAATTTGTATCACCTGACAAGTCTTCAAGATAATTCAGAGAATTCCTTCGCCAAATTCGTCAAGGCATAAAGCCAGGATAGAAGGAAATACAAACCACAAAATCTTGAGATTGAATATTCAATATGCCCGTCAAAGCACAAAGCATAGGATTGAAAATGTTTTCATATCGCCAATAAATCATCAACTCCATTAAGTCCACCAAGGCACAAAGCCAGAACAAAAAAAAATACAAATTTCAAACTCTCAAGAGGAAGTCTTCAACAAGTTCGAAAGCACAAAGCATATGACCAAAGATAATCTAAATTCTTTCAACAGTTATTGCGAAAGCTTCCCTGTTAGACATGGGGCATTTTCATATGACAAAGCATAGGACTGAAGATGTTTTCATCTTGCCAATAAATCATCAACTTCATTAAGTCCACCAAGGCACAAAGCCAGGACAAAAAAAAATATAAATTTCAAACTCTCAAGAGGAAGTCTTCAACAAGTTCGAAAGCACAAAGCGTATGACCAAAGATAATCTAAATTCTTTCAACAGTTATTACGAAAGCTTCCCTGTTAGACATGGGGTATTTTTATATGTTTAACTGAGTTGATATTGTGCTTTAAGCCGAAATCCTTAGATAGATATATATTATAATTGAAAAACATATCATGTCTATTTTGCAGTAAAAGAAAACAATTTTTGTAATACATTTTTGAACTCGTCTGCAATCCTCCTGTTAGACAGGGGCATTATTTTTATGATCAAGGTTGTTCAATCCTCTCCTTTGAAACAGGAGGTATTCTTGTATATGTATTCGGGTTAACATTGAGCTTTATGTCGAGATCCTTAAATATATTTATAACTGTATTGTTAAAGTTATAGGTCTTGCAACAACAAGAAGAATCCACCTCCATGCGCGAAAAGATAGTCTTAAATATCAAAAGTTTCTCTTCAAGATTCGTCAAATTTCGAAGATCAAATCAGAAGAACTCTCAATTTTGGTAGATCTAATCAATTAAGTTGAAAAAATATCAATCTCTACATCTTCAAGTCTAGGACACGGACGGGTTCTAAAGGTCGTACTCAACAAACTCATAAATGACCGAGTTGCTGACGCTCTCCTCACTCAACAGGCCATAAGAAAAGATCGCAGTGAAAGTGTCTTTGCTCGTCAGTCTAATGATAATAGCTGTTCAATCTCAAATCAGATCCAACTTAATGACTGAAAGCAACCAGAATCTAAAAGATCTTTCTACTTGATCAATGGGTCAAAACAATTGGAGAAAACAACTCAATTAAGAGCAGCCTCAAATCAATCTATATATTGTTTGCAAAGTGATATTTTAATCTCTTTTCAAAAGTTTGATCAAGTATAAAGCACAGATCAACATCAATTTTCTCATCAAGTCCATCAAAGCAGAAATCACATGATCGAGGAAACAATTCCATAATTCATACGAAGACAATGGCTGAACTAAAGAAATTTTGGGGTTATTCAGTCTGTTAAAGCACACATTGTTAGACTGATAACTGAACATTATAGACCCAATATAAGCCAGAAGGCTGGGTCATCTGTATGCATCCTTCAATGAGTCTGTTAAGGCAGCAAGCACGGGATTTAAGGCATACATACACTTCCTAACAAGTTAATATGAACAAATCATGTCAATCCTTCATCAAGTCCGTCAAGCTTAAAGCTAGGACAGAAGAAATTTCAAATCTCAAAACAAACAAACCAATTCTTCCATCAAACTCGATCAAGCATGAAGCTAAGGTCGGAGGAAACTAAATCTATAATAACACAAAAAAAAGAGATCTTCAACAAACCTATTAAAGTAAAGAGTAGATGGTGGAAGGAGCTCTTATCCATCCGACAAGTCAATCAAGACAAATCGATCAATCCTGTCATTTAACTTGTCCAAACACAATGCACCATAATAATGACAAATTCCGTCAAAGCCTCATAAGTTATTGAAATTAAAGCTAAAGTGATTCGAGATTCATGATAGACTCAAAGGGTCAACTAGTTTTCAACATACATGACTCGCTTCATACGCGAATCACATTTGTTAGGGGCATTTGTTGACCTCCACATATGATCCAAGAGTCAAATCAGACTTATGGAGCAATTCGACGAACTTCGGAAGCAACAATGCTCAAATCAAAGTTGAAATACACAGCACGTCATCGAAATCAATCGAAATGACCTCCGATCGACTAACGGACTTCGTCAACGCATTCAGAATGTTGAAATTGATCGAAATATACAATATTGCACAATCGAGCGGTCAATGCGCTAACACGTGTATCGAAGTCGGGAGATTACAACGATTTTCAAATAATCCTCGTTCGCGAAATTGATCGCGCAGTTAGCTTCGAAACATCAAAATCTATCAAACGAGACTATCCGTGCTCGATTCAGACGAGTTTACGCAAATGTCGAGCCATTGTAAGCGATAATATGCATGTTTTGAACCGAAATTGATTTGATATGATGCCGACTTGAATCAAACAACCTCTGATCGTGAAACGGACTGCGCTATTGCGTTTGAAATGTAGAAAATTATCTAGAATAGACATCCAATTTGACTAAGGTTGTCGCACTTAAAATTTTATCGAAATTAGCATGTATTTCGAGATAAATATATCTAATTATCTCATAATTGCACCTTATCAACACCTTGAAATTTGCAGCCGCTCATTCCCATACCTCCACCTCCTATTCGAAGAATAATGGGTTGCCACATCATCTCTCTCATACCCCCATGTGAAGAAACCAGACCCGCCTATTTCCTGTTTTTCTTTTTGTCTGTCCCGTCCGGCACACGCAGAATGGAACAAACACTCTCTCTCTAGCCTGTTCGTCTCTGTTTTCTCGCAAAAAATTACACGATCCCGTCTGCTGCAAACTGAGCAAGACCGATCTCTTCCTTCCTCTCATTTGTTTCCCATTCTCCACCGAGCATCAGGCCACACAAGTGACTCCCGATCTCCCTCTTTCTCTCGTTCGAACGAGCAGCCCTGCCCGTCCATTCTTCCTCATAGTAGAGCCGAACCCAAGCGACTCCCATTCTTTCTCCCTATGCCATCCGAACGAGCCATTGCCTTTCCCATCCGCTCAAGCTCCGTTACCCAAGCCCTCCAACGCTGCCACTATCTGCCTGCGCAGGCTTCCGCCTTTGCCTTGATAACCACTTGAAGTAACCTGTTGTCCCACCGCAACTACCAAGGTCCTTTTCTTCCGCTGTCGCTGCCATCCATTTTTCACTTATGGTTGCGGCTTCCCCTCCTTTCTTCTCATCGCTTTAACCCCGCGTTTGACCATTGGCAGTGTCTCGGAGGAATCAATTATCCCTGAGCAAAGCTTGTTCTTTGAGCTTGCTTTCACCATTTGGGCTTTACCGTCCTACATTTAGAGAGTTTTTCCCTTTTGGGATGAGGCGAAGGGTTCAAGAACTAGCAATATTAACGAAGAAGTCATCTAAAGGATCAAAGCAAGATTCAGATATGTACAAGCACACTATTGATGTCCAAAGATTACTTTTGGCTTGCGGGCAAATTTGATAGTGAGGGAGCCTGAGATTCAAAAATTTTGGGAGGACAATGAGGTCTTCAAGCGGGTTGTGGATAAGAATATAGGGGCAACTTTCATTTTTCATGATGGGCCGCCTTATGCTAATTGAAAGTTGCACATGGGACATGCTCTGAACAAGATTTTGAAGGATATCATAAATCGCTATAAACTTCTTCAGAATTATAAAGTCTTGTTTGTTCCTGGTTGGGATTGCTATGGCCTTCCAATTGAGTTAAAAGGTGTTTCAAGACCTCATCACGCTTAGAAGAGCGTGACGAGTTTGAATACTCCATTATGCTTAGTAGAGATGGGTTTCAAAGGTAGGCCGCAGTATGATGCAGAGAGAAAAGCGACACAAACTCGATGTAACAGGGACAACATTGGGAGGTTGCCGAAATTTGGATTGACATGAGACTTAAACAAGATCAAATAAAAGTATATTTGAAGACCCCACGCAAGAAAGATAATGAAAGACTATTAATCGCAGACATTGCAGATTGAAGCGCGCTTAGAAGAGCGTGGAGGAGCAAATCCTGAACACTTACGCGATGACGTGGAGGTCAAATACCGTCGGATTGGACAATAATAAATGACTTAAATGGAAATAAATAATAAAATGATTAAACTTGAAAGTAACTTGAGTTGAATTTGAAATAAAAACTTGAGTTGAAATAAAATAAAATAAAAATCAAATCAAAATTACGAGAGCTTGAAATAAAATTCTTTTTTGCAAAGTTATGTTAAGTGAGATTTACAAAGAGAACTTGTAAAGTCTTGAGAATTTACTTCATACAAGAACATAACCTAACAATGGCTTAGAAGAAAGAACAAAGTTGGACAACTCACCGTGAATTCGAATGAAATCTTTCAAAGAAATACTTGGATCTTACATCTGATTTTGAAATTGATATTCACAGGATTCACAATGTCTTCAAATATTTATTTTCAAGCTAGAATGGAACTCTAATATAGTTCATAAAAGATTTGCAACAATTAAATAGCTCATGAATGAGCCTAAATCAGAAATTTTATCAAACATTCAGTCCACACTATTTATCATGGTGACCAAATATCTTATTAAATTAAAAGAAGTTTGAATAATCTTACGAGCTCATCTGTGAACTAGAACAAATATTGAATATGATGAATTTATTGAGAACTTGAAGGCTCATCAACTTGATAGTTCACATACAAGCAAGAATAAAATAAACTAGCTTATCAACGAAGATGTGCAAAGCCTTTCAATAAGCACTTGAGTTGCACTAGGTGCTAGATTGGATGAATTAGAAGCGGCCTAACAATTTTGCGAGCTCATCAACAAACATTAACTAAGTCTTATTGAAGTTTAAGAATTCAATGAATTCAAAACTAAATGTGAAGAACACAAATATTACTTTATTGATTGAATAAGATCCATAGCACCTTACGCCATCAGATTCACAACATATCATATAAGCGAACAAAAGACGTTAATTAAGGCTTCAATTGAATTCTTGCATGCATTATGAAGTGAGCTTGTAATTAAATTCGCCTCAAAATGTGTGCAAATAATCAAAGTTTTCAATGAAACGAAGAGTATACGCAGCACGAGGCAATTATATATATTCAAATTTATAGTATTGAGATGCAGATAAATAAACTAATTAGATAAGCTTTGCACACATTATGAAGTATGATTAAAATTTAAATTTAATGCCTCAAAAGTGTACAAACATTCTTAAATACACTCGCATGGGCCCCGACATTATGCTAAACACCTGAATCTAGTGTCTATTGAGTGGGTTGATTTGCGGTTGGGGGTTAATAAAACAATGATGAGCTTTCTCCACTAAAAAAAATCTCAAGATTTAATTATGTCATATGACGATAATGACTATCTAATTACGAATGGTTGAGTTGATTGAAGATATCAACCAGAGGGATCATAATTATTAAAAATATGTAAGATATTTATATTCAATATTCTCATAATATAAATCTAGATCTGATTATTTATTATTAAATTAATAAAGTCAACCAGATCTAAAATAATAAACTAAATGATCAAGCAGACTTATATTCTCCAATAATGATTGAGTTGATTGAAGATATCAACTTGAGAGGTCATTATTATCAAAATATTCAAAATATTTATATTCAATAATTTCAAATTCGAAATTCTCAAATTATAGATCTAGATCTGATTCTCTATTAGTAAATTAATTGAGTCGATAGGATTTAGAACAATAAACTAAATAGTTAATTAGATTTATTTATCCCGATGATGACTGTGTTGAATGAAGATTTCAATCGGAGGGAATACTACCATCAAAATATGTTTAAGATTTCAAATCAAATTAATATAAATTAAATATCAATCCAAATGAAAATTTTGATGAATTATTAAGCTCAAAATGACTAAACTAAAATCATTAATCTAAAAACTTAAAGCTAAAATCTAACTCACCTTCTACAATTATTTGTTAATTAGATTTATTTACTCTGATGATGATTGTGTTGAATGAAGATTTCAATCGGAGGGAATACTACCATCAAAATATGTTTAAGATATCAATTCAAATGAAAATTTTGATGAATTATTAAGCTCAATATCACTAAACTAAAATCATTAATCTAAAAACTTAAAGCTAAAATCTAACCCACCTTCTGCAATTATTTGTTGAAAGTGACAAATTAAGAAAACTCTAAATTTTGAAATAAGTCAAGTCGACACAATTATGTTTCAATCAATCTCACGCAGTATGGCGTTCGCTTTCGTCGCATTATTTGACCGCAGTTACATATACGCTTGACGAGTAGTTCTTGACGACTGGAAAAATATCATTATATTACATTACTATCAGTCAGATGTTCTCCAATAGTCTTGAGTTGTGAATCATATGATGATTTGATAGGGCAAAAGCCTCCAGCTAATGGGGACTTAAGCTTCCTTAGATAAACACCACCCAAGTTTATAACATTTCGGACGACACACATGTACGACAAAGATCCTTGATTTGGTTGATTACCTCATATCTGTCGTAGTGGACCACGATAGGGATGATGAACCATATGATTGAGCGCGTCATCATTCCCCCAACCATCCGCTCTAAGTTTGTATGATAAATTTCATAAATCTAAATTTCAAAATTTTGCATGCTGCTACTAAACGCTATACATTTAGCGACCTAATGACTAGCCTTAATCGAAAGTTCTTTCTCAGCATTGGAAGGGGTAACTAACTATAGCTTGCGAGAGAACAACCAGATCTAAAGCCTCACAACGAGGCTGAAATCTGGTAGTGTCTTATCTACTATCCCATCCGCTACGAAAATTTGATCGACATTAAATCATCGTCTTCATCGGTGTCGGGCGAATTTTGGCGACACAGAGGTTAAAAGTTAAGGGGAGTCATTTGCGGGAGTCAAGGAAATTGGGTTGGGTAATAAAGCAATAGTAAATTAGGGAAATAAAATGGTAGAATGCAGGGTGTGATCCCTTCACCCAGGTCACAAAACTCAAATTTCGAGTTTCGCTTTTACGTCAAATGCAGTCGAACTGCTATTTCCAAACAACTCGTAGTTGCATTCGATAACAAAATGTAGTTGCGCCGTGCTATCAGACGCACCCTAACTTGCTCTGCATTCTTTAGTTTTCTTAGAAACTTAAGTAATTTTTAGATTTCATTAGCCAAAAGTTTCCTCCAATATTTAATGATTTTGAGTTCTTTCATATTGGTGATCATAGAGTAATTAGATGATTATAAATATTAAAATTAGATGATTAAAATTATATAATAATATAAATACATATTATATTTAAATAAAATTTATATAAAATAATATAATAATATAAATACATATAAATATAAAATATGAATTTAGATATATATATATATATATAAATATATATATATATATATATATATATATATATATATATATATATATATATATATATATATATATATATATATATATATATATTAAAAAAGTTAATAATATGAATATTTTATAACAAGAATGTAATCTGTAATAAAAATATAATTTATAATAATAGTAATATAATGTATATAATCTAAAAGAAATTTAAAAATTAGAATGTTATTTTAATATGCTCATATTTTGCAACTCATTTAACATTTTCAAAGCCCAAATCTCATAGTATAATTCCTAGTTTATAGTCTCACACAGATTTTTGGCATACTCTTAACTATTTTAGTCCTATATCATAGGATAAAGTTAGTATTGCTTTGCTTATATGAAAACAACATAGTTTCACAGCTTGAGCTTGTACCTCTCATAAGTGTAATATAGATTTGTTTAACTAAGCTCATATTAATGGAGTTTTTTTAAATACAGGATATATAAGACTTATTTTAAAAAATTTTAACTTAAAAAATATTTAATTTTAAGTTATATTGGATAATTGACCGATTCTATACAATTGGAACTTGTTCGTTCATTCCTTGTTTGAACTGTCAGTCTTATCATTTATCATTGATTTGTTGAGATATCGATTTTTAAGGTTATTTCAACCGGCCAGAAAGACTAATTCAAAACGGCCGTTCCGGGTAAGTTTTTAAATCCATAGTCTCTTCACTTCACCACTGCCCTCATGAGCTTGTAATATTCGTGTAATTTCATATATCTACTTTTCATTAGTTATGTAAGAGTAAATAGTGTTAATTTGCGCGAGCAATTAAAATTTGAGCTGGTTTTACAGTAATTAAATTTTATCAACTAGGTTAAAGCACAATATTCTTGGTTCTAGAACTTGCTAAGCACCTTACTTCGGCATCCTCTATGAAGCTGGCAAAGATATTGACAACGTTTGGTTGCTCTTTGAGAAAGCAATGATTGTTTCTACGATATGTGTGCTCCTAATTTAGTACTAAATCCTTCTAGCCACAGCCTAGTTAACTTGTGAGAAAATAAGAATGTTAGCATATTAAGCTAGTTAATTTGTAATAAAATAAGGAAGAATGCTAATACATTAAGCATGTAAATTATAAAGCATGTTTTGTAATGCAAATATATATATATATATATATATATATATATATATATATATATATATATATATATATATATGATAAAAAACATATTTATGAAAACATTTCTGTTTAATTATACCTCATTTTTTTCATATCTCAAAAATTATAAAAATTTTTTTTATAAAAATCTATTCTTCATTTCAATTATTTTAACATATAAAGTATATAAAAAGTATGATTATAGTGATAAGTATAAATTAAAAGTTTTTTTAATTTAATTTTACTGTTTATAGGTTAAGGCACCGTAGCTAATACCTTTGTCCGCTAAAACATGCATGCAATGATGGATTTGTTGATGAACGGTTAGAATTATGTATTTGTATAGTTTTATGAATTCTACCAAGTAAATTCCATTTATTTTCTCTATTTGGCTCTTTGCTACTAGATTGCTAATGTTAGGAGAGGGATTTGAGGAAACAGTGAAAAGGAAATTAAAGAAGAGAAGACAAGTTGGAGAAAATTTATATAATTCAAATTGTTGTGTTGAATCCACAATTGGAATTGGCTCGAGGTTTGGATATTGAATGAGGAGAAGCCATTTTGAGGTTGTTAAAAGAAATCATGATTTTGGAGAGATAAGCTCAAAAAAATATGTTTAGTGGAAGACCTAATAGTTGAGGTGAGATACTCAATCTTTATAAGAGACAATTAATGTTAAATTTGTTTTTAATGGTTCTTTTAGCATTCGTTTATATTGTAATGTATCAAGGTTAATTGTTAGTTATGTTAATAGTTTTATCGATGTTGTTGATTGTAAATAGCCCAAATTTGCGGTGTATAGCTATAACTAGAGAAAATTGTGTAATTTTAGTTAGACTATTTCTTCCTCATGATATTTTGCACATTTTATAATTTTGTTAAAGTTAAATACTTTGAAGTATATAATTCTTTACACGTGCATACAAAGGAGGATTGCATATGCATATTAAAGTTAAAAAATTTTAAATGCTAAAGATACTGATGCTAAAGGTGAAATGTATGAAATATTATATTAAATGAGATAGATTAATAAATTATAAAAGCGTGTATAGGAAAAATATCTACTGTCCTGCCTTCTAAATTTAAAACGTTGATATGATATTGTCCAACCTTGAATCAAAAATGATTCTAAAAAAGCTAGTATGATCTGGTAAAGCTTTGAATTGAGAGGGGTGACTTGATTTTAAAGAGTTGATATAATATAGTCTAGCCTTAAATTGAGGTGTGAATGATAATATCTGAAAATTAAATGATATGAAGATCTCATATAACATCTACGTGCTCATGAGTAGTAAAAAATATAAAGGAAAATGATCATAAATCAAGTAGCTACGTATACAAAGAAACTAGTGCAATGTTATAAAAGATTAAATGTTTAACAACTATTTTTACTTTTCACAAGTAGCTTCAATAAAAGATCATATTCAAGTTCTATTTATTTGTTTTTTATATAGCAATTACATCTTTATTTAAATGTTATTTTACATAAGATTTATGTTTGTTAACATTAATATTTACGTTATTTATAATTTGGCATGTACATTATTTTTTCTTTCCTATATGTTTGAATCTTATAATGTAATTTGTTATCCTACTAATTCTTTCAACATGCAAATGGGGAAATGATAATGCATCCTATCAAGATCTCATGATTTCATCATCTCGAGCTATCATGGTCTTTGGTCTACCAAGTTAGCAATGGTAGTTAACCTAACTTGATCGAAGGATCTTTATCGGTAGCCATGGATTGTTGTTTTCAAGGATATCTTGTAGACTTATATTGATGTTTGTCTAAGGAGATAGCTTTAAATCCACTTTAACTAACATAGAACTTTGTGTTCTATCAGGTGCACGCTATGGTTCATAATTCAAAAGTCGGAGCTAGTGGATCATATAGCCTACAGTCATGACCATATTATAATGGTTCTATTTGGCAACAAACCACCTAGCCAAAGGGATTTTGGCAAACCCACATGGATAGAAGATTTGGGCAACATTTTACTTGATTTGACATTGACTCTTTTGTGAGCTAGAATTTTCTTAGTTTATCGCCTCTGATAAACTGTTGCAGAAGGTAGATTGAGTAAATTTTGTTTTAAGTTCTTAGGTAATGAATTTCATTTAAAAATTTAGAGTTTAGTAACTTATCAGGTTTTGCACTTGCATTAATACTTGATTTATATTAATTTAATCTAAATTTTAAATACATTTTGATGGTAATATCCCCTCTGATTGAAATCTTCAATCAACTCAGTCATCATTGGGTTGATTTAGATAAGTCTAATCATTCATTTTCTTATCTCAGACTGTCTCCAATTGAAATCTTTAATCAACTCAACCATCATTAGGGTTCAAATCTTCAATCAACTCGGCCATCATTAGGGTTGATTTAGACCCGCTTAATCATTCATTTTCTTATCTTAGAACTTGTCAATTTTGTTAACTTGCTAATCGAGGATCGGGTCTATGATTAAGGTTTGCAATTATATTTCTTATCTTGAACCATATAGTTTATAACTTTGAATATAAAATTTTTTAATTGAGACCATTGATTGTCGTATACAAGTATAAAATTAAAATATTCTTTTAAAGATTGAATGCTTGGTTTACAATTAGTCTTGTCAACTCCTATTCTTGTGAGAAGGAGAATGATCGAACTGATTGAGTGGAACTTACAACTTCATTATATAGACGAAGTAGCCCGATTAGGAATACATATAATCAATAGATTTGTTTGACATTCAAAATAAATACTTATTGATCATTCAAATACATATATAGTTGTTGAGGCAAAATTAAATTTAGATTAATTTTGATTTTAGCCTGCATAATATCCTCATATTGTATGATCAAACGTTTAATGTTCCAGTTAGAGCATATGCAGAAAATTTGAATTTATTTTACGTTAATCTACACAGCATCCTCAAACATCAAATTTAGATATTCATCATGTGTGTCGAGATCAATGTAGGTTAATTTTAGATTTCTTGCACGCTTTTTAATGCATTAAGTTTGAATGTTAAGTTGCCTTGAAGTACTTGCAAAATCACATTCCTTGTGTCTTTTACATGCATTTTAATGCAATATGATTGAATATAAGATTATCTCGTAATACATACAAACATTTTACTGTCATTCATTTAAAAGCATTCCTAAGTTTTGAAGCACCTAAATAAGGTATGAGATTGTTTTAAAATTTGTGCAATGAAGTTATTTCATAGAAGTGTTTACACATATTTCGAAACATTTGAGTTGAAGAGATGACTACTTTGAAATGCATGCATACTTTAATTCTTTAGGCTACTTGTATACATTTTGATATGGTAAATTTTAAGTATAAGTTATTTTGAGATGTATGTAAACCTCTTCCCAAATGATTTGCATACATCTAGTTGTGGTGAATCCAAATGCATAATTTTCTATGAATGTGTACAGGTTTCAATTCTTTGAGTTATTTGTATTCATCCCCTCAAAATAGATTTAGGCATAGTCGCCTTATACTGTGTGTAAGATTTGGCCTTTAAGGTTGTTTGCATGCACTTTAATATGTTGAACTTGGGATTGATTTGTGATGAGTGCAATGACATATTTGAAACCTTTATTAATGCCTTTTGGCTACTTGCAAACTAGAGTCACATATTTGATGGTATGAAATTTTGGCTCTCGTTTAATCATTTAAAATAATACTTGTTTATTTTGCATTTAGTTTTGAATTCATTGAACTTTTAAACTTCAATAAGACTTAGCTTATGTTCATTGATGAGCTTGCAAGTTTATTACAAACCTCATTCAAGTTTTTTTCAATTCCTTTTCAACATTCTTAATATAGGGTATAGTATAGTCTACTAGCTCATTAATAGCCTTTCTTATGCTCATTGGCAGGTTTTTTAGCCTCACCATAAGTGTTTTATGAAATTCATTTTGGTCTCATTTAAGTTTGAAAATAAGCATTCAAATATATTGCAAATCCTATGTGCTTCAATTCTATATTCAAATGCACAATTCAAGTATTCTTTAAAGAGCCGCATTTGTGCTTGTTGAGAAGCTATCCCGCCTTCTACAAATTATGTTTTATGTTTAATCCTTATTTGAAGGCATGCTTTCGAATCTATGGTTGATTCCACTTATGTTCATTGGCAAGTCATGGCTACTTCTAATCCCTTGTGAGTCTTGTTTGAGCTATGTTCTCTCGTGCAAGTGGATTTTTGAATCATTGCAAGTCTCATTGGAGAGCATTTTATTCATTATGTCTTTTGTTTTGATTTCTACATATTGCTTCTTGTCTTATATGTTTAAATTTCATATTTGACTTGATTATCAATTCAAATGCCAATTTACACTTCAAATATTCATTTAATTTATTTTATTTGAATTTTTTATCAGCTTTGTAATTTGGTGTGGCGACCTCGATCGTTGGTATAGAGGGATCTTTGCGCTTGCCCATTTACTGAAGGCATGCAGTGGTGTTTCCACCGACCATGTCTTTGAACTTATATGTCTAAAAAGTATGCATATGCCTTCAAGTGTACATACATAGCTTAATCTTAGATTTAGGTTTTAGTTTTAGACTTTAGATTTATTATATTTTAGTTTATTTTGATTCCCCTGTCAATGTAAGATTCGGTGGCGTTTCAATAATCTCCTTGCACCATCCCCGTATTGAAGAGATAGAGAGAACGGTAGGGGGAGAGAGAAAGAGAAAATAGGGAATCACCTGTGCGGTTGTAGGCGAGGAGAGGATCGTGGGAGGGAGAATCTTTGGCTACGAGTTCGTGTTTGTCCGAGATAGGGACCTTTGACTTGTATCTAGAGCCGTGAATTGGAGGGAGATTAAGGGTTGTAATCGTTCCTTAATTTCTTCCATATGAGATTAGGTGGGATTCGAAAATTTTTGAACCAAATTAGAACCGTTTTGGAAACGATTTACACCCATTTTTTTTTAAATTAGTTCTAAAATGAATTCAAATATTAAAAATCATATCTAACCATATTAAAATAAATATTTGAATTTTGTTTATTTTTGTGCGGCTCGATTTTTTTTTAACATAACATCGAAATTTGCATAAATTTGTCAGAATCAAATCCATATAATATGGTTATCATTTCTAGGTAAATTGGACGTTTTGAATTCAATGGTACCGACCGTTTTGTGATCGGAGATCATTTGGGCAACGTCGAGGTCGATCGAAATAAAATTGGGCTCAATTCTTGCATCATTGTGCTCCACGGCTTGCCATTCGAGCGCATTGACATTCTGAGCGCATTGACACGGTCAATTTTATGGTCGAAGAAGATCTCGACCAATTCTGGTCGCGATCGGGGTGTTTCAACTCGAATTTGCATGACGACGCGCTTATTTTTTACCAAATTCAATTTGTATGCATGATTATATTTGTGGAATTTATTTATAGGTCAACAGGGAGATAATGCATGGGAATGGAGAGGTGTGGAGCTCGACGGGACATGATAGGTGGACAGGAATTTGACTAGTATTAGGAGAGGATAGAGTTCATTTTCTCAAAATTTGTGTTAATTTTGATAAAATTTCTTGTGCGAGAACACCGAGTAATATGAGTGTTTATCTTAGATAATTTCAACATTCTGAATGCAATGATGTAGCCTGTTTCTCGATCGGAAGTCGTTTAGATGACTTCGGTATCAATTGAGGTAATTGCAACTTTCAACTGTTGACGTCGCATCCACTTGCTCCAACGATTCTGTTTTCATTGTAGCCTTCCAACTTCCATTATAAACGATCAACGCTCGTCTTTTGTAAGCAATTGTTAGATGATGTGAGGGGTCTCTATTAATCAATTTTAGCATTCCAAACGTAGTGATGCAATCAATTTGTGATTGGAAAATATTTTGAATAGTTTTGATGATGATTGGGGCATTTTAGCTTTGATATGCACAGCGTCGCATCCGTAATTTGTCGATTTCATCATCTATGCTTTCATTTGACCTATGAGATGTATGTGGAGGTGGACACATGATGTAAATTAAAAATTTTTTAATATGTATAAATTTATTTTCGATGCTCTTTTAGTAGCTCTATATTTTAAGTTAATGATAGCTAGGAGAGTAGAAATATTAGATTCGACCTATGTTAAGAAAGGAAGAGGTAGGCCTAAAAATGTCTTGGCTAGGAAGTAAAAAATGACCTTATTTTATTAGAATTAAATGAGAATGTGACACTTATTAGGATATAATGGAGAAAAAGGATTGATGTATCTGACCCCACATAGTTGGATAAAGGCTTCTTATTGTTGTTGTTGTTGATTTTTAAATGTATGCTTTCATATCTTATGAATTTGTAATTTGATTTAGAATGAAATTCCATGTTTTAGTGACATTTTGGGCAAACAGTTTCCTACTCGTTCGATTCTGGTTATTTAAAAATTAGAATGGGTGAGTGGTGGAATATGTGACTGACTAGATCGTTTGTTTCTATCATACGTCAGCTTGATTGAGAAGGGTCAAAATGGGGTGTGACATATGTTGTGCGTTTAGATGTCAGCTTATATGTTGATTGCTCATTCATGTTGTTCTAATAGAATCATTGCCGTTTTCCTATTTTATGGTTTTATGCTTAGCTTTGATCTTTTTATTGTTTTATGATTTCGTTTAGTGTTTCAAGCATTCAGGATGCCCTAATAAAGTAAAGATATTATTCTAGTTGATATTTGAAAATTTATTTTAGCACATGTGATATATTGTAGGTGAATTAAACTACCAAAAGAAGAAAATGTTGAGACCCTCATAAGTTATTTACTTTTAGCTTTAGGTTGGGTTGTATAAGAGCAAAGTTTAGATGTTCATTTTTCTTTTTCTTTTAGGTACATCAGCCTTTTGATATATTAATTTGATGTTTGAAGTTGTGTTTATATTATTTGTGCATCAAAACAACATTATTTTCATAAGTTTCTTTATGTGATCTTGTGAAAATATTGTGATAGCATGGTTCACTTGATATGCTCCTAGAAAAAATTAATTTTTCTAACCAACTAAGGTAATTAATTTTAACTAAGAATTAACAACTTATAATCATTCATATTTAAAGCCATGAACAATAAAATTAATTAAGAGAACCATAATTTCATTTTGCTTCAATTTCTTTTATTTGGACACTTCATCCATTGCACATAAGGAGACATCTGACTATTAAGGATGATCACCCTTGTTGGGAAAAATTGCCACTATTATTTGATTGGTTTGTTAACCTTCTTTGTGAAGTAAAATTTGCATACCCATAGCCTTAAAGATGAATCAAATGTCCAAAAAATATATATAATTTATAAAAGTATTGCATTTTAGTTAGGAACAATCTTATACCACTCATATTATTTTTAGTGTTTAGGGCTAGGTTCATATTTCCTTTCTAAGAGTAAATAAAAGTTTAAATCATCTTGCAATTCATAAGACTGATCATATAATTTTAAAGTGTAGGTGTTAGTTGGCTGTCCTACCACGTGTTATATGCTCCATGCAATGTGGTATTCTAACATAAGCAATTGATGTGAATCGCACAATATGTTGTTGAGATGAATTTGTCTAGAGTAGAAAGTGGATATTTTAATCTAAAGTTTAGAATAGTTTATTTGAACTTAATATGCCTAGCCTCAGACGTCATATGATAAAAATTGTTCAAATTCAAAACTTGTTTGATAACATTTGAGCTATTAATCGAATAAAATTGTTTGAGTTTTGATCTAATATTTTTGGCTTGAAATCCTTCCAATTTTTGAGTCTATTATTGCTCTATTCTGGCTCCAAATTTTGTTATGTTTAGACATCTTTGATATGTACTATTAATGAAATATTGATCGAGTTATTGATAAGAGTGCATTTATAGTCACTTGTCATGTCTATCAAGTTGGCATATAATGATGAATTAGATTTAACAAATTGTTAGCCTTAAATCAATAGGTATTCCATATAATTAAAGGTTGCTGGAAGTTATATTGAAGGTCCCCAAAGCCCAAGTCATCCAAAGATGTTTCTTGTTAAGCCTCCAAGAATAAAAAGTTACGGTCACCTATGGAAATTGGAAATTAAAATTATCATATAATCAAAAACTAATCTTTTACTGGTTTAAGCAAATTCAACGGAAGAACTCGCTAGCTTATTTTTTCTGGAGATTGGTTGGGAGAATTCATCTCATTATACTCGATTGTAATATGAAATTCTAAAAAAGTAATCAAGTGTTTGGATAACTAACAATCAACCAATTTATCTCACATAAAGTTTTATTAAGCATTTTTTATATAGATTTATATGTATTTCTTGTTGGCAGCTGCTGCTATAACGTTTGGCCCTTGCCTTAAAAACTTTATAAATAAGCGGTTGGAGGGTGAGCCTAGCATATTCTGACATATTTATGTACCACCAGTCTTAAACTATTCGACAGTAAAATTTAGTAAGATTCTTAGATTTTTTCACTTTATTTTTCTTTTTATTCTTTTTTCCTTAGATTTTATGCTTGGATCTTCCCTGTCAATAATATTCTGGTGTTGCTCATGTAAAATTTTGAATTCAACATTCTATTAATAAGTGAGCATAGATGATGCGAAGGAGAACAAGCCATGTCATGGAGCATCCTAATGAAATGAAAAGATCTCCATAAGTTGAAAATTAAGTTTTTACAACTGCTGAATGTCTTAATTAGAAAGAAGATCATTTGGTTAGGACCAAGGAAATTCTTTTTTGATTTTCTAGAAATTCTCTTCATGTTGAATTTTTTCAAGATTAGTGATATTTTGAATGTCGGCCACTGGATGAACTAGATAGGAGAGTAGATGTATAAGATTCGGCTTATGTTAAGAAAGATAAAGATAGACCTAAAAAGACTTGTTATGAAGTATAAAAATGACATGTAATAGGACACAATAGAGAAAATGATTCAAGTAGTTGACTCCACGTAGTGGGATAAAAGTTTATTCTTATTGTTGTGAAATTTTATTTCTTTTATTTACCAATGTTAGCCAAACCTGATTGCTCTCGCCTCTGCTCTATTAATTAATGAAATATATCTCATAGAAAATACTATTGAGATCCCATGATATGTATCTAATTCCTTGAATTGGTCTCCTTGGCTTGGGTTAGTTCCCGAGTCATCCAGTGGTCACCAGGCGAGTTGAGATAATTGGTATGGTTTTGCGGTGCTTTTCGATCCGTTGGATTAGCGTTCTCGTTGGATCTAATCACTGATCGAGTGTCTCTTGATTCTTGAAGCGGATGTGTCTTTGGTTCTTTTCTGGATGCATTCCTATCGCGGTTCTCAATCCTTAAGAGAATTAGTGGATTACACGCGTTGCCTTCTCTACGGCTTGATGCTGTGCCTCAAATTGTGTTCCTTGGGATTGAATCTGAGCCTTTGATTGAGTTGCGGTGGCTGTCTCTGGGCTGTGGGATTAATCTGCTAGGTGAAACTTGCCTTAATCGTTTCTTTTGTTTGTTTTCTTCGACCATTCGAGCCGTCGTCGCTCCTGAGAGGAAAAGGGGGTGCGGCCGGGGTCGGAGGAGAAAACCAGGTTCTCCGATGAAGCACGGCGGTTTCCGGTGAGGAAAACCAAGAGGAAGATGAGCAGGAGGAAGAGAAGAAGAGGGAGGTTGAAGAAGATAAGTTTCTGTTTGAAATTCTTGATTATGCTCTTTGACTTGATCTCTATTTATACTTTTTGCCCTTCTTTAACTTGGATCCAGATATGCAAGCCTAACTACTTTCTGTTACAAGTTGTTACTTTCGATTACATTCTGTTAGGGTTCTGGCTCTGTTGTTCTTTGGAGATTGAGGTACGCATTTTCCTGTTATTCCTCTTGTTTTCTTGATATCGAACATCTGTTCTTTGTCGAGTTAATCTTTGTTATGGACTTACTTTCATCTGGGATCTGGATATGGCTTTGGTTGCTTTACTCTTTTCTGTTTGTTTCTTGTAGTTGATCCTCATGGAGAGTTAATTTTTCTTGTTGGTATTTGCATGGTTTACTGGATATTATTGTAGGATTTAAATCAAAGAGCACCTCTCTCATTGTTTTTTATCTGTATTCTTTGGTTTGTAAGGTATTATTCTTATGCTCTCTGTATATTGAACATTTTCATCCTTTGTGGCTTTCTGTGGTCTTCCTTCCTGTACTGAGTTTGTTATTATTGTAATTCTTTTTGTTGTATATTATAATTTTGCAATTAAAGGATTTGGGATCATATCATTACTCCCTTCTGTCCCAGGTCACAATCATAAATCTCTATGATTTCTCTTCTATCTCGTGATCATCAATTGATAGCCTTCCTTTTCCCGATTTCTCTGCCTTGTCTGAGGGTCTTCTTCGATGTAGTTGTAGGTTCCCGTCATGTAGATCGCTTCTCTGTTTTGTCTCGGAAAATACGGTTGTGCCAACCGACTTATTGGAAAAGCTATGCTAAGATATTCTATGTAGTGTTTATATGAAAAGATAAACATTATGACTAGGTAGTAGTTGTAGTCTTTGGTTGTATATAGTTGGGTTATATTTGAAATAAAATATAAGCTATTTGGGTTGTATATAACTATTTGGAAGGTTGATAATTATGCATACTTTATATATAATCTTTTTTGATTGAATGGTGAAATTGTCTTGTTTCTAATGCATCTTCTTGTATCCTCAGATTTACGGTTGAGTATCTTTCTAGTTGATACTCTTGGTCATTATATCATGAAGGAAAATAATTTGGCTTGACATATATGTCTCTGATATTTTTTCAATTCAATCTTTTCTCTCTTTCTTTCTTCCATTTGTGTAGTTAGCCTCAATTGTTATTTGTTTATTTTGATTATTCTTTGTGTTGATTGGTGTAGGGTATGTATGTTGTTGCTTATAATTGAGGTTGTTTTAGTCTTTGGAGGTTGGTGATCTTGTAGTTTACGGCCATGAGTGTCAAAGCTATCTTCCATGAGTTTGGCCAATTGAAATGCTTGTTGCAAGCTGTAATGCTCTTACTTCCTCTTGATATCATGTTTAATTCAAAGCAACTTTGTAAAATTTAGGTGGGATCTTTGATTAATAGTTCTTCAAAATCATCTGTAGAAGTTCAATTGTTGTTTGTTGTAATTTAGTTAATTCTCCTCTCAAATCTCTATAGAGGGACCAAATCTCAAGAACCTTTCTTTAAATCTCATGAATGATTATTTAATAATATATTGATACCTAGTTAAGTCAGGTCCATCCATGTAAAGCGAGGCAATTATGAACTTCTTCTTGATAAATGTAATATTGAAGTCGTTCTGCTTTTGAAACACCACTTTAGGATTACCTTAAACCTTGGCATATCTACTTTAATAGTAATGTTTTCTTGTGTTTGTGTAATTATTTGGAGGATAACATTCGTATGAGATGATACATACAGGATTGGATTTGTTCTTTGTTCGAGAGTTTTTTCCGCTTATCCTCTATAACTAATGCCTTCTTTCATTTAATATCATAGAGATTGAGGACATTTGCTCCTCTGATTTGTTTAGCCTTGTCACACATTCTTCTAATATTTTTGATGTGTGTCTTGTTCCTTCTGCCATTTCTGTAAGTAGTGGTCAACAAGAGCACCAATGATATGTATCTAATTCCTTGAATTCGTCCGCTTGGGTTAGGTTCAATGACTCCAGTGGTCCGAACCCCGAGTTGAGATAATTGGGATGGTTTTGCGGGTGCTTTTTGATCCGTTGGATTAGCACCTTTGTTCTCGGCCGTTGAATCTAATCACTCGGATCGAGTGTCTTTTGAACTGATTCTTGAACCGTCGGATGTCTTTGGTTCTTTTCTGCCCTTGGATGCGTTCCTTAATCAAGCGGTTCTCGATCCTTAAGAGAATTAGTGGATTACACGCGTTGCCTTCTCTACGGCTTGATGCTATGCCTCAAATTGTGTTCCTTGGGATTGAATCTGAGCCTTTGATTGAGTTGCGGTGGCTGTCTCTGGGCCGTGGGATTAATCTGCTAGGTGAAACTTGCCTTAATCGTTTCTTTTGTTTGTTTTCTTCAACCATTCGAGCCGTCGTCACTCCTGAGAGGAAAAGGGGGTGCGGCCGGGGTCGGAGGAGAAAACTAGGTTCTCCGATGAAGCACGGCGGTTTCCGGTGAGGAAAACCAAGAGGAAGATGAGCAGGAGGAAGAGAAGAAGAGGGAGGCTGAAGAAGATAAGTTTCCTGTTTGAAATTCTTGATTATTCCTTCTGTTTGGCTTCTGATCTCTATTTATACTTTCTGTTTGCCCTTCTTTAACTTGGATCATTTATCTAACTACTTTCTACATAAGTTGTTACTTTCGGTTACATTCTAGGGTTCGCTCTATTGTTCTTTGGAGATTGAGGACGCGTTATTTTCCTGTTATTCCTCTTCTTGTTTTCATATGACATCGCTCTTTTGTTAGTTAATCTGTTATGGACTTACTTTCAGGCTGGATCTGGATATGGCTTTGCTTTGGTTGCTTTACTCATGTTGCTGTTTGTTTCTTGTAGTTGATCTGGCCCTGTTGGAGAGTTAATTTTGCTGTTGGTATTTGCATGGTTTTACGTCTGGATATTGTAGGATTTAAATCGAAAAGAGCACCTCTCTGTTGTTTTGGTATTTGGTTTGTAAAAGTTATTCTTGCTTGCTCTCGTATATTGAACATTTTCATCCTTTGTGGCTTTCTGTGGTCTTCCTTCCTGTACTGAGTTTGTTATTATTGTAAATCTTTTTGTTGCATATTATAATTTTGCAATTAAAGGATTTGGGATCATATCATCCCACTTGTTGTGTCACGAAGCTTTGACCTCAATTAACCAATGCCTTCTTCATTAAAATTGCAGAGAACTCGAACTCCTCTTAAGTTCAAAATATCCCATCTCAACTCCTATAATGGGAAGTCAAACCCAACAGATTGTCTCTTACAACCTCTTTTCTTAAAATTAACAAATATAGACGACTGTTGGTTATTATTTGCTACTTTTATGAAGGCATCGTTAAGATGGTTCTTAAACTTCCACTAGGAAGTCTCTCTTCATACTTAGCGTTTATGTTATAATTTGTGACTCATTTAGCCAGTGCTTAGAAACTATTGAATAATTCATAAGAGTCTCTTGGAAGTTTTAAAGTATGTTTCTTTTGCAATATTCCTGAAATCAAAAACTTAGAGCTAGCAATAGAGTTGTGTTTATGCAAGAACTTCAAGAATGCCCATTCAAACTGCACTCAATTGGCAGCAATCAAGAAAGTTGTTTGAGTTGTTAGAACTCATTAATAATCATAATGTAACTACAGCAGCATCCTCTTGGCCACATGATTATAATATAATGGGGAACCTGTGATGACTTCTTCAAGACCAGTGATGTCACTTTTGAAACATTTGGGACTTGTCAGCTTAAAAGTAACATAATCAAAGGCAACATCTCCCGATTAACGACCTTCACCTTGAGGGGTGAATTTTCACTTGGAAAAATTGTGGATATGATAGTGACACCGATCAAATGTTGGATGTTAGGAATCACTACGACTAGGAAAGACTACAAGATGTTAACCATTAAAATATCCAGGTAATGAAAACAGTGTTTCGCAGTATCAAAGTTTCCCTACAAGTATGTTTTCTTGCTGTAAATTTCACATCCCCGCCACTTATTTACTTCGAGATTTCAGTAGATTGGAGAAAATTCCAGTTACCAGAAATCTCAATCACAAAACATTCAAATTAAGTTTGCCATAAGGTAATATCCCAGGATCTGGTTCTGTTTTCCCTGCTTCAACGTGATTAGCAGTTAATCAATTTTTTCAGGGAGTCAAGAAAGACACAGAAGCTTGTCTGGAATCATTCCAGCCCACTTGATGTCGAAGCTCTCTTGGATGGATTTTTCACTTACAGGTTATTTGGTTGTGTTAGGAATGTAAAGTGAATGCACGGATTTTAATATTTTGAGAGGTTTGGACTGCTGCAAAATAAATACACAAAGTATTTGTAATATATTTGGAATGTTTTGTAAGAGTGATTTGTGGTGTATTTGAAATTCATCTATTTAGGGGAGATTTTAAATATGCGTCAGTGTAGAGTGAGGGCAGTCGTCAGCTGTCATCTTCCATCCATTGTCGAAGGCCACCTACCGCCAGCCACCCTCTTGCCACCAACTATGACTGCTGCCACCACTCATTGGACCTAGTCGGCCTACCGCCACTGCAACAACTTGTTGGTAGCTGACCCTTGTCGTCCGTCAGACTCCGCCAGCCCTCCACCATTGCCACTTGCAGGCCACTACCATCGCCTTTTGTCAGACCTCGCCGGCTTGCAGCCATGTTACCTGTCAGCCCCTTCACCACCCACCGAACTTTGTCGCCACAACCACCGGTCTCTCCAAAAAAATACTTTATATTTATTCAACCATACGAGAAAAATATAAACCCTTGTATTTATAGGATTTTTAACTAAATAATCTAAAGTAATATAAATGTTCTACATAAAATGTATGATATTGTATTTACATTACTTTCTTTTTTCAGATAATTAAACAGTTCATAAATTTATCATGATCTCTCCAAGTTGGAATCTATTGTACTGCCATTTTATGGCTTCTCTTGTGGGCATAGGGAAACAAAGGAAATGATTTCTCCACCAATCATTTGGGGATAAGGTGACTGATCTATAATGCTATATTTGTTTGACCATTTCTTAATACTTTCAAAGCAATAGTTTCAACTTATAAAGCCACCATTAAATTTCCAGCAATAGGGAAAACTCTTACATTTTGTGAAAATTTGTTGCAATCTTGAGCATGTTACTCAAAGCAGAATGATAGCATGCAAAAGAAGGTACTATAACTTGATGTTTAAAGAGATTTTTGATTCAAGACCTCAAAAATGATCAAGTCATTGTATTGAAGGTCACCAAACCCCTCATTTTGTTCAAATCAATATATCCTTTGATTCTAAGAATGAACTCACCAATGCTCTTCATTTGAATATTGAAGTTTTTTGCTTGATTGTTATATGAATGTCCAATATTAATGTTGTGTCGTAGACTTAGCATCCTTAAGTCAACCAGACTAATAAAACATTAAGTTGCTACTTTGACAAAGTCTATTTGTTGTGAAGTCTAGATGTTGAATGGCACCTTCATCCAAGAAGAATACACAGATTAGATTTCAAATGTAGTGGTTGCTTTAAAGTTTAATGACTAGTTGAGAATGTCCATAAAATTCATTAATTTGAACTTGGCTTGCCTCAGTTATCCTCCATCAGAAATAGATGCTCTTGTTAATTTGATAGTATTCATTAATGAGTTTTGTTGAGGGTTTTTTTTTTTTTTTGTTATTGTCAAATAAAAAAATGTCTCGTTAATTTTGAGAAGACTATTTTTATCACTAGTGTGATGAATTGCATTACTATTATGTCATGTAATCTAAATATTAGGAAAGCACTAAAGCTAACTAAAATAGACATGTAACCATGGACCTTGCAACAGCAACCATCATCCTTTATCTCATTATATGGGATTGGTTACATGATCCTTCTTCTCCATTGTATCTTATTAAGTGTCAATTTATCATTTAATTCTAATAAAGTAAGATCATTTTTTATATATCTTAACCAAGTCTTTTTAGGTCTACCTTCTTTCTTTCTTTACATAAGATAAATCTAATACATCTACGCTACTAATTGGGTCATCGGATGATCGGCAAATTATGTGACCAAACCATCTAAGATGACTTTCTCTAAGTCACTAGAGCTACTCTAACCTTTTTCACAAATATATTCATTCCACATTATCTCTAAGAATAAAGCCACACATCCACTTGCATCCTCATCTTTGTAACATTTAACTTAATTTTATGTTTCTCTTTATTGGCCAACATTCTGCACCATATATCATTGCACGTCTTATCATAATCTTATAAAATTTTTTCTTAAATTGAAGCGGTACTTTTCTATCATGCAACAAATTAGATGCATTTCTCTACTTCAATCATCTAACTTGAATTTTGCTAATAACATCCCCATCTATTTCACTATAATTTTAAACAATAGCCCAAGATATTTAAAACGCTCACTCTTTTTCAAGACTTGATCACTCAATGTCACAATCCCATCACTAGATCTTCTACAACTAAAATTGCACTCCATATATTCAGTTTTAGATCTATTTAAATGAAAACTTTTAGACTCTAAAGTTGACCTCCATAATTCAAGTTTTGCTTGAACTCCCTCTCTAGTCTTATTAACAAGAAGAATGTCATTAACAAAAAGCATGCACCAAGGTTCATCCTCTTATAAATGTCTAGTGAGAACATCCATAACTAAAGCAAAAAGATATAAGCTTAAAGCAGATCCTTGATGTAATCCAATTGAAATAAAATATATATATTTTATCAATCCTCTTTGTATTTGGACACAATTAACAGCTCTAGTATACATATCCCTAATAACTTCAATATAATCAATATTAATTTCTTTCTTTCTAGAACTCTCCAAACGACTTCTCTTGAAACTTTATTATATGCTTTCTCTAAATCAACAAATATCATATGTGGGCTCTCCTTACTTTCTCTATACTTCTCCATCAAACCTCTCAACAAATGTATAATATGCACATAGTAGATCTACCTAATATGAAATCAAATTAATTTTGAGAAATATTTGTCACATCGTAACCCATGCTTAATTACTCTCTCCCATAATTTTATTGTATGTCACATTAACTTAATTCCTCTATAATATGCACACTTTTGTGCATCACCTTTATTTTTAAAAATAAGAATTAACAAACTCTTTTTTTACTCATCTGATATATTTTTTAGTCTTTAAAATAATATTAAAAAAATTTAGTAAATTAGGAGATTTATTGATCTCCTAAGCATTTTCACACCTCTATTAGAATATCATTAGATCCTAATGTCTTTTCACACTTTTTTTTTAAAGTCTCTACAACTTCAATTTTATTAATATGACAGTAAAAAGAAAAAAAATTATTTTTGTTTATGGTATTAAGGTTGCTAAAGGCAATCGTATTCCCACAACTTCCATCAAAAATTTTATCAAAATATCACATCTACTTATGTTCAGTATTTTCTTCTAAGAAAAATATTTATAATTTTCATCCTTAATGCATCTCACTTGAATTAAATCTTTACTTCTTCTTTCTTTTGTCTGATTAATTTATATATTTATCTTTCACCTTCTTTGATATCCAATTTATTGTATAAATCACTAAAAACATAATTTTTTGCGTCGCATATTGCTTTCTTAAAATCTCTACGGGCCACTTTATATATTTCTCAATTATTCAAGTTGTTACATTTAAAGTTTTATAACAAATCTTCTTATTTTTTAATCTTTTCTTATATATTTTGATTTCACCATAAACTATTATTACTAAAAAGAAGATTTTTCTTTTGATTTTTCAAGCATATTTTTTGCAATTTGTTTAATCTCACTTATTATTATTTCTCACATAACATTAGTTTCTTCATGAGTATACCAAATTTTAAGATATTGTAGTTTACTATTAAAAATATTTTTATTAGTATTCTTTAAGTACATTCATCTAATCATACGATAATATTTTAATTTATTTTCATCTTACAATCATTCATTTTAAAATCTAAAATAAATCGTCGATGTTGGGTATTTAAATATTCACTCGGAATAATTTTACAATCTTTACAACCCAAACAATTTATTTTTCTTATAAGAAAATTAATTAATTTTTTTTAATAGGTCCATTCTTATATGTAATAATCTATTTATCTCTTTTTTTTAAATAAAATATTAACAATTATGAATGCATAAGTTAAACTAAAATTGAATATATTTTTATCTTCTTTATTAGTCACTCCAAATTCATAGTCACTATAAATATTTTTAAAATCTTATTTCACTCTACTAATATATTCATTTAAACCTCCTCTAATAAATACATTTTTCATAAAAGGTATCATTTGTATTAATCCATTTAAGTAATTACAAAATTCTTCTTTTGATCTTACATCTAAACTTATTTAAGGAGTATAAATACTTATAATATTAATAATCTTAGTATCAATAATAATCTTTAAAGCTATAATTCTATCTCTAAGACTATTAATATTTATAATATTATTTTCCAATCTTTTATCTATAATCACATCTACATCATTTATAGTTTGACTCCAACCTAAATTTTAAAATTTAAAACTTAAACAATCAATCTCCTTAGCCTTCTCTCCAACATGTTTAGTTTCTAGAATACATAAAATATTTATTTTTTTATGAACCATAATATCTATTAATTCTATTAATTTACTTGTAAGAATACTTATATTTCAAGTTCTTAACCTAATCTTAATTTCAATGACTAACTTCTTTAATCGCATCCATCCATAATGTGAGAATCTTTGATTATTTAACTCTACACCCAGTCACCATTGTAGCAGTTCATGGTCATAATAAATTTTTAGATTAGTTGTCGCAATAAATTTTTAGATTATAAGATGGTCTACTTCTTTTCAACACTACAAGTACAAAATTCAATTATTAGTGATTGAACTACCATTTAAATGGTCTACTTCTTTTCAACATAAAGTTTACATTCCGTAGGAATCATGTTGTCTCAGTTAGTCCATAATTTGCCGCAATCGACGACAATAGTGGTGATAATAAATTTTGAACTTCTAGTTCTCTCACAGCTTTCTCCTAAGTTCGTTTCTAGCTCCCTCCTCCCTTCATGACAAGAGCGATATCCTATTTATAGAATTCTAAGAGGGGCATTTTGATCATTGTAGCCAAAATCTCAAAACACTCCGTCGGATAGTTTATATCACTTCATTTTATCATAGATAATTTTTTTGATGATTTGACCATTCAAATCTGATGAGTGTCTTATCAATCGCCCTATCATGCTGACATTAATTAGACGCCAAATTTGAAAGTCATTTGATCATCCAGTCAATATTTTGAAGTTTTCATATATAATTTTTGGGCTTGATCTTAGCTCAAATGAGCTCGAATTGACCCGATTATAGTGTTATTGGACTCATCTCTCTGAGTCGTTTAATTTGATTGTATATATACTTTAACTTGAGATTCATGCATGATTTATAAATTTTAAAAGGATATATCAAGTTTTAAGAGCTTAAGAATTTTTTTTGTCATTCCTCTACACTTAACGCATGCAAAAGAAGTTAATGCAAAACCTATTGATATATGTATATATCTATTTGAGAAAGATTTGTTGAGTGAGTTTAGAGATACATCCCTTGAAATTTATTTTGAGTTTTATCCTATGAAGGAGAACCAATGCATTATATATACTTATAGATTCGCAAGTACTTTACCTTGCATATTATATAAAAAATTCAAATATGCTTGCAAAATATAAAAAATAAGTAGATATATGGTAGAGCCATAAATACAATCATAATTAAGTGTATCCCATGTTCATATTGGATGATAGCTTAGATCTTTTTTTCTTTGTTGTTTAAATTTATTTTTTGAAGTTGATGAAAGCAATAGGTATGATTGAAATAGGATAAAGGTTAAAGATAAGTGAAAATAATATTCAAAACCTTTATTAGATTATATGGAGAATATGCATATATGGTAGATCCATAAATTAGATTGTTAAGTTCATGCCCTTGTTGGTTGATATATTAGATCTTATTTATGATTCAATATATTTTTTTCTTACATTTGATTCAAGAAGTGGGTAATTAGAGTAAAAATTGGAGAAGTGTGAAAAACAATAAAAACTTGGATGCATTATATAATTTACTAGCCATGCATTTTGGACTTTTTAATGCACTCAACATATTAAAGAAATTAGTGAACATTGTCATAAAATCATTTATAGAAAAAATTTTAATGATTTATTTTGAAGATATTTTGATTTGTAGCACAAAAAAAAGGATAAACACTTGAAGCATATTATGTTAGTTTTCAATAAGCTCAAAGAGAAAATTATAAATAAATTTAAATACTTTTTTTATAAGTGACTTTCTTGTGATTTATAGTTTATTCATATGACATCAAATTAGACTCATCCAAGATTAAGCTCTTTATATATTTGTTAACTTTGAAGAATTTCATTGAGATTAGAAATTTCTATGGAGTAGTCATCACATGCTTAAGCCTTCGCATTAAGGCTATACTATCTTCTACATACTGGTGAGTGATCGTTCATGTTTATCATGCCAAATGCATCTCTAGGATTGGTAGGCTTTCATCCATATGTTCATCCATATGTTCTTTCTTGACATCTTTTCTTCTCTAAATTTAAATCCATATCATCTATATCCTCGCCTCATTTGGGCAGCTCCATCTAGCTGTTCCTTATGTTGATGTTTATTCACAATCACCTCCATCCTTGGTTATTCTTATGAGTGTGAGGGTTCCTCCATGTCTATCTTTCTCTTATGTCGATAGTTCCTACTAGCCCAAAAGCTCATCCTACTATTATTTCCTTTGGTAGGAGATCTTTGAGTTCAAGATTGTAGCCCTCTTCATCCACACCCATTTCCCTTTATTTTGACTAAGAATCCATGTCATTGTAATACAAGCAACCATCTTCTTTTTAAGGAAAATCATTGTTTATCTTTTTTTAGAAGAAAATTATTAAGCTTTGAAGGATGTTATTTAAAAATTCTTGTTCGATTTACACTTTGTAGGTAATTAGTATATTGGAAAGTTTGACTATGGTGACATTTATAAGACTTTTTGAGATATAGATTACACAGTTCTTCTCGAGATGTACATGCTATGTTAATGATTATTTGAGCTCATGTTAGCGGTCCCTTCATTTTGATGGATTTGTGGAATCATCAATCATTTTTCTCTAAGTTACTTTTTTCTCAATTTTGATTATATTTCTTCAATCAAATCACTTTATACTCTTTAGGGTCTATTTTTGATAAACTTTTTATTAGTAGGAGTTACTACTATTTGAGACCTTTTATAGCTTGTATTTTTGAAGTAGATAGATTTTATTATGATAGTGCATTTTCTTCCTTTAAAATAAATGATCCATCTCATATAACTAAATTATTTTAAAAAAAATAATTAGAATAATTAGATTGTGTGGCATTAAGTGTTGGCTTTATAAGCTCACATTAAATACTATATTTTCATGATAACATTTGTATTTTGGAAATTAGTGTAATGGCTATTTAAGTTGTGTAGATAGAACAATGAAGCCATCAATATCAAGCATGTGCATATGAAGATATGTTGTATTGATAATTTTTTTTTTTTATAACTAGAAGCACAATAAAATTTCGAAGTGTAGATGCTCTAAAAATTAATTAAGTAAAATATTTTATGAATTATACTTAATTACATATTTTATTTTAAATGGTTTTACAAATTTAGATTAACCTTTAACAAGTTAAATGAATTTCTCAAAGAAAAATAAATAAATTTTAATAATTAGGGTTTATATGATTTTATTTAATAGGTTTTTATTAACATAATAGGCAATTTTAAATCTTAACATTACTTCTTAAATGTATAAAAGTTTGACATTTCCTTAAAATTATTTGCAGGCTTCTACTTGGGGGGTTATTTGATTGCTTATTTTTATAGTGTATTGTAAATGAAAATTTTACTTTTAAAAATTTCACTGTTTCGTTTGTTGTATTTAAAGTCAGTGCATTTTGAGAGTGTATTTAAATTTTCAAATCCATTATGTTTAGAATTCATCAAATTTGGATGAATTTGAATTGCATGATTGAGTGTAAAGTGAGATTGAATGCTACCTATCACCGCCGATTAACCCCCATAGTTGTCGCCGATCACTATTGGTCACCTATCCCTGCTCAGCCACTAATTGTTATAAACAATTGATTGATTATCACCAACAACTGACCAATTGCCCACTGACCACCACCAACAGTTAACCGACTTCCCACTGCTTGAATGCCAGTGGCCCAGGTCACTTACCACCTACCATCGACCGCCATTGACCACCCCATCAAAGCCCGTCGTCCCAGTCGATCACCCTACCACAACTCGTCGACTGCCACTCACCACCTCTACCTCTCATCGTTATTGGTCATTGCTCATCATTATTAGTAGATGCTACTTTCGTTATCATTACATTTACTTTTACTATACCACCTGGTCATCGAACTCCTATAGCTACCATCATTGAAGCTACAAATATTTTTCTTTGCACTATCTAACTTTACTCAACAAAATAGATAAACTTCTACATTTTTAGTCTTTTCAATCAAATAATCTAAAAGTAATCTAAATATATCACTTTCACTTTACATTGCATTTCTTTTATATTGCATTTCAAACTCAGCTAACTAAATAGCCCCTAAGTTTAACATCCTCTACTAACCTTTTTATGGGTCACAATTAAATTTTTAGAGATCTTTGCTTGTCTGTTTTGGTAATTGAAAACTATACAAAGTTATCAGGCAATCAATCTAATTCCACTTTTGGATTAACAATTATAATTTAATCCTAGAACATCCTAATGAAGATTGTATATTTATTATGCCAATTCCATTGGTTAATGTTACTAATTTTCATAAATTCAAGATCTCTTTTAATTCAATCTTACAAATTCTTTTCATTTCAAAAGAGAAGAAGAAAATTCATTGAAATTTAATTCATAATATCCTTCCATGCACTTTGGAATGTAGCATTGTAAGATCGTTTTCTTTATATCAAAAGGATCTTACATGTAAGTCAACTGTAGAAGGCTTAGAGATTGCTCCCTTGCCAATAATGAAGATGAAGGCATTCTTTTCCTTGAAAGAAGAACTTTTTAAGGGTTTTTGCACTTGCGGATTATGAAGAGTATGCCGCACAAGTAAAGAATCCTAAATGTGAGTTACACATAAGAGTGGACATATGAATTGGATAATGAAATTTCATAAAAGTTAACTTCTCTCTTTTATGCACTTTATTTTTGGTTTGTTGTTCACATTCATCTAAATTATTACACATAAAATTGTATAAAATAATAGTTATTTTTAAAAATGATTTTTAAATTTCCAATTTACTCTCACCCTTATCTTGGGTTGTGCATAAGCAATTAATTAGTATTAGAGCTTCAATTCTATTTTCTTTCTTTAGAGCCAAGAGTTGATGTTAGAATTTTTATTGCATGCAATGCACACAAATGTTTGATGCATAACATGATGTTAGAATCCTCCCAACCCTAATACCTATTTCCTTCCATGCATTACTCTCTCTCTCTCTCTCTCTCTCTCTCTCTCTCTCCTCAGACAAACAACAACCAAGTACTTCTCCATCATCTCCTACAACTCCAAAAAGTTGATTTAGTTCTACTCTTCTAGAGAATTGAAGGTAAATATCTTCCTTTAGCTTCATAAAGTTTCAATTCTTGGTTTTATCTAAAACTTTGTTTTGTTACTTCAGATTTTAGGTAGGGCTCCACTTCCTTAAAAAAAATAAGTATATAATTGAATAATTCTAATTTTTATGTTAGATCTATCATATATTGTAAAGATTGTAAACAAAAATGTGTGTTTTAGGTTTGGACTGCATAATGGCAAATTTTGGGTAATTATTATTTTGAGCTTTTTCAAAATATTCAGTGTTTTGAACTTGCATAACATATTGATGAATTACTTAAGGGATTAATAGAGAAAGCATTTGATTTATATTATTTATGGGTAACTGGTACTTTTTAGTGATAGTGGAATCAATTAATAATTTATAACTAGGCTTATTTTTTGTATTTGTGTAGTATGAATATCCATAGTCAATGATTATGGATGTACAATAATATTTACCTACACAAAGAGGATTAACTTAGTTTTTAAATGGTTTCGATTATTTTTTTGCATGCAACTCCTCAATTGCCTATTTTCATTCTTAAGAAAAGTTTAGATGTTCATGTGCTAAACACAACAATTAAATATTTAACACCAGATGAAGCTATGGATGATTTATATCAAATGGGATTTTAACCCATAGTTTTTGGACTTCTTATAATTGTTGGTCTTATTTTTGAATGAGGCTAACACTCATCCTCTCAGTACTTAGGATTCTAATCCTAGACTAATGATCTCCCCCACTTAGACACTTATGACACTTTTTTAGTGCTCAGGTGAACACCAAATTCAAAATTAAAACAAACAAAATTCAAAATCAAATCAAATCAAATAAAATTTTTGATTTTAAAACTAAACTGAGATAAACCCAAAATTAGGCCTAAGTCTGGCTAATGGATCATACTACGACCTATCCTAACCTAATTTGACTAAATGAATTTAAACCCCTACCAAATTCAATATAATTGAACAAAAATTATTATAAAACACTTTTGAACCAAAATCTAAATCTAAATGACTCCTAAGTAGGTTAATTAGGTTGATTAACCCAAACAACCCATTTAGGCCTAATTTAATCCAAATTCAAACCATATTACATTTATGTATAATTTAATTCAAATTCAAATCAAATCAAGCTAAAATTAAATCAAATTAAATGAATATAAAAGTTTAAGATTATTAGTTAAACTTAATTTAAAAAAATTGAATCCAACTAGAACTCAAAATGGCTAATCACGTCATTTGATCTAACTTATATGGGCCCCACTAAGTCAAAATCAAAATCTAATTAAAATTAAGCTAAATTGAGCTCTCCTGAAGGATCAAATTTATTATACTAATTCAATTGAACACAAAATTGAATTTATTGAGGCTTAAATTGGCTAATTGAGCTATTTAACTCAAATGGATCAAATTGAGATAAAATTAAATTAAATTGAAATCAAATCAAATTAAACACTCAAAATCACTTTAAATACTCAATTGAACTTAATTCAACTTCTCTTTAGATTTGGTTTAATCTATTTGGTCTATGGACCCAAGTGAATCCAAATTGATAAATTGGGTCAAGTCCAAAATTGAACCCAAATCAATTGCAATCAATAAGTGCTAATCACTCTAAATAATCTATCAAACATAATTGAAGTCTAATCCAAACTCAAATCAGTCAATTAGAACATTTAAACTATTTTGACTCATTTAAGTCAAAATATGTCAACCTAAGTTTAAACCCATTTAAATAAAAATCAATTCAAATTGATTGAACCTAAAGGCATTGAATGATCAATTAGACATGATTGAAGTTTAATTTCAAAGCCAATAAGCCAAAATGGCTACATAACCCAACCCAAATCAATTGGGTCAACATGGGTTAACCCAAACTTTAAATTAAAGCCATAATGTCTAAATTGGACTTTGGCAAGCCAAGCCCAACCTATTTTCTTATGTGTGGAAAGATTTTATAGTCTTCAAAGGTTGGAGGAGAAGTCAAATGGAGGGAGATTCAATGCAAAGGAAAAAAGCGCAACACCAAAAATTCCAAACTCCTCATCTCTCACTCCACTATCCTAATTGCTTGACTTTAAGATGATCTTCACTCACTTGACCACCTCCACAATAAGTTTTCAGGCTCCTAATTCATATGGCCGGCCACTCCAAACTCCACCAATGATGGAGGGATTGGCCAACCATAAAAAGGGGAAGAGAGTCTTCCTGTCCCACATTAAGCATTCCCCACACCTTTTTGAAGCTATAAGCAATCAAACCAAGCCTTCCACTTACTTCCTCGACCACCCTAATCCCAAAAATTCCTAAATTCCAATGAGAGGTAGTGGAGCTCGATGTCACCGACAATCAATGAGGAGGCAAGTGTGCATATTCATTTCAAATTCACTCAACATAGGCTTGAATGAGGTAACCGACTCACCTCATAGCTAAGCCCTAAGTGTTGATCATGTGTGAAGTCAAATCTCTGGAAATTAGGATTTGACCCTATAATCCCATTATTTTGTTCAATTTCCCACATTTCTGAAGAAAAATACATGAGTTTTTGGTGAGACTCACTGAAAATTAGGCTAAAGTGGCAGCTGGCATGCCATTTACCCCTCTTGTTCATCATCTATGGGGAAGGAGAAGCAGCAACAGTTTGATCCCATTTAATTAGGATGGACGGCTAAGTTTAAAATATTAGGACTTGATTTAAGCCCTTGGATCAAATGGATTTAACCTGGATGATTCAATCTTTAATCAAATGGTATGAATTAAGCCCAGTTCTCCCACTCATTTCATGTAGGACTCTTGTGTGTCCCAATTGACCATCGACATGCATTAAAGCATATCCAATCAACATTGACTAGTTTAAATAGAAAATTAAAAGTTTTTGAATTTTAAAAATGCAAAAAGCACTTAAAACTTCAAAAAATCATGAAAATTAAAATACTTAATTAAAAATATAAATAAAACCTTCTATAGATTCATCTTTTCAAAAGGAATCTAATGAGCCTATAATTATCAATTTTTGTTAGGTGTTTTGAGATTAATTTAAGTTTAATTAAATATTCTTTAATTAACTTTAAAATACTAATCTATTTAAGCTAAAATTTTCAAGAATTGAAATTGATTGAACCTAAAGGCATTGAATGATCAATTAGACATGATTGAAGCTTAATTTCAAAGCTAATAAGCCAACATGGCTACTTAACCCAAATCAATTGGGTCAAGATGGGTTAACCCAAACTTTCAATCAAATCCATAATATCTAAATTGGACTTTGGCAAGCCAAATCCAACCTATTTTCCTATGTGTGGAAATATTTTACAATCTTCAAAGGCTAGAGGAGAAGTCAAATGGAGGGAGATTAAATGCAAATGAAGAAAATGCAACACCAAAAATTCCAAACCCCTCATCTCTCGCTTCACTCTCTTTATTGCTTGAATTTAAGATGATCTTCAATCACTTGATCACCTCCACAACAAGTGTTTATGTTCCTAATTCATATGGTTGGTCACTCCAAACTCCACCAATAGTGGAGGGGTTGGCCAACCATAAAAAGGGAAAGGGAGCCTTCATGTCCCACATTAAGCATTCCCCACACCTTTTTGAAGCTATAAGCAATCAAACCAAGCCTTCCACTTACTTCCCCGACCACCCTAACCCCAAATATTCCTAAATTCCAATGAGTAGTAGTGGAGCTTGACGTCCTCGACAATCAATGAGGAGGCAAGTATGCACATTCATTTTAAATTCACTCAACGTTGGCTTGAGTGAGGCAACTGAATCACCTTATAGATAAGCCCTAAGTATTGATCTTATGTGAAGTCAAATCTCTCGAAATTAGGATTTGATCTTATAATCTCTTGAAATTAGGATTTGACCTAAGTATTGATCTTATGTGAAGTCAAATATTCCTAAATTCTAATGAGTAGTAGTGGAGCTTGACGTCCTCGGCAATCAATGAGGAGGCAAGTGTGCACATTCATTTTAAATTCACTCAACGTTGGCTTGAGTGAGGTAACTGAATGACCTCATAGATAAGCCCTAAGTATTGATCTTATGTGAAGTCAAATCTCTCGAAATTAGGATTTGACCTTATAATCCCATTATTTTTTTCAATTTCCCACCTTTTCGAAGAAAAATACACGAGCTTCTGGCGAGATTCACCGAAAATTAGGCTTAAGTGGCAACAGGCATGCCACTTACCCCTCTTGTTCACCGTCCATGGGGAAGGAGAAGCAGCAATGGTCTAATCCCATTTAATTAGGATGGACAACTAAGATTAAAACATTAGAAGGACTTGATTTAAGCCCTTGGATCAAATGAGTTTAACCTCGACGATTCGATCTTTAATCAAACGGTCTGAATTAAGCCCAATTCTCCCACTCATTCCACGTAGGACTCTTGTGTGTCCCAATTACTCATCAACATGCATTAAAGCATATCGCATCAACATTGATTAGTTTAAATAGAAAATTAAATCTTTTTTAATTTTAAAAATACTAAAAAGCATTTAAAACTTTAAAAAATCATGAAAATAAAAATACTCAATTAAAAATATAAATAAACCTTATATAGATTCAACTTTTCAAAAGGAATCTAATGAGCCTATAATTCTTAATTTTTGTTAGATATTTTAAGATTAATTTAAGTTTTATTAAAATTTTAATTTTTTAATTAACCTTATAATACTAATTTAGTGAAGATAAGATTTTCAAAGATTGAAATGGATGATAATCCTTACCTACAATAAAAATTTTAAATTAAATGGCCTTCTAGAGTTCTTGAATTTTGAAATTCATTGGCTGATTTTGACTAAATAAATAATTAAAAATTATAAAAATTTACCAAAATAGTCTAAAACACTTTAACAATCACCATAGCATATAGAAAATTTGATTAAGTCCTCTGAAACACATTAAATCATAAAATTATCAAAATGAGAATTAATTACAAATTAATTAATTAGTTTAATTAACTAGAAATTCAAAAACTTAAAATAAATTAACCATTAAATCAAAAATGTAAATAACCGCTCCCTAGATTCATATTCTAGAGATAAATCCCACATAATTAAAAACTTCAAATTTTTAAAAATATTTTGGGATTAATTTAGAAATTATCAAAAATTATAATTCTTTAATTTCTCTCAAAATACAAACCCAATTGGATTGAAACTTTTAGGTTATGAATATAATTCTAAGATCTAAGAATTGTGAAAATTTCAAGTCAATCAGATCCCTGGATTAATAGTTGTGATTTTTTGAACCATAGTAGGGTGATTTGAATAAAATAACTAATTAAAAATTAAGAAAATTTATGAAAATGTGCCAAAATGATGTAAAACATCTTCACTAACATCAAAGATCATAATAAAATTAATGGGTTAATTGAATTTGGTTAAATCTCAAAATCACCTAAATTAGGGTTTAAGAAAAGGTTAAATTTTAATTAAATGATTTATTTGAACTAAAACTTCAAAAATTCATAGTAAATCAATCGCTTAGCCAAAAAAAAAAAAAAAAAACAAATAATCTCTCTCTCTCTCTCTGAATTCATATTTCAGAAAAGAATTTAACAAAATTAAAATTCATAAGTTTTATTAGAAAATTATCAAAAATGATAATTATTTAATAACTCTCAAAAGATAAATCAAACTAAACTGAAATTTTTATGTTACAAATTTAATGCAAATATCAATCAAAATCATAGCTCAGAAGTTATAATTTTTAAGCCATTTTTAGAATAATTTAGATAAAATAATTAATATAAAATTATAAAAAAAATCAGGATGATTCAAAACAAATTTATTAATATCAAAGACCCTAAGAAAATTAATTAGACCCTTTAGATTTAATTAAATCATAAAAATTTACTTAATTAAAGATTAAAAGGAATTAAAACTATAATTAATTTAATTAATTAAGCTCGAGCTTACAAATTCACAACAAATTTACTATTAGCTCAAAAATCACAAATGACCCCTCTCACGATTTCTATTTCTAAGAGTAATCAAAAGGAATTGAAAACTCTAAACTTTGTTATATATATTAGGATTAATTTAAAATTTTATAAAATTTTATAATTTTTAAATTATTGTGAAAATATATACTTAATTAATTTGAAATTTTTATAGTAGATTTATCATACCAATGCCCAATTTTGATAAAATTTTCAAAACATTTGGATCATTGGTTCAAAAGTTAATAATTTTTAACCGTCTCAAGACAATTTAATCTAATAATAAATCTCTTGATTATAAAATTCACAAAATTGACATTAACTAACTTGGAATAGTCTGCTTAATAGAGAAAAGCTTAAATTAAATAATTTAACCATTTAAACTTAATATGTAGCATGAAACCCAAACTTTAATTAACCTAAACTTATCATTTTCATTAAATAAATTACAAAGAAATTTTAACAAATTTTAATTGAATTAGATATTTGTCCAAAAATTATAGATGAATTAAACACAAGTAATCACTAACTAAACCCTAAATTAAAACTAAATAAATCTAACTTAATCAGGAACTTAAACCAAATAATTTTAATAAATCTAATTAATCATTAATTGGAACTTAATTAAGTTTGTCATATGGAAATAAATTAAACATTAATTAAATTTCAAGCTAAAGCTAACTAAATCAACTTAGTTCATCTTAAAGTGCAATGAACCACTAATCAAGCCTTAATTAACTTGTTTAAGACTCGATTAGTCCTTATTTAAATATTGATTAAATTAATCATAATTGATTTAATTAATCATTAATTGACCTTTAATCAAATAAATTATTTAAATTAAGCTAAACATTTAATTAAAATAATTATAGTGAATTTAATTATTTATCGATTAAACTTTAATTAAGGTCAATCACTAATTGAGTTAATATTTAATTAATCATTAATTCAGTATTAATTGAATCAACTATTTTTATCAAGCCAAACATGGTTAATTGATTGTTAACTAAATCCTAATTAAGTTAATACTTAATCAACTCTTAATCAAATTGATCATTTAACTATATTAATAATGATGAATCCTAAATAATTGTTGATCGAACTTTAACTAAATCAATTATTTAATTAGCCAAACATTAATCATGTTAATCACTTAATCAAGTTAATGATGAACATTTAATTAATCATTAATTAGAATTTTAATCAAATTAGTATTTTAATTAAGCTGGTTAAATTAAACATTAAATAGTTACTAAGTTATAATCAAGTTAATCAACTAATTAAATTTATCATAATCAAATTTAATTGAACATTAATTAAATCTTTAATTGAAGTAAACACTTAATCTAATTAATCATTACCTATAGACTAGATGTTAGGATTATTTGCTCATAGACTAGATGTTAGAGCATTGTTTAATTAGACTAATACTATTTTCTATAAAGGTTGGCTATAATGAAATTAAAAATAACATTATTTGTATGAATGTGCTATTTGCTCAAGTCCTTAAGTATTGTTCATTAGAACAAGTGGGCATAGTATATGTTAGTGCTAAGCCCCACAATATGGAATATAAATAACTTGTGTGTATGTTTATTCTACTAATCTTTATTTTGCAAGTTTAGTTAGTATTTTCTTTTGAAATTTTAAATATAATTTGATACTAAAATTAGGTTAAGATCCATGAGGTTTATAACTAGCAGGAGTAAACTATATAAGTTGGTGATCCTTTGTGAAGTTTAAGGAGGTCCCAAAAGAAGAGACAATCCAAAGAAGAAAAATTAAAATGAAGATCCCCATAGATCAAAATTTTTAGTTCTAGCTTGATTTGTATAAGGGTGAAGCTCATCTACTTATTTATTTCTGTGGTGTATAAGAAAACCTAGCCACACATGTATTTATTTTTGCTGTGCATTAGAATAGCATGTTTTTTTATAGATTTTTCTGTGATTTTAAGTGCTGATGTAGAAGCCTAATTTATGCAATAGGCTCTTAAAATAAAATTAATTTTTCTACTCAACTTAATTAAATAACTCAAATATAAAGATAACTAACTCATAATCTCATATAATTAAAGCCTTAGGGACAAATAATAAAGTAACCTATGATGCACTGACACTTGTAAAATTAAGCGATGTCGACGTGTTGGACGGACAAGGTTACAGCTCGACACATGGACAGCAGGAGAAGTGTTCGATTAAAATAATATTAAAAAAATTAATGGGACACGCATGTCCGAAATAATTGAATTAAAATTATAGAAAAAATATTTTAAATATAGTTTGTTATAATTTAAATTATTGTAGAGAATTTTAGAAATTTAGAAAATAAGATTTGAGCTTAAGAGAGAATAATAATATATATTTATTGCAAATAATTAAAATTATAAAAAATTATAATTAAATTTATAAATTTAGAATTGATAAATTTTATTCATTAAGATTATTAAAGTATATTAAAATAAATTACTTATATATAATATATATATATATATATATATAGAGAGAGAGAGAGAGAGAGAGATGTAACTTAAGTAATTAATTTAAATTTTTTAATAAAATGATTATTTATTATTATTTTAAATATTTTATTTATTTAATTTATACATATTATTCTTAATTATTATTATAATATTGTGTCCAACGCGTGTTCGTGTCCCATATTTTTAAAATAAAGTATCAAGATGCGTTATTTGTGTATGTGTCTCCATATCCGTGTTTGTGCATCACATAAAGTAACTAAAAACCCCCTACAAGTTGGAATCATGATTACATTTTTTTTCTTCATTTTTTGAAGTTGGCCCTTCTTGCATTGCATATAAAGGGATATCTGACCTGTGAGGATGACCACCTTTTTTAGAAAAGTATATCTTCTCTTTTGATTTAACCCATGACTTATTTCTAATTACATCTCATTATAGGCATAATTTGCATATTCAAAAGCTTAAAATAAAACCAAGTGTCTAAAAATATATAAATATTTAAAAATTAATGCATCAATTAGAAGATATCATATAATTCAAGATTTTAGGAATATGGATTGAGTCTAAGTTCTTAGTCTCTTTTCTAATTAATAATATCTTAAACCATCTTGCATTTCATAAAGACTTTCTCATTATTTTAAATCGTATGAGATGTTAGCTAGCAATAATATCAAGTAGGTTGTAAGTCTAGAAAAGTTGAAAAATATTTAATTATCTAATAAAGAAAAACCAAATACATCCTAAATTTTATTTGCTGGACTAAGCCAAGCTCCTGACTTATGTTAGAAGCATCTTTAGATATAGGATCTGAAGCATTTTATTCTCTTTTGTTACAACATTAAGTCTTTACCTCTTAGGCTTTTTTATAGTTTTGTGTTGCTAGAACCTAAGTCCTAACATTCTAATAAAATATCAACTCATAATAAAATAAATTTCTTTTTCAAAGTTATAAAGCCCAACCGTATAATAAGTTAAAGTACTTATTGGGCTTCCTAGTATTAAAACAGTTTATATTTATTCTCATTTGGAATCTATAAAGATCTGTCATTTTGATCCATCCCATTTGACTTTCATATTTAGCAGTTTGAATTCAACTTTGAAATTCATGGAGATAAGAAATAATTTCTTTGATTGAGAGTTTTCTTACGAAGAATTCTCTCTCTTAAGATGTAATTAACTATAGGCTCTTGCCATTTTAAGGAGCTGAGAATCATGTATAAAATAAACCTTGTTTTAGTCTATCCATGTAGTTCAGGAGAAGAATTTCTAGAATATGTAAACCCATCAACCTTAGGAGTCCTTATTAAGTGGTCAAATTCATTATAGACTGATATTTTCATCTCTCGAGATGATATATTATTTCTTAATAAAATATTTGATCACTTAAATAAGAAACCCCTAAAATTTATATGGTGTCCAAATAAAAACTCCATAATTATGAGTGTTATTTACGAACTAGCTCTCACGGTGGTGCATGAATAAACAAAGATCAAACGAAGATAAATAAAGAAATGGTATTTGATATTGTGGGTCCTTGCTTTACATAAGCCAATGAAAGCCTTCTATCACTAAAGCTCAAAGATACAATAAAATCTTATGGGCCACTCAACAAGCTTTATAGGAAAGTTGACTAATCACTCCAAGCTTTTTATTATTGTGTGGATCCTCAACAATAACATAGAGTTTAACATGTCACAAGAATGCATTAATTATTGTATAGGCCTCATAAGGCTAAGAAATTGTTATCTAAATTGAGTTTAAGTGCATAAAAAAATACAATATTGTAGTAATAGATGTATAATGTATTACAAGGATGATGTGATGGAAATTAAATGCATATTTTGTGAAGCACATAGATTCAAATGACAAACTAGAAAACAATATCACTAGAAGAATATTCCATATAAGTTGTTATATATATTCCACACCTTCAAAGACTTCATGGAATTCTGCATTATATTGAGCATTGAGATGACACCATGAGCGAACAACTAAACTAAATATACTAAGCCATCCTACAAATGATAAGGCATGGAAGAACTTTTCTTGTACATTTCTCATGTTCACTACAAATGTTGATGATTTCATGCAATATAATCAGGCTACCTCACCTTACTTGTGTTGCTAGTGATAATAGCACCATCTAATATGCCTTCTATGCCCTACAAGTTTCTCACTCTTATTATTAATGGACTAAATAGCCTAAAAGGAAGAATTGATATGTACTTGCAATCACTAATAGATGATCTAAAATTTTTATGGGAAGATGGTGTGCTCATATATGATATATCCAAAAAAGAAAAAAAAAATTAAATGATGGTGATGATGATGTAGATTATGAAAAAATTTTAAGATATGATGTGTTATCATGCTTGAGCAACAACAACAACAACAATAACAACAAGCCTTAATCCCACTAGGTGGGGTCGGCTACATGAATCCTTCATCTCCATTGTGTCCTATTATGTGTCAAATTCTCATTTAAATCAAGTATACTAAGATCATTTTTTATACATCTTAACCAAGTCTTTTTAGGTCTACCTCTACCTTTCTTAGCATAAGGCAAATATAATGCATCTACTCTCCTAATCGGGTCATCGGACGATCGACGCTTTATGTGGCCAAACCATCTAAGTCGACTCTCTCTAATCTTATCTACCATTGGAGCTACTCTAATTTTTTCCCGAATATACTCATTTTGCATTCTATCTCTAAGAGTAAAGCCACTGATCCACCTAAGCATCCTCATCTCTGTAACACTTAACTTAGTCTTATGCTTCTCTTTTATTGGCCAACATTCTGCACCATAAGTCATTCCAGATCTTACCACCATCTTATAAAATTTTTCCTTAAGTTTAAGTGGAACTTTTCTATCACATAATAGGCTAGATGCATTCCTCCACTTCAACCATCCAACTTGAATTCTACTAATAACATCTCCATCTATTTCACCATCATTTTGAACAATAGAGCCTAAATATCTGAAACGCTCACTCTTATTAATGACTTGTTCACCTAATGTCACAACACTACCACTAGAACTTCTACAACTAAAATTACACTCCATATATTCAGTTTTAAATCTACTTAGACGAAAACCTTTAGACTCTAGAGTTGACCTCCATAATTCAAGTTTCTGTTGGACTCCCTCTCTAGTCTTATCAACAAGAAGAATGTCATCAGTAAAAAGCATACACCAAGGTACATCTTCTTGTAAATGCCTAGTAACATCCATAACTAAAGTAAAAAAAGATAAGGACTTAAAGCTGATCCTTGATGTAATCCAACTGAAATAGGAAAATATTTTGTCAATCCTCCTTGTGTTTGGACACAAGTAACAGCTCTAGTATACATATCCTTATTGACTTGAATATAACCAATATTAACTCCTTTCTATTCTAGAACTCTCCAAAGAACATCTCTTGAAACTTTATCATAAGCTTTCTCTAAATCAATAAATATCATATGTAGATCCTCCTTACTTTCTCTATGCTTCTCCATCAAACCCCTTAACAAGCTTGAGCATTACAAGAAAATTAATTTGTCAATACTACATTGAATCATCAAAGGCGTTCACACTAAAGAATGGTGAAAAAATTTATGTTTTAATTTTCATCAAATATTCCTATTTATTTATCATACATTAACAAGAAATAAATATGCATTCCTTAAGAATAGCTTGAAAAATCTAAACCCCCACCAAACTTTGAGTGGAGTTTGATAATTGTAAGGGATTGCATTGATACAAAGATTATTAACTTGTGTATGTCGTCAAATATCATACTCCCACATTATATTGTTGACCATAATTGAAATAAAAGAGTATTTTTGGGATCTCCTATGTTATATGATAAACCTAATCCAACATAATCTTAATGTTATGCATGTGGAGAATGAAAATTTGTTTGATATTTTGATGAATGTAAAATGAAAAATGAACGACAATTTGAATGTGAGAATAGATTTGAAGGAGTGGTGTAGAAGGATAGAACCAGAGCACTAAGAAATAACCAATGGAAGAATATTTAAGTTAAAGGCCCCAAAGTTTGAGAGTGGGTACAATCACAAGATATATATGCATCAAATTTGAGTAAATGTGTTAGCATTAGATCAAGAAAGTTAATTGCTATAAAAAACCATAATTGTCATACCTTCATGAAGAGTTTTGATGCTAATTACATTTAACATTTTATTAGAATCTATACTATATCTTCTAATTAGGTCTATTCTTTTAAGGATCCATGTTTAGCATGTTTAAATGAGGGCTATTTGTACAGCTTCAATAAAATACTTAAGTCATTTTATACAAAATGAAAAAAAAATTCACTTGGCTTCTTCAACTCAATGGAGCACCTACTAATATATCTATTGTATGAGGCACAAGTTTGTATTGTTGAGTCGTAAAGAGCTTAAAAGATATTGATGTCATTTATGAGGAGGTTAAATGTTGTTGAATAGGGATACATAGATGTTGTGGTAGAAGAAAAAATAGATATAAGTAGTACCAATTTGGATGACAAAACTAATTGATATATACTTCACAATTTGTAAATGTCATTCTATTTTTTTTCCTTTATTTAATGCTTGAGTTTATTTATTTTATGTCAACTTAAATTTTTTATTTAAACTAATCATTTATTTAATGTTGCATATAGCATCAAGCATTGTTTAAAATTGCACAATGAGAGGTGGACAATTGTGCAATTTTGGGAAAAAATACCTTGAGCCTTACACCTCAAAGGAAAATTTTAAGGCATGTCTCACATTTTTGTGATATGCGCCTCGCCTCAGACTAAAAGAGGTGTGTGCCTCATATAGGCCTTTTTATAATTTTACTAATATAATTATTATTTATTAAAAATAAACAATAAATCTAAATTTCTAATATTTTATTCCCACTCATGCATGACAGTCACTTGACCCTCTCTTGTTTGACTCTCACACACGAACTTATCGTTGTCGTCGCTATCGCAATTGTCGATGTCAATGTTATCAACATCACCGAAGTTGTCACACTTGTGGCCAACACCGTCACCTCCTGCTACCTTCGGTACTGTTGACACCATCACAACCTCGTCTCCCCCAGCCCTTAGCTTCCCATTATCCTCTTCCTCCACCTATGAGAATTCTTCAAGTGCCCAACCCTATTTTTTGTGCATTTAATTTATTATAGATGATATGAAAATTAAAAATAAGCATTTTAATTTTGTGTAGAGTAACTTAATAATGGTTTGTGACAAAGAAAAGGTCCATAATGGAAACACAAAATTCAGGTTGATGTTGGTGGAGATGACAAAACTTATATGTATCTAAAGTTCAATTTCTATGGTAAGATGGTGAAAGGCGGTGTTAGAAGGATGAAGGAGCACTTTCCAAGCTTACATAAAAATATCATGCCATGTATCAATGTCCCTAAAGATGTGAAAGAGTAGATGTGATTTTATTTGAAGTTGGTGATAATGTCATCTTTCACAGTAGTAGTTTGATGATAGAGTTAATACTGGCTCTTATTATGGAAATGAACATAGTAGTAAGGGATTTTTCATCCTAGCCAGCAGTATGTATTAAAGGTGTTGAAGATCTATGGATTAGTTAATGATTTATATTGATGATAACAAAAGTCAAGGTGATGGGGCACCTGCATTGCAGAAGATGTTTTCAAAGCATGATATAGAAACACATCAACATATCTGTCTGAATATTGGGGGATTTTCTTATAAGAATGTCATTCCATTTAATATGATAATCTCACCTTCCTATTTCAACATGATCAGGTCGATAAGTGCTTATAGTCGAGACTTGAAGCCTCCTTTTATGAATGATTTGAGAACTTGGGTTTTGAAGGAGACACTTAGCAGCATGAAGAAAGATATACAGAAGATCAAACAAACTTAGAGATTGGTTGGAGTTACTATAATGTTTGATCGGTGGTCAGACATGAAGAATATAAATCTTATTAACATCTTAATAAATAATCCTTATAGCATTGTTTTTTTAAATCCATTTAAGCAACTAACTAGGTCAAATATGTGTAATATATTTTTAAACTATTAGATGGTGTGGTGGAGGAGATTGAAGAGTAACTTGCAGTACATATTATTTCAGATAATGCAAGTGATTATAAAGAAGTTGAGAGTATATTGATGGCGAAGAGGAAGCATGTATATTAGATATGCCTTGTGCAACACATTATCTTGACATGATATTAGAGAAGTTTGCTAAGTTGCTCCAACATTAGAATGCATTGCAATAGGCAAAGTAGATTAGTAAACTCATTTATAATCATTCATGATTTTTAGCTTTGATGCGAAAGTTTTGAAAGAAAACATTGCTATGACTAGTTATTACAAGATTTGCTATAAGTTACCTAATTTTTCAAAGCATGTTGGAAGTTAAGCAACCATTGGAGGCAATGTTCAATCTTATCCAATGGCTTGGATCTACATGAGCAAAGAAAATTGAGGGCAAAGAGGTGAGAAATTTTATTTTGAATGAGAAATTTTAGTCATGTGTGGTGTACTCAATAACAACCACATGATCATTGGTGCAAATTTTGAGGTTAGTTTTGAGGTTGATAATTACAGAGGAAAAGCTAGGTATATAATACAATGGATGAGGCAAAATAGTTTACCACAACTTAGGATGAGAAGAGGCTAGCTATAAAAAAAATGGTTATTATTGATGAAAAATGGGAACTTAGCTCCATCGTCATTTACATTCAACTGAATGTTACTTGAACCTTCAGTTCTAATATGCTAAAAATATGGCAACCAATCTTAATATTAAATTGAGGTTATACCATTATATGGATAGCTTTATTGTCAATCCTATAAAGTGGACTACTACATACATGCAACTTGTACTATTTAGGAATAAAGAAGGTTTTTTGAGCTGCAACAAGTGAAGGTTACTATTTCAAAATATTCTTTAAGTAATTTAAAAATTATCTTTTAAATAAATTTTAACTATATATTATACTATTTCAAAATCTATACTTTATGATTTAAAATGTGATTTTTTTTTCATTGTAATTTTTGTTGAGTAATGGATCCAGTTCGGTGATGGAACCTCAAAGTTACAGCATTTCACTATTAGAGTATTGGTACTTACATGCTCATCACATAGTTGTGAGAGAAAGTAGAGCACTTACAGCCAAATTAACAAAAGAGGAGGAATCATTTCATGACCCTCAAAATGAATTCTTTAATGTGCATCATATACAACAAGAAATTGAGAAAAAAATTTTGAATATGGGAGATTTGAGGGATGACGAAGACCCCATTAGTGTGTGAAGACATGCACACTGATGATGAATGACTTGCGAATGATGAAACTAAGCTCATACTAGCTTATCTACAACAAGATCTAAATGTAGATTTTTTTTCATTAAGAAAGAAATAAAACTAGCACATCAACTACACGTTAACAAGAAATGAAATGAAAAGGTATATATTGAAATGCAATTAATTAAAATTATAAAACATAATAATAATAATTATTATTATTAAATTTATATTAATTATTAATTATTAATGGCTAAGAGAAAGATGATTATAGTTGAAAAAGAAGAGGAAGAATTAGAGAACTTATAGAGTCTACTAAAGCAAGAGAGAAAACTATATATTATGATGATGACTCCAACAAAATTTATTGAATGATGACAATTTTAATGATTTTTATTGTGTTTTCATGTCTTTTTGAAATTGGATTTATGATATATTTTCTTTTGAACATATTTGTTATATTTTTTGAATGCTCATATGATATCTTTTTGAATGATTATTTATTGTCATATGTTATCTTCATTTATCTATGCTTAATTTCTTACATTAATATTTATAAACTATCTAATTTTTATTTGCTAAATATGCAATTTGTTACTTCTTATATATTAAGATATTCATTTACATGTTTGATGTTAGTTTATTAGTTTTCACCATAATTTTTACTATATGCAAATGTATGAATATGAGGCTTAAACCACAAAGTGCTTTGAGGCTTATGCCTCGTCTCATGGACAAAAATGAGTCAATAACTAATTGTATAATTTTAAACATTGGCATCAAGAGGTCACAATAATCCTCCATGTAGGTCCATTACATCTAATTTTATAAGGCAGGAGAAGCTCACTATTAGGCCTTGTAAGTTGACCAGTACAACAGCCACTACAACCACTTAGATCACATGAGCAATTAGCTGGTAAAATGTATTGATATATGTGGTAGCATTTTGTCTACATGCGGATCCAAATCTTGATGGATTTTTCAAGAGTTTGTGGTGGCTTTTCTTACTCGATGTTTATGATGGCTAAATAGTCATTATGGCATCAAACTTTTTTTTTTTTTTTTGACGAATTTTGACATGAAAAAATAATTTCCATCTCAAGTTTCTCTGTGGGATTTTGCACCCTTAGCATGAAAAAAAAAGTTGCTCATGTAATTGGAAAAATGAGTTTCTAACAGCTTCAATTTTTTTAATAGCAAAACGCCATTAAAAAATCAGGATGAGCACTCTCAATCAAAGAGATTGAAAACTTGCTAATAAGCTATTTATAGGAAAATAGAATAATTTAAATTATATATATATATATATATATATATATATATATATATATATATATATATATATATATATATATATATATATATAGGTTTTAAAATTTCATGAATATGAGTTATAAATATTTGTTTTTATGTGCATTCATTATATCATATGGTTATTAAGAATATATCTTCATTTCATTCACTTTCTCTCTGCTCATTCACACATAGATGAAATTTTGTCTTCTCACTTAAATTTAGGGAGTTAAACTAAGAAAAGCTCAAATGTAACTCTCATGTACTTATAACTTCCAAATGAGCTCAAATAATAGAAGAAGGGCAAATGAAATATCATTCATATATGACATTTATGTAACCTAAATGAAAATTCACACAAAAGGTGGTGAGTAAATCATTGAAACTTTAATATGGACAACTTATTTTCCTCACAAGGATAATAAGATTATTAAAATAAGTTTTTTATTTTAATAATTGACTAGAATATTTTTATGAAATACTTAAGGAGAAGATCATGCATTTAGATATATTAATGCCTTCCAATCTTCCTTTTATATATATATATATATATATATATATATATATATATATATATATATATATATCCTTGTGCTACAACAATTCCTTTCAACATAAAAATGAACTCTTTTTTTAAGAATTGAAAGCTTTATATGTTGCATAAATTTAAAAAGGGATTCAATTTACACAAAATTAAAGTCTTCTAAATAGATCAATTAAGAAATCTTTGCAAAGATTAATGGCAATTATATTATGGGTAGTAACACTAAAACCTTGAGGAGAGATAATAGAGTCAAAAGATTTTAGAATAAGAGTTTAGATGATATGAGAAGTGTTTTAAGAGTTTCTTAAAAATTATGGATATTTTTTCTACAATAAAACTTATGCTTCCTTAAAGGTTAGCAATGAAGTTTAAAGTTTTTATATTCAAGTTTCAATTGATTGTGACTTGTTATCATTAACATTATTTTTTTATTAAATCAAAAGGTTATATTATTTCTTAGAAGTATTTTCTCACTCCATCTCTTAATGCCAAGTTATTTATCATTGAAAGAATAAATTTAGGAAAAAAATATTTGGATAAGGTCCAAGCCTTTTCTTAACCACAACGACTAGAGAGAAAAACAAAACTTCTTTAGCAACCTTACCAAATGAAATTTATGAAAGCACTTTCCAAAATATTGATGTTATTAGATGTAGTGCATCACTTGAACTTCACTTACATAATCACAAACCAATGCTTTGGTTCCAATTGATGAAGTTATGTTTTAGCATTGAAGAGATGTGGAAGAACAGAAGCAAGACTAGAGAGAAACTAAAGAGTAATTGGATATCTATCACACCCTCATTTAAGGATGGGTATTACTCTTATTCTCACCAAAATAAGATATAACAAACTTATCACCAAGCTAAGCTACAAGAAAATTAGAGTAATCTCAATTGTATTTCAAAATAAAGTTCCTTATATCTTAAAATGTTTTGGATATATAGGCTTTACATCATGAAGTCATAACAATATAAAGAGACAAAATTTTTTGAAAATTAAACTTAAACAAAGTCACATAAATATATAAGTTACAAATATTTATCCCTCCATTTCTTCAGCCTATCATGTTATAATTAAGGGTCTATCTTCACTTTTTAACATAGTTTTTTTCTTTCTTTGGCCTACTTTCTCTCTCCTCCTTCTTGCATAAATGAAATTTCCTCTATGCACTTGATTAATTGGGGAGTGACAATAATGAGAGTTCAAATGTAACTCTTATATACTTGTAACTTTCATATTAGATCAAATAGTCAAAGAAAGATTAATGATATGGCACTAAATAAATTAGATGAAATATTATGCAAAAGGTAGTGAAGGAAGCATTCAAATTTCAATATAGTCCAACTTTTTTTCACAAAATTCAAGATAGATTTGAATAATAGGCATATGAAATTAAGTTCTTTATTTTAATTTATGTCAATTTATGCATTTGTGATTAAAATAATTTTATATAAAACTTATGGATGAGGTCATCTATTTAAACATGATAATGCTTTCAAATCTTCCTTTTTTTAACATCACTGCGTTGCATTAATTTCCCTCCACTTAAAAGAACTCTTCTCTAAAGAGTTAAAAGTTGTATGTGATCCATAAATAAAGGGAAAGATTCAATATACATAAAACTAACTTCTTCTCCCACAAGTATTTAAGCTTAGAAAGCTATGCAAGTTAGTCATTGCCATATTTTGAATAATAGCACTGAGAACTTGAGGAGGGAAAACAATAGATTCAAAAGGTTTTAAAGTGGGAGTAGTGATAACACAAGAAGCATCTGTAGAATTTTTTTTTAACAATAGATAGTTTTTCTTAGTAAAAATATTTTGTGAGAATATTGAAAAAGAAATTTGAAATTGTTCTAATCAAATTTTAATTGATTGTGACTTATTATTATTATTAAAGTTAACTTTTTGTTTAGTGAAAATTTTCTCTTATTTTTTAAATGTCTTTTCTTGCTTCCTCTCTTAATACCGTGCTATCTATCATGGAAGGAAAGAAATTTAGAAGAAAAAAAATTATTTGGATGAGGTCTAATGCACTATTTAAAAAATGATTAGAGAGAGAAATTTTTTTCTTATAAACCTTTTTGAAATGATAAGATTGAATCACTAAAACATGCAATAGTCAAAAATTAATATTGTTCAAAGCTCTGTACCACTTAATCTTCACTTACACAATCATCAATCAAAGCTCTAATATCAATTAATAAAGTGATGTTTTAGCTTTGAAGAATAGTAAAAGAAAAACATAAGTAATAGTCTAGAGTAATTAAAGAGTAACTGGAGAATTACTACACCCTCACCAAAGAATTGGTATCACTCTAAACCTCACCAAATAAAGAAATCAAAATTTAAAGAAAATTAAAATTCATAAGAATATAAAGAGACAAAATTATATGAGCTAAAATTAAATAAAATTATAGAAGTATATGAGTCATAAATATTGGCCTTTTCATGTATTCATCATATCATATTATAACTTAAAGTATATCTTCATTTATTTTTATTTCTCTCTCCTACTTTTTTTGCCCCTTTCTCTCTTCTCCCTTGATTGATTTGGGTTACATTAAGGAAAGCTAATTACATGTTTTCCATATCATGCATAAAATAAGATAATAAGTCTATGTAAAGAAGATTTTAATCTTAATTCTTGCTCGTGATGTATTTATGATTAAAATGGTTTTTCTAAATTTTTATGGAGAAGGCCAGTCATTTATACATATTAATCTTTTTTTTTTTTTGACATATTTGTTCTACATAGTTAAAAAAAAATCAAGTCATATAGTCAATGATATAATAACTACTATACCATTGAATAATGGACTTCCTTTGAGTTAGTTCTTTGACAAATAAATGGTAAGAGTGTTGTTTCTTAATAATGTGTATTAAAATATGAAGACTAATTGAAAGTTCATATTTTGAGAACAAAAAAAATTTGAAATCTTGGATAAACTGGTTTAGATGTTTAAGACACAAATGATGTAAAAATTAAGAATGAAAAAAAATCAACATACTCCTGCATGAATTCAAACCCTTTAAGATGAAGGTTATTGCAATAGTCACAAGAAAATTCAGTATATTCATAAAGATCACTAATGGATTGCATGCTTTTAATAAGGAACTCACCTAGAGAAAATGGATAAGCTTTATGATCTTTGCCTAAAGAATGGGTTCACAAAAATAGCAATTATTTTTTAGGCATGTAATTTATCTTATTATACAATTGATAACTATATGGTTCCTAAGTTAGGCCTAAAATTGAGCATGAATAAAGAAATACATCTTTAAATGAAGAAAAAGAATAATCTAGGTGAAATTAAATGTTTATGTACATAAATATCATGATTCAAATGATAATGACACATCTATGGCTTGATGTAATAATGAAGATTTGGTTCTCTGGGGAGACTTTGGAGGAACTTGAGGAAACATCATAATAAGGTTAGAAGTATGGAAATTAAATCAAGCCTTTTTAAAGACATGTCAAGACATTTGTTACAAGTGAAAAGAAAAGGAATAAAAGATATAAGCATGCTACATTTGCGTGAAACCTTGGCACTTCAAATAAAATGAGGTAAGGAGGATCATAAGTTTGCAAAGAAGAATTGAACACAGTTAAAATGATGAGTGTTTTTGATAGTGAAGAACCTTAGATAGTGAATAGCAAATATATATCTAATGGAACTTGATAACTTTTCAAAAAAAAAAAAAGAGATTTAAGAGATAAATGAATGTTTGTATAAGTTATGACAATCTAAATGAAGCATTATTTAAACTGAATAATTTTTATAATAGTTGAAAAAAATACCATAGCTGAATAATAAAACTTATAGATCTTGATATGCATTTTTTTCGTATTAAAAAAGAAACTTGATTCTTTGAAAGTTAATAAATAAATAAGTAAAGCTTTGTTACAAAGATATATGTCATGTTATAAACTTATTAGGGAGAGAGTATAATCATGAAATCCAATGTTGAATATTTGAAATAGAATTGATAGGCATTACAACACATTTTACATTACTTGGGTTAAATAGTAACCAAATACAAGCTACACACAAATAATATTTATATGCATAGACCAATGTATAATGTATTTAATGTAATGGATTTAGTTGTATTTCTAGAAGTTATAGAGATAGAGTAATAACTAATAATTAACAATTTGTTGCATGCTAAAACTTATTTATATTCAAATCTTGCTTCATAGTTTAAATCATCCATGAACTATTTACCCAACCACTTGCCACTATGAGCCAAACTTTGTTTTGGGTTCCCAGATTGAAAAGGTGATTTTTATGTAAGTACGATTTTATAGTGAATCGGTGGAGATATTTGGTACTTGGAGACAATGGAGGTGTGAGGCAAATAACAACACTTTAATTAAGAGATGGCATATATATGACTTTTGGTTGACAATATCAAAAGAAAATCATCAATGTCAACACAATAGGTATGGATTATACCATCATTAAAATAAATTGTCTTAAACATAACTTAATTAGTGTCAACTAATTATATAATAAAAGCTTTAATTTCTTTTTTTATAATCTCGACATTGCTTGGGCTCTATTATACCTTTACGCATGCAAAATAATATTTTTTTTTGCTTGAGCTTGATTGTTTGTATATATTAGAAAATAAAATTAAAATCAATTTAGTATAATATGATTGTAGTATAAGAATTTAAAATCAATGTATGATGCTTATGTAAAATTTTTTAGTAATAAATATGTACCTAGTTTTCCTAAATTTTATTTTACTATAAATCAATTATATGATATTTTAAAACAAATTAGGACATTATTACAAAATATAAAAATATTATTTCAACCATTAGATGATAAAATTCTTGCACATGGATTTATTTGGACACATTAGTCTCACTAGCTTAGGAGGTAAGCATTATAGTTTTGTCATTATAGACAAATTCTCTAGGCATATTAGGTCATGATCTCAATTACCAAGAGTGGAAATTTATTGGAGTTTTTTTTAAATTTATTAGTTGGGTTTTTAAAAAAGAAAGGATTAATAATTTCATGTATTAAAAGTGATCATAAAGATGAATTTATGAATTAGAATGATAGTAGTATTAGACATAATTGTTTAGCTCTTGAGATTTATATCAAAATGATGTAAAAAAACAAAATAGTAGAACTTTATTAGATATGAATAGGATTATATTTAATGAGTTTAATTTACATAAATATTTTTATGTAAAAATAATAAATATAGTTATGTGATAAATCGAGCAAATGTTTATTTCATTATGAAGAAAACACCATATGAACTATGGTGAGGTGAAAAAAATCATTAGTATCTCATTTTTTATGTATTTGAATATTAATATTTTATTTTAAAAAGTGGTAGAGATCATTTAACAAAAATTGGCTCTAAATTTGATGAAGGCATAATTTTCTTGAATATTTTAGGTATAAAAGGCCATATAAGATATTTAAAAAGAGAATTTTGATAGTTGAGTTTACATGTTGCTTTTTATGAATAAAAATGTGATAAGAACTAATATTATTCATTTTGATGAAGAATATATCAATAAAGTATGAAAATTTAAACTTGAAAGAAAATAAAAGGGATGATAATATTTTTTTTCTGAATTCCCTTAGGATTGGAACTATGCATCATGTCATTCAAAAAAAAAAACTCATTATATGAGATCCATTTATAAGGATTAGGACTAAAAATCATCTTGGACATTGATGAAAAGCTCAAGGATGTATGTTTGAGCATAGCTTTATATGCCGAATTGAATCAATTCATTATAAAAATTAGTCATAATGCCCTCAAATTATAATGTAGCTGGAAAGAAATTGATCTATAAGAATAATGATTCATTTAATATTATTAAAAATTAGGTTAGATTAGTATCTCAGAGTTTTAATTAAATAAAGAGTGAGAGAGAGAAACCCCTGGTTTATTGATCATGAACCTTCATAAATGTAGAAATTTAAAAAAAAAAAGCATTGTATAAACATAAGCAAGCACCTTAGAGAATGGTATGATATGTTAAATTTAATTTTGATAGGAATGAGCTAGCTAAGAGAAAATTAAACACAACTTTATTTTCTAAAATGATGAATGATGACATAACCATTAATAGCATATATGTGGATGGTATCATATTTGGGGCAACAAATGAATCCTTTCCATATGTTTGTCTCCACTATAAGTACAAAATTTGAGAAGAATATAATGGGTAAATTCAAATTTTTAAGCTCCAAGTTAAGCAAAAGAAAGATGAAATTTTTACATCATAAATCAAAACCATTTATAATTTAATTACTAGATTCCATATGACTTGATTCAAATCAATAGTTAAGCAAATGTGCTTAATCACAAAAGAAAGATGGTATGATTATTTTGTTGCCTTCATTATCAATTTGTAGAATCAACATTATATTTTATGCTTGTTTATGCATTAGGTTTGAAGCTTATCCCTAGCAATCATATTTAATTTCTATTTGGAGGAACTTTAGATATATAATAAGAACTCCTACTTTTAGGATTATGGTATCCTAATAATGTGCTTACAAGTGACTTTGTAGGTTTTTCTAATTCTGGAAATAAAGGTTGTAACATCAAGAAGAAAACACTTAAGGAACTTAGGATTATAATATAGTAAAGTTAGAAATAAATTTTTATTTTTTAATCAAGTATAAAGGTAGAATATTCTTAGCAAATAGTTGCATAACACATGTAATTTGGTGAAGTAAAAGTTAGAGGATTATAGATTTAGGTTAGATCAAAAACATATTAAATGCTACAAGTCTAGCACAATAAACCTTGCTAAGAATAATATTCGACACTCATGCACAAAATATATAAAAATTAACATCATTTTATTAGAGGTCAAGTTATTGAAGAGAGGTCAAAATAGAATATGCCAACACCAAGCATTATCTTGCAAACATTTTACCAAACTTCTAGTGAGGATTGTTTTTGTGCCCTCAGGAGATGTCTAGGGATGCTTGATCATTCACTAAAAGTTTATTATTACTTAAGTTTTTTAGATTTTCATTCGTAAAAAAATTAATTAAAATGCATTTGTTATTATTTATCCAAGAATTTATTTCTACACATTTATGACATTCTATTAAATATAATAGACAATCATAAAGTCCATAGAATCATACACCTTTACTATAACTTATCATCCGTATGGACAATTTTTTTTTATATCGAAACAATAATGACCTTTGACAACAATTACTAAAATTAACTCTACTCTCATTTTTTTTTAGCTTTTACATAATCACAAACCTTTACTATCACTCATTAAGCACATAGATAATTTTTTTAATATCGCAATAATAATGACCTTTGATCACAACAATCTAAAATTAACTCTGCTATAATTTTTTTTAGCTACCATCTTTATCTCTAAAATATGCATTGAATTAGCCATTAATGCTTTCCATGCAAAAAAAAATGATAGACATCACAAATTTTAAACCGTTCATTACTAATTGAGTTAATGAACTTTAAATGTCAACCAAAGGTTATATGATGATGAAGGTTTGTAGGAGTGTGGAGAAGAGATGAGGAATTGATGTGGTGGTAATAAGAGGTTGAAAAGCTTGATAATCTCTAATAGGTTGAAAATTCAAACTTGGATAATTCTAGTTTAGGACTATTATGAGGTGAATGGGGATGGAAGAAAGGTTGGAAATGGAGGTAGAGAATTATCTTTTAATTTAAATATGTAATTTGGATTTTTTTTTTTTTAATGTTTAGTATGGAGTTGATGGTGAAATGATCAGGTGAGTGTAATGGAGGTAGTTCCTTCAAGACTAGATTAAAGGGAATCAAGTATGGTTGATTTTATTTCATCGATCTTCAAAGCTTTTGAGTAAATGATGGAAGTTTGGAGGGAATATTGAAAGAAGTGAGGGAGTTTGGAGAATGCTTAATAAATAACAATAATAGGCTGTTGAAAACAAACTTATGTAATAAATTAAAACAACTATCACCCACTAAAGCATGTTAGGGGAAGGAGCTAGCCACCAAGCCTAAACCCTAGAAAACACTTCAATTAAAAAAAAACCAAAATACCTTTTTATTCATAGGAAGGGCTATTATAGTATATTACAATTGTTTCCACCAACAAATATTTGAAATATGTATATGAAAGAATAAAAGAGAGGGTGTTGGCTATATTAAATGGCCTCATCGCTCCATCCATTACCAAAATTTTTCAAGGTTAAACTCCCCATCCCCTCCCCCACTTCCAAAGTGATGCATGGATTCAAAATTTAAAAGATGAAAACTTAGGCTCTTTTTTAGGGAAAAAATAAATATTCTTAAAGCATAAGATGGGTCATTTGCATTATAGGTTTTTTTTTTCTTAATTGTCTTGGGACTTAACTTGAGGCCTAATGAATGGTCTATGTGGGTCATATGAGCCTCCTTGTTTTTCCCTAAGCTCTACACATTTATCTTCTCTTATGATGGATCATCCTCTAGTGCCCTAATGCTCTAAATCATGTACCATTTTTTTTTTACTTCTTTTCATATTTTAATTTAGTTGTAAGAGTCTTAGTTTCAAATGAATATGTTACATTTTTATTATAAATATTCAATTCATATTGTAAGATTATTATATATATTATTTATTCACTATGATTATTACTTATGTTGTTCTTATTTTATATAATATTACATATTATTTCTTTTATTCTCTTCTTTTTAAGTTTAAATCAAATGTCAATCTATCCTAGATGATCTAGTCATATGAGTCATTAGTGGACATCAACCCTCCAATCTACTAATATTTCCCATTCATTCCTATTGGACATTACTTAATCTTCATTGATACATTGATCCTTCGATTAGCCTAGGTTGCAACATCAATAATTTGCATGAGAGAACAAGATTGTTCATTCTTATCCAACATGCAAGTCTTTTTTTTTCTCTTTTTTTATTATTTTATATGACAACATGATTATAGACACACAAAAAAAACTTGTATGTGTTATCTAAATGATTTTGAACTAGTGATAACTCTTGATATTCTTGTTCAATTATTTAATCTTAGTCCATCCATTTGGGGCATCAAAAAGTTTGTTAACCATTTGATTGAATACAGGTGAACACTATGCTTCATCAAATCTCATCACCTAATCATATTATTGATCTTGACACTTTGTCAATTGAAAGGTACTATGTTCAATACATCCTTTATTTATAATAACCTGCAAAGATGAGAGATTCTTGAAAATTGAATCGTTCTTTTTCTTAGACAACTTATTGTATTTTTTATCAAAAATAGAATTTGATGATGGTGGTGCAATTTTTTTAAATAATGTGAATATTTTTAAAACTTAAAAATCCTTTTTATTATCACTCGAATAATCTTAGTTTGGGCCCCATTATTTAGTTTGACCTCAAAATATCATGATCTAAATATTCTCTCCCATTTTCCAAGTGATAACTATCATCATCCTTTTAGGCATATTAAATTTTCTTATTTGTCTTGTCATGGGGAGGCCTATCATCATAGTCAACATTTCCAGTCAACATCCACGTAGAGTAATGGACAATATTTTTAAAGTGGTACATTGGATTGATAGCTACTAAAAGTAGATTATTCAACACTAACCTAAAAATGAGAAGCCTAGGATAAACATTGTTCCTTTTAATAATGACGCTATGATTATGATGATGATGATGATGATGATATTGTCTTTTCGAAGTAGAGTTCTCTTGGGCCCATTAGAATTAATACAAGATAATCAAATATAGTCAAATATAAGAACATAAAAAATGCTTAAATAAATGATCAATCAAATTTGTAACCGTGAACTTATGAAAGTCCTTTATTTTTTTATGCTAATGTTTAACTTAGGTTTCCATACTCCCTTAAAAGGTTGGTTAAACGTTGCATTGAAAATGTAGGTTTCATGTAAATTTCAAATTCAAATTTAAGGTTAGAAAATCATTCTAAGTTTTTTGTAAATGAACCAAGCATTAATAAGCTGCTCATAACTCAGCTTGATTAGAGCTCGCTCATTATCATTTGATTAACTAATCAAACAAGCTCGAACACTTTTGTGTATACTCAATTATTAAATGAACAAGCTTGAATAGCTTATTGTTCGATTCATTTATGTTCATGAACAATATAGTTTAAAGCTCATAAACAAGCTCATTAAGGAGCTTGATTATGACTCGATTAAGGCTTGTTTGTAAACAATAATATTAAAAATTTTATCTTTAGGCTTAATAAGCTTTAATTGGTATAGATCATGTATAATTCGTAATAAGCTTCTCGCAAATAAGATCGATTATTGCTTAATTAAAGCTCATTTATTTCATTAAGCGAGTTGCTTATTACTAAGCTCAATAATCTCAATTTAAACTGAGCTCATGAATAAACTCAAGCCAAGCTCGAATAGGATTTTTTTAAACGAGCTCAAGTTTGAACATTATCCTAAAAACTCGATAATAGTAAACAAGCTTAAACTCGAACTAGCACAAGCTCGGCTCAGCTCATTTGCATTCCTAATTCTAAGCTTCCATTATTTGAATGGCTATTAAGAAATCAATTTTAAATTGTTATGTTTTGAGATCATTAAAAGCAATATCAAAGTGCAGTTTAATTGGCATCTAAGAAGGATTTTTAAATTCAACTTAAGAGGTTAAAAATCAATTCCCTTGATCAACTAAGCATAATGCAAAAAGAAAGTTTGAGCCTCATTATATCCTTCTTATCTCCCGCTTAACCTCTAATTCTAACCCTTTTCTTTTATTTAAATTTAGCCACACTCTCTCCCTACATAGCTTTACAACCTCTCAACTTATTAATCTTTATTATACATGCATTTTGGGGGTTTATCACATATTATAAAAAGATTTCGAGCATCCATCTCCCCTAACTTGTGGGTAACTTGGTTGACTTTCTATTATCATAAGTATATGATTAGGGTTCTCTTCTTCACAGCATGTCTTGCTTCTGTTCTTTATGATTGTATCTTCTCTCACTTGGTAGTGCACTTTTATAAGTAAAAATTTAATTTGTTCTCAAGATGATGAGTTGGTAGGTAACAACTTAAAAGTATAGGGCTTAACAGATTTAAGACATAATCTTAGGTCAATATATAACAAATCATATAATTTTGTCAAAATGTATAACCATTGCAAAGAATGGATTAGAAGATGATTATATTAGTGATTGAAAGCAATATACCTTCTCTTTTCTTTTCAAGAATGTAGTATTTTAGAGATATTCTAAATTTTAAACATGAAAATTAATCCATTGGAAGTTTTTTAAGTTAGAGATAATATAAATATATTACATTACATTCAAATATTTAAAATTGTGTAGATTGAGCTTAGCATTTTAAATGAAGCTCTTCTATAAATAACGGTATATTTTCATCATTAATTTGTAAAGCAACACAACAAATTTTTAGTTAAGTTTCAAAGAAGCCTTTCCTTTCTTTGCTAATTTCACTTATAAGTCATCCTATTTCTATTTTGAATCCTCCTCCTAATTGTTTTGGCCACTTCCTATTTATTCAATTAAAAACATGCATAATGATGCTTGAAGATGCATTGATAAAGTGAACAGATAACATTTTTAGTCAGAAATTCATTCTCCCCCTTGTTTATTTCTGTTAAAGAATGTAATCATCTATTATAATGATCTTCTAATTAGTTAGCTTAATCTCATTCCAGATCTGATATGCTAAACTAATCATTCACTCATAAAGTACTTAATTAACACTAACAACTAACATTAATCAGAGATCTATTGCAATAATTAAGCTGTCAAATCAAGACTAGAAACAGATTAGTTAAGATTAAGAGTAGAAAATTAATACCTATAGTCTATAAAGTGTAGAGCGAGAGAGAGAGAGAGAGAAAAACCTGGAGCTGGCGAAATCATAAAGCCTGCCTGTGCTGGAGAAGATGATCAGTCCAATCTCTGCATCACAGAGCACAGCGAGCTCTTTTGCCTTCTTAAGCAGCCCATTCCTCCTCTTGGAGAAGGTCACTTGCCTATTCGTTATGTTGTCAATCCTCCTTATCTCTATCTTCCCCCTCCCCATCTTCTCTCTCTCCTCTTCTTCTTCTTCTTCTTTCTTTCTTTCTTCCTTTTCTTTCTGGTTTTAGCTTGTAAAGAGAGGGCTATTGTCATGCCTATAAGAAGGGGGTATTTAATATATAATTGTTCATTAATCGATGTGGTGTGCAGAAAATATATTTATAATAGAAATATGGATGTTTGGTACCATATGACCATTACTAAATTTGCTAATTGATGCCAGTTCCTTTTTTTTTTCTTTTTCTTTTTTTTCCTTTTATCGTTTTTCTTCCATTGTTGATCAACATGAGACATTTAGGTATGGGCTTCAATAAAATTTAGGTTTCAGTTTAATATATTTTTTTTCAGTTTCAATAATTTCATCATATTTAGAATTTATTATTTTTTTTAAGAGCTCATTCTATTGATGCATTTGATTTTGCTAAATGAAGTTTATTTCCATTATATACAATTCAAGTGAGGTATGGCACTTTATGTTAAATGAATAAAGGGAAGATTAGGTGAGGGTAGGAAGCGGGTGGAACTATTGGCCTTGATTTTTTTTTATTTTTTTTTATTTTATTTTTTTTGTAGGGGGTGGGATTGATGGAATTTTATTTAAAATTAAGATAATTAACAATAAAAGTTAAGATCAATAAGAATAATTATATAAGTTTTAAGTGCTGGTTGTAATCTCAGGTCTTTTAGGGTTGTTTTAATAGCCTGAAAAAGGATTACAGTATAAATTGAATGTAATATATTTGGATTACTTTAATTTGTTTAGTTGAAAACTCTACAAAAATATGAGATTGTATTTTTTTTTTTTTTTTAGAATGAATATAATGTAAAGTATTTTTAGGATTGTGAGTGGTGGTGGTGGCGACCAACGGTAGATGTCTATGATAGTTAGTAGCGATGGCCAGTGGAGGTGATCGATTACGGTGGTGGGCAAATATTTTACACTCGTCGATTATTATTTGAAATTTCAAATTTGGTAATTTCAAATATACCAAAATTCACCCTTCCAATGTATTTTAAATACATTACATTACTTTAAAATTTTACTTTGCACTATATAAATACACAAAAAAGTTAAATCCCCTGAATTTATTTTACTTTATACTCAGAAGTAATCAAACCAAACATCACCTTAATAAGAATTTTCCGCACAATAATAAAATTTGGCATGAAAAACCAAAATAGCAAAACACACAATGAATTCATTAACTTTATTAATTATAGCTTTTATTATTAACAAGCATGCTCTCAAAATAACTAAATAAATAATTCAAGTCAACATGATTTCTCTCCTAATATAAAATAAATCAAGGTTGTAGGAATTCAATTTATTAAGATGACTCTTTGGAACCTAACATAAAATTTTAGATTCTAATCAATTTTCATGGGATGTTTTAGGTCATGTCTAGTAGAATTTTTTTTTTTTTTTTTTCAAATAGATATATTTTGGGTTGGTTTCTAGTCTACACACACATGGAATGAAAATTTACTCAATTTAAAAATAATCAAAATTTAGCCATCTAATGAAATAACTCTTTTTTGTTCATTAAAATATCTTTAAATACAATATCATTACTTTTAGGGATTTAATGATATTCTAATAGAAGTGTGAAAATGCTTAAGAAATTTCTTGACTTATTAATCTTTTTAATATTATTTCAAAGACTAAAAAGATGCTTGACGAGTAGAGAAAGAGTTTATTGGTTCTTATTTTTAAGAATAAAGGTGATACATAAGAGTGTGCAAACTATAGAGGAAATAAGTTAATGTGGCATTAAAATTATGGGGGAGTGTAATTAAACACTGGTTATCATGCGATACAAAAGTTTCTCAAAAGTAATTTAGTTTCATGCCACGTAGGTATTTTATGGATACATTTGTTGAGAGGTTTGATGAAGAAGTATAGACAGAGGAAGGAGGATCTACATATGATATGTGTTGATTTAGAGAAAGCATGTGATAAAGTTCCAAGAGAAGTGCTTTGGAGAATTCTATAAAAGAAATGAGTTAAGATTGTTTATATTCAAGTCATTAAGGATATGTATACTAGAGTTGTTACTTGTGTTCAAACACAAGGAGGATTGACCAAGTATTTTCTTATTTTAGTTGGATTATGTCAAGGATCGACTTTAAACACATATCTTTCTGCTTTAGTTATGGATATTCTTACTAGACATTTACAGGAGGGTGTACTTTAGTGGTTTTTTTTTTTTTTTTTTGATGAAACTCTTCTTATTGATAAGACCAGAGAAAGAGCTCAAGAGAAACTTGAATTATGAAGGTCAATCTTAGAATCTAAAAGCTTTCATATAAGTAGATCTAAAACTGAATATATGGAGTGTAATTTTAGTTATAAAAGATATATGGTGATGTTGTAACATTGGGTGATGAAGTTATTAAAAAGAGTGAATGTTTTAGATATCCTAAGTTAATTGTTCAAATTGATGGTGTAATAGATGGAGATACTGTTAATAGAATTCATGTTGGATGGTTGTAGTGGAGGAATGCATCTGGCCTATTGTATAATAGAGAAGTATTGCTTAATGGAAAATTTTATAAGATGGTGGTAAGACCTAATAATTATGGCACAAAATATTTACCAATAAAAAAGAAGCATAAAATCAAGTGTTGTAGAGATGAGGATGTTCTGGTGAATCATATTCTTTACATTTAGAGACAAAATACAAAACAAATATATACGTGAAAAGGTTGGAGTAGCTCTAGTGGCATATAAGATCCGAGAGTCGCCTTAGATAATATGATCACATAAAATGTCAATTATCTGATGACCCAATTAGAAGAGTAGATGTATTTGATTTGACCTATATTAAGAAAGGTTTGAGTAGACTTAATAAGATTTGATTAGATAGTATAAAAATTATATTATTTTATTAGAATTAAATGAGAATTTGGCAATTAATAAGTCTCAATGGAGAAGAAGGATTCATGTAGCCGACCCAATATAGGAGGATAAAGGCTTGTTATTATTGTTGTTGTTGTCATCCTTATTTTTAGCTATCATTTAGAATTAAATGTGTTCAACATTTTTTTTTCTTTTTTTTTTCAAAATTCAACTTATCCTTGGCCTACAAAGAGTTTATCTCCTTCTTTTTTTCCTTTGATTGTTCATTAGGGGCATCTCATTTAATTCTTTGAAATTTAATAGTGGGGTCATTAAATTATTTTTAATAAAAGCATATGAATTATTTTTATTATTTAGAGAGAAATACTAATCAAATATTTACAATTATAAATATCAAATAAAAGGACATATTAATATATATTTATTAAATGTAATAATTTTATTTTATTATTAAAAAAGCGAAATTGCAATTATTATATTCAATGGAAGTTAGTGTGTCATACCATATTTGTATGATTTCCATATTAAGTTTGCCAATAAGAATTAAGTCACAATAATCTATACCTAAATTAGTAAATTTTGGAACAAGACATGCACATAAGCCAAATAAAGAGTCAAGTCAATTTAAATAAATAAATTTGTACTAATTAATTATTTTATGTTTTTAAAAAATTATGACATAATATTATTATGATCTTATTGGAGACCCTGCTTGAATTTACTTCTCGTGGTTGGTGGGAAGACTTGGATTGTCATAAATATTTAAAATTATTAATAATTTTTTAAAATTGTGGGACCCACCATTAAAATTTTCTAGATGGCATCATCAAATATTTTAATACTCGAATATTTTAATATTTGTATTAGATAAATTATAAAATATTTCTAGCAACATTAGATATTTAGGGCCCGTTATATAGTTGTTTGAGAAATAGTTGTGAAGCTGTTATAGAATAAATTTGTGCAAAAAGATGTTGCTAAAATTGTGATTTTGTTTGGAAAATTCAGTTGAGAATCTGCTGTGCTACAACTATTTGTGTATAAAAGACTAAAATATTCTTACGTGTTGAATAATATGAAATAAAATTAAGAAAAATATTTTTTTAAATATTTATTTATAGACATAACTCAACTAGTTTACATTAAATATTTATAGATCACATAATATCGAATAATAGTAATATTAATATTATAAATACAATAACTTATGATTTAAATAAGAAAGAATAGATTATATGAATAATTTAGTATTTTTAAAGAAATAGTATATATAGTTAGGGATTTAAGTTCTATGAATAATTTAATGTTTTATAAAGAAATAATATATATAGTTCTAAATTATATATATTGTCAAATGGGCATAACAGTATCATGCATTTCTTATTACTTTAATGTATTCGTATGTGATAGTGATTAGGTTATATTTTATGTTGATTAATGCAGATATTATTATATTTTTAATATAAAAAATTAATTAAATATGATATAATCTAGAAATTAAATTGATGTCATAATCTATTACTTTAATGTTTTAATTTACCAATAGTTTCTTCATTATTGTAGCCATACATTCACCAGAATAGAAGAAATAAATAAATAAAATATATTTTGAGCTATTTTTCATCACATATGAACATTTTAATATTTTGTTATTTTAAAGCACATTTCACATTAAATATCATCATTATTTTTGAAATTTACCTGCAAATTAAAATAATATAATGTTATATCATTTAAATTTAATAAAAATGCCATCTTAATGTTTTAACCTTGAGTAAAAATATTTTAACCTGATTATTTCTCCACTAAAAGTGATTCATAGATCAAATAACTTGAAATAAATATGAAGGGCATTGAACACTTTTAACGTAAAGTTTATAAAGCATCTCTCTCTCTCTCTCTCTCTCTCTCTCTCTCTCTCTCTCTCTCTCTCTCTATGACAAGCTCGACGATCCTCACCATATGAAGTAATAACAAAGTCTCACTGGCCCAAGATTTTGAAAATAAAAAAATAATAAATGGATGAAAGTTGAAAAGCACTAATAATTAGATAAATAAGAAAAATTATAATAAGGTAAACCTTAAATGATTAATGAAAAATATAGAATGAGATAAAATAGACTTAAAATAGTTTCAAATATTTAATGGCATATGCTTACATGCCATATTGGAGGTTGGGCACTTAACATATAAATATAATGAAAATTATGTAATTTATTCATATAATTTATTATTGGACTTTACATAAAAAAATTTTACAAGAAATGCAATCAAATTATTTAATAAAATATGAAGAATAAAAAATAATAATTTTATTAATGACTCAATATTTGAATGGAATTTAACGAAGAAATATGCAAGATTTAGATAGTGCATTAAAATATTGCCCTTTAAAAACTATATAAACTGCTGCAAGTGTCAATAAAATCTCATATTTAGGCGATCGGGTGCTTTGATCCCATAAGGATTTTCTGCTTCTCGATATCAATTAAGATTTTTTGGGACGGCTATAACATTTTAAAAATTTAGTTATAAAATTATTGTGAAAAAATTAATTTTTTGAAAAAATTGATACAAGTATTATAATTTTTTTTTTTTTGAAAATTTTAAAAAATAATTTTATGATAGTCATCACATTCTAACCGCTCTTATTCTCAAAATAATTTTTTCATCATAATTTTTTAAAAAATAACAAAAAAAGTTGATAACCAAATAAAACTGATTTACTTTTTGGCTATTTTCTGAAAAGCAAAATAATTAAAAAGTTGTCTCAAACGCCACCTGACTCTACATGCATTCTTTTTAATAATCAATTTGCATTTTGTGCCATTAAATAGCTGATATGAACAATACAGAAGTTTAGATAACTAATAAAAAATTTAAAAAAAAACCAAAAATAGTGATAAAAGCCATAAAACCTCATTGCAACCTATAATGTTCTACCAGAAAAAATTAAAAAAACTGTGTTCACTTTCAGCAAAATAAAAACTGAAGATATTGCATTAACACTTTCGTTAAAGTTATTACTGAAAAATAAACTAGAAAAACACTTTGCCTTCAAATGAAAAAAAAAAAAAGAAAGAAAGAAAGAAAAGCAAACCAAGAACCTTTGGCCTGTCTTTATCCTTCTAAGAAAAAAAAACTACAAAATAATATGAAGAATCCAAAATAAATAAAATTACTTGATAAATGAATTACACTTAAACGGATTTTTTTTCCCGTTTATTATTATTATTTTTCTAGTTTTTTTTTGTTGTTCTATCATCAAAATGAAGGAGTATCAGACCTTCGATCAAATCTGTCGCTCATGAGAATGTGCCGTGCGCGAGCGCTTCGATACTGCAAGCGTTGGTGCAGAGCTTCGGACATTTGATCAAAGAATTCAGAATCCCATCTCTGAATCAAAGAGGGATCTTCTGCATAGCATATGTATATTGATGTCACTGCACTCTCCACAACCACCACTGCTACTCCGACCTGAAACAGCCAATATTAAAACTAAATAATATGAAATTTTGATGAATCCGATTAGTATTTTATCACGGCACGGCATCTGAGTTTTATGATGCATCGATACTGACATTGCGACATGATTTGCAGATATTGTAATTCAATAGAAATGAAATGCAATAATCTTTTATCCCACTACGCGGAGTTGGCTACATGAATCATTTTTCTCTAAATGTGTTCTATTAAGTGTAATATTCATATTTAATTCTAATAAATTAAAGTCATTATGTATACTTCCTAACCAAGTTCTTTTAAATCTACCTCTATCTTTCTTAACATAAGTCGAATCTAATACATCTACTCTCCTAACTAGGTCATTGGATGGCCAACAGTTTATTCGACTAAATTATCTAAGGTGACTCTCTCTAATCTTAACTGCCACAAGAACTACTCCGATCTTATCACAAATGTTATATTTGTTTTTCATTTTGTCTATAAGTGTAAAGTCACTCATCGACATAAGCATCATCATCTCTGCAACACTTAATTTTATACTTCTCTTTTATTAGCCAACATTCTACAACATAAAGCATTGCAAGTCTCACCACAATCTTATAAAATTTTTCCTTGAGTCTAAGTGTTACTTTCCTATCACACAACAGGCCCGATGCATTCCTCCGATGCATTCCTCCACTTCAACCATCCACTAACTTCAATTCCACTAATAGCATCCCCATCTACATCACCATCACTTTAAACAATAGACTCGAGATTATCTAAAATGTTCACTCTTTTTAATGAGTTGATCACCAATTATCACAACCCTACCTCTAAATCTTCTACAACTAAACTTACACTCTATGTTCAATTTTAGATCAAACTCTCTCTCTAGTCTTACAAATAAAAAAAAATATCATCAACAAATAGCATACACCATAGTACATGCTCCTATAAATGTCTAGTAAGAACATCCATAACTAAAGCAAAAAGATATGGGATTAAAGTTGATCCTTGACATAATCCAATAGAAATAGGAAAATACTTGATCAATCCTCCTTGTGTTTGAAAATGAGTGATAGCTCCAATATACATATCCTTAATGATCACTTAAATATAAGCAATATTAACTCCCTTCTTTTTCCTTCTTTTCTAGAACTCTCCAACACACTTCTCTTAGACTTGTATCATATGCTTTCTCTAAATCAACAAATAACAACAACAACAACAACAAGCCTTAATCCCAGGTGGTCTATGAATCCTTCGTCTCCATTGTGTCTATTATTATCAAATTCTCATTTAAATCAAGTATCTAAGATCATTTTTATACATCTTAACCAAGTCTTTTAGGCCTACCTCTACCTTTTTAACATAAGGAATCTAATGCATCTACTCTCTGTCAGTTCATCGACGCTTTATGTGGCCAAACCATCTAAGGCGACTCTCCTAATCTTATCTACCAGAACTACTCAACTTTTTCCCGAATATACTCATTTTGCATTCTATCTCTAAGAGTAAAGCCACCCATCCACCTAAGCATCCTCATCTCTGTAACACTTAAGTCTTATGCTTCTCTTTTATGCCAACATTCGCAGTCTTACCACCATCTTATAAAATTTTTTAAGTTTAAGTGGAACATTTCTATCACATAATAGGCTAAATGCATTCCTCCACTTCAACCATCCAACTTGAATTCTACTAATAACATCTACATCTATTTCACCATCATTTTATAGAGCCTAAATATTTGAAACGCTCTTATTACTTGACTTTTAATGTCACCCTACTAGAACTTCTACAACTAAAATAACACTTCATACATTCGGTTTTAGATCTACTTAAAGCGAAAACCTTTAGACTCTAGTTAACCTCCATAATTCAAGTTTTGTTGGACTCCTCTAGTCTTATCAACAAGAAGAATGTCATCGACAAAAGCATACACCAAGGTACATCTTCTTGTAAATGCCTAGTAAGAACATCCATAACTAAAGTAAAAAGATAAGGGCTTAAAGCTGATCCTTGATGTAATCCAACTGAAATAAGAAAATATTTTCTCAACACATCATATGTAAAAATAATAATAATAATAATAATAATAATAATAAATAATAAAAATAATAAAAAAAACAAATATCAGATGTAAATCCTCCTTTCTCTATACTTTTTTATCAAACCTCTCAATAAATGCATAACATCCATAGGAGACCTATCCGGCATAAATTCAAACAGATTTTGAGAAAATTTTGTATCACGGCGTAATCTATGCTCAATTAATTTATCATAATTTTAATGTATACAATATTAACTTAATTCTTCTATAATTTGCATACTCTTAAGCATCACCATTATTCTTAAAAATAAGAACCAACAAACTCTTTCTCTACTCATATAGTACCTTTTTAAAATAATATTAAAAAGATTTATAAGCCAAAAAATTTTTGATATCTTAAGCATTTTCATACTTCTATTGGAATATCATCAAGTCACATTGCTTTTCCACAATTCATTTTCTTTAATGTCTCTCTAACTTCAGTTTTACTAACATGATGATAAAAATAAAAATTTTAATATTTATTAAGAATACTAAGATTCCTAAAGTTAATCATATTCTCACAACCTTCATTGAAAAGTCTATCAAAATATCTCATCCACCTATATTAAATATCCTCTTTAAAAAAAAACACTTTATGATCTTCATCCTTAATACATTTCACTTGAACTAAATCTTTACTTCTCATTACATACATCTTTCGCCCTCTTGAATATATAATTTATTATATAAATCATTAAATACTGAATTCTTTACATCATATATTACTTTCTTAGAATCTCTATAAGTCATTCTATATATTTCTCAATTCTCAGAACTTTTACATCTAAATCAATTTTTATAACTTCTTATTTTTAGTTTGTTATTCTACAAAATATATATAAAATAAACATTAAAAATATAAAAGCAATCAAAAATAAGTTAATTAGGTAAATTTTTCGTTATCCTTTTCAAAATTTAAATTTTCTTATTAATCTTTGATTCTTTCAAAGTTACATCATTATCATTATTATTATTTCACTTAACTCATGATACCTCACACAACTCCCTCCTCCCATTAATTTTTTCCTAGTAGATAACTCACACATACAAGGCCTAACAGTGATCGCTCTCTCTCTCTCTCTCTAGCTCCCCCCGCTCTTTTTCTCTCTCTAAAGAGAGAGAGAGACCACTCACTTTCTCTCTAGCTCTCATTCCACTTCTCTCTCTCTCTCTCTCTCTCTCTCTCTCTCTCTCTCTCGATTTGCATACCAAAGGTTTATACATAAAAAATGCCAAAAATTTTAAGTGACGTACATGTTTCAATATAATAAAGAAATTTGCATGTTTTCGTGCAGGTGAAAATGTCCATACACACCATTCTTGGCGCGATGGAGAAGGAAACTATTGGCCGCTAAAATAAATACTCATACACATTTTCTTACCATGACAGTAAATTTTGTATTTTCCTGCAAGTACAAGGCCCCATGCACCCATACAAGTCTTTCTTGGTATAATGAGATGATGCATTTCGGTTATCGTATTTATACTACCCATACATACCTATCTTCACATGATGGACAGACCTAGCACTCTTGATGCACTCCCTATATGGGGGACGATGCTAGTAAGCTGTCGAACTTTATAATGACAGAGGACTCAAAATAAACTAAAATAAAATGAACTCTTAAAATCTAAATTGAAATTTATGTCATGTATGTACACTTGAAAACCTATGCACGCTTCTTATAAGCGCAATAGGTGCGAAAACCCCTGACCGCAGCGTTGCAAACACTGACCATACATGCTTCGTATAAGTGTTGTGAGAAGGCCCAACATACCCAATGCAATCTCCTATAAGGGGACGACGTCAGATGCCGTTGAAATTTCACTGAATTGTAGAACTAACGGAAAATCAAATAAGATGAATCAAAAGAACATTTAAGATTTACATTAATGATCAGATTGGTAATTAAATCAAATGTTAAATGCAAAACTCATAATGAATCTAATGGCTACTTACACGCATAGATGTGACATTTCAAAGAACAACTGGACTGTCATTTCTTGCTTTTGAACATAAAATTGAAACACACGAAACTTGAAGTATATTGCGATGTATGCTTCCAAAACTAAAACATGACTTAGAATGGAATTCATCAAAGGACCTCCTAATGAATTCAAATGATCATGATGTTCACTTGTGAGCACGAACATGACTTTATAATGGGCGTTTGAATAATATTAGATCTTGTGTTAAAAGAATTAAAAAGAGAGATGAATTCGCACGAGCAAACTTGAAAGCACATCGTCAAATAAAGATGAAATACAAAACATAATTTATAAAAGGCAAGATAAATTCTCAAAAAGTATGAAGTGTAATCATTCAAGGGGTGATCAAATTGTTACGTAACATTCCATGGATTGAAGGGATACAAAGAAAAAACTTCAAAACTGAATTCACAATACACTTGAAGGTTCAACTATGAGCTAAAACAAGTAGTGAACATGATGAATTAATAAAGATTTAAAAGTTTTTTAACAGGCATGAGCTAAGTGACTATTGAAATTTAAAGATTCAATAAATTTAGAACTAAAAGCAAGAAATGATATAAAATATTGAATCACAATAAGAATTTAGAAAGCTTTCAACGCCACCGGATTTACAACGTATTTATACTAACAGATAGATAGCATTAATAAGTACTTTAACTGAAATCTTGCATGCATTATGGAGCAACGTTGCATTTAAATTAAATACACTGTACTTGGTGCAAGCATTCAAACAAGAGGAAATTTTACATGCGCTTTGAGAAAGTTTCAAAGTTGAGGTAATCACAACAAAGGAGTATCATTGAGTTGATTTGGTGGACTCCCCCATTAATGTTGGAAAGCCGAGCAATTTTTTAAGCTTCCCAATTTAACTTTATAATATAATCTCTTTACAAGAATGTATAAAAGCATTGACAGCCCCATCAACAAGCATCCCTTATTGAAAAATCAAAGCAAAAATCTAGAAGATAGGGCATCATCTTTAAACAAATGCTTTAAAATGCAGAATTATGGCGTCACTTCTTTTTATTTAGTGTGATACTACTAATCTCATGTGAGACTCACAACTGACTTAAAAATAAACTTTTAAATGAGATAGAAGCCAAATTGAACTTAAAAATGAAGCTAGATTGATTTAAATTGCTCAATATTTAAAGTGCGTATACACAGTGTAGTTGCATTAAAGTTTGTGTGATCATGCAATGTAGATGTATTGAAATTTGTGCAATCAATTTAAATGAATTCAAATGGGTCTCGACATATGCTAAATGCTAAACTTTAGTATCTAAAGATGTTGTATGGGTTAATGTAAAATAAATCTAAATTTCTTGCATATGCTTCGACCAGTATGTTAAACGCTTGACCACACTGTCTGAGAATAATGCAAAAACATAAAATTAATTTAAATATAATTTTTCCTCAAGAATTATATATGTATTTGAACTATCAATAAATGTCTATTTTTAATGTCAAACCTAAATCTATTGATCATATGCCTTCTTGATTTAGGTTGTTTCGCCTATATGATGAAGTTGTGAGTTCCATTTAGCCAGTATGATCCTCCTCAAAGAACAGTTGACAAGATTGGTTGTAACTCAAGATTTCACTCTTTAGAAGAAGATCTTGATTTTACATTTGCATATGACCATCAAAGATTCTAATCAAGAAATCTCAAATTACAACCTACAAATTATGTTTCAAAAAAGTGAGTTTAATTATAAATTCTAATTACAGACACAATCCTCTGTAATTAGGCATGCAAAGTTGATAAGATTTAATCCTGATAATGGTCATGTTAAAGAAAAATTTCAACTAGAGAGATTTAATTTCAAAATGGAATTCTCAAGTTATAGTGTGGAAGCTTAAATAATCCACACCCAAATGATGATTGTGTTGAATAAAGATTTCAACTAGAAAGGATATCACTGTCAAGTTATATTTAAAATTTAATGTTGAATCAATATAAGTTCAAATTTAACAAAAATGTGAAGAACATAAAGGATATTAAATTTAAAATGTTCAAATGAAACTCATCATCTAAAAACTTAAAGCAAAATCACTCAATTCACCTTCTATTTATCAAGATGACAAATTAAAAAAACTCTAACTGATGTTCACTCTCAAATAATCTCATCCCAGTAATGACATGACTTATGTCATATGTCTGCATAATTTTGCTATCAAATGGTACCCACATAAAATCGCGACTACTACTAGATCCCTCTAATCAGTGATTTATCACCAAATGACATCATTATATTATGATCACAGTTATAGCCTATGTATTCTCCAATGGGCATTGTTCATTGAGTTATGAATCATGTGATTCACTTGATAAGACAAAAAATTATTTACTAGCAAAGGTGATCTTAAAGTTATCTCCTTGGACAAAAATCTACCCAGGTCTACAAGGTCTTAAGGATCCTTCAATCATATGGGTTGTATCTTACTAAGTAGACTAGGATCATGGCGGTAGAATGACGATCATGGGATCTTGATGGTCATCATTTTCCCCAACTATATGGTTTAAGTTAATAATGATGAATCTCTTAAAATTATTAACTCCACTTGTTGTTACTATACATTAAGCAATTAGCCACCTAATTACTAGCCTCAATTGAAATTTTTTTCTCATTAAGTGGGATAATTAATAATAAGTACTTGCATCTACAGGAAACTTGAAACCAGATCTAAAGTCCTCACAAAATGAAGACAAAATCTCTAAGTAGTGTCTTATCTACAATTACATCTACATTCTAAAAGTTTGACTCGGCAAATCCAAACTCTCTTCATTGAAGCTAAATGCAAATTTTTGTAGCCCACAAATATCATTCCCTTTTGGTAGATATTTTCCAAGATAAAAGATATAACCTTATAGAAGTAGAATAGATGGGAATATGCAAAGATATGTGCTTCTAGTTTTATTGTGCATCTCAATTTGCTTGTACAATGATGGTCCACACAAGTTAAAGCATTATTGGCCATGAGTTTCATTATGAGCAATAAGAAATAATTATTGGGACATAGCTTGTCACGAAAGTTGATGTAAACACAAATCTACAACAAGGTCATCAACATAACATTAGTTTTTTTATGCATGAGATCAACGAAGATATGTTATTCTCCTTTGGTAGATATTTTTCAAGATAAAAAGTATGGCCTTATATAAGTAGATATAGATGTGAACATGAAAGGATGTAAGTTTCTTGTTTTATTGGGCCATCTCAATTTGCTTGTAGAGTGATGGTCCATTCACGAATAAAAACATGTCACGAGTTTTGTTATGAGTGATAAGAAGTCATCATTTGGACAAAGCTTAAGTCACCAAGTCGATGTAAACATAAATATAGCTATTTTTAGTTTGCACTAAGATTATCTTTGTTTAAGTCTCCTTGCCACCCACCCTCTCTCTCTCTCTCTCTCTCTCTCTCTCTCTCTCTCTCTCTTTTCTTTTCTTACGTGAAGATTATATTTCTTTAAGTCTCCCATACCACCCACCCACCCTCCCTCTCTCTCTCTCTCTCCTCCTCCTTCCTCTCCATGTGCATATTCCATACCCATTCACTTCTCTATCACATCAAAGCCCCAAACACCTCTCCTTCCACTCATTACAATGTTCATTACACATGCATCATTACTCCCTCTTCATAAGATATGTTGCACATCAAAGTTTTAACCAATTGTATAGATCAAGACAACTTTCACCATAACCATGAGAGAACAAAGATAATGACATGCCATAGAGTATGCAAATTTTACCCATTATCTTCCTTAGTGACCTTCAAATATCATGCTCAATCCCTCATTGCATTGCTCAACCCTGCACACCTGAACAAAACACAATCTCTCTAGAATGTCATTCGCTCTCAACATGCTCACTCGACCTTACAATGTATGCATATGTTTGTTAATGTGCATCCTTGCTCTACAAGCACCCATCACCTCATGCAAGTTCAGCTTGTACTTGCTTGCATGAGTGTTACATTCTCATTTGCAACCACGCTCACATCCAATCACATTACCCAACATGTCACCTCTACTCATTATTTGGATATGAAATCACAAATGCATGTGCATGCACACAACACCATGTACACGTGCTCTCTCCGTCTCATATTTCTATGTCAAAACATATCCACGTCCTCATTCACTCACATTTATCTAATGTCTATAAAAAGTTGGTCTCCCAACTTTCACTATAACTGTTACATCGTTGATATATATTAATCTGTAAAACCATATTCAACTGAATTTAACTCATTATAATTAATCAGCCAAATTTAATAATGGACCACAATAAGAAAATAAACATTTGTCAACTTAATTTAATTTAGTAAGTTAGTATTTCATTCAAATTTGATTCAATTAAGTTGTGCGAAGAATACCTCAAAAGACTTCAAATATATTGGTAGAGCTTTGATCATGTCCTTAAACATTCATGAAGAGAATCTTCTATCAATATTATTGACTTAGTGATGTTCTTCCTATTCATCTTTTCTTTCTCAAGATGGATCTTGCATTCGGCACTCATCTTTGAGACAGACTTCCTAACCCATCTCTTTTTTGGGATGGATTTCCATAGCTCTACAATACAATTGACAAGTTCTCTCACCAATACCATTTTAACTCTCTAGAGAAAAGTTATTTGAATCTCAGGAGAATTGATGCTAAGCTAGAAATAAATTTTATGTTTTTATTTCATTTATTTTATTTTAAATATATTTAATCTTTTTTATGTGAAACTATCATTTTGTATAATTATTATGGTAATTTGGATATGATAGGTTTGATTTTATATTTGATCTTATCTACCTATCCCTATTTTATTAGGGTAACCTGCTTTGTAATAAATCATCAAATTTAATGACAATGATTTTTAAGACTAGAGTTTTCTTCTGGTCTCCCATTTGGGATTCTCTCCCTTCTAAGTTCTCCTTGTTGCTTCATCTTTATCCCTTACCTCCCTCTCTTTAAGGCATTCATTTGTCTACCCTCAACCCATTTCTTCTTCTCTATACTTTGGTTCTCTCATTCAGAAACAAATGTCTAATTCTCACCGCACTACTCGTTATCACCTTCTCCAATAAACTATGGTCCATTATTAAACAAATAGCTATAACCAAAAGAATTCGGAAGTTGGTAGTTCTCACTGTATTAGTTCTTCCAATTCACCCTACAGATTTCTTCCAGTTTGATACAGTTCAGAATATCTGAAGTGAGATATAGGAAGTTTTAGGGTATTCCCAAACTCTATCCCAGGGAACAAAAGCATGTTCTATTTTGAAAACTAACTTGAACAGCTTCATGACTCTTCTCTATCACATAAATTTCAGAAAACCTAACAAAAACAATGTGTAGGAACTCACCAAGACCATTCCCATCAAGATTGCAGTAGAGCCAACCATTAGCACCTCCTCACTCTTTCTAAACCATGTCCATACTCCCGAACAAGTTCCAGTAACTAACCCGCCCAAGATAATGCCCATCAGAAGAACAGCACCTGAACAATCATAGGCAACAAGTGCTTCAATCCCAGTAGACTGGAATAACTCCCAGGCATCTCTAGCTGAGTGATTGAAACCTTTTCCATTAACTGCAATCTAAATGAAAAAAAAAAAAATTCAAAGTTTAGCTATAGAATCTAGTAATATCAAAATAATGGGTGCTAATGAGAGCTCAAGATTAATGAATGTAAAGACATACTTCAAATGAAATAACATAAATTCAGAAAAATAATTATGCTTTGCCCTTAATTTGCAAACGGTTTGACAGCACATAGCAGCACTAAGATCTGATAGGTAAAGCAATTTTTATATTAATAACTTAGAAGCGAGACTAGATACATTCATTTCAGTATGGCCACTCATATTTTTGAGTTCCATAATAATGTACATCAAAATAACCTCAATCAAAAAACACTGCCCTTAACTCTTGAGCGTTGAATTTAAACTTTTCATTCGAATTCACTTCAAATCTAGTCTTGCAATCAGAGATGTATTGTTGCATTCTAATCCTATAAAGAAAACTGCCAGCACGTGAAAATTCCATAGATACCAAGTAGATAGATTGGAAGAAGACTTAAAAAGAAAATTTGAAGAATAAAAGGGATATTCATCTAATAGAAAAGTAAAATAATAATGATAATAATAATAGAAATAAGTGTTTAGTGGATGCCATGTCAGCATTAGCATGAATAATATTTACACTGACTGGACAAAGTATAAAACCAAGAAGTAATCACTCTACTATAGAAGAAATGCATATGGCAGTCTTAGTAACCATAAAAGCACAAATAAGGTCAATGGAAGAAAATCAATGGAAACAAAGGGGGTTAACGATTGGGTAATGCCATAGAAGCCATGAAAATTAACAACAGCAAATGACCAAATGCAACTCCTTACAAGAACAGTGGGGAAGAAGAATGCATAATGCATACTCAAATAACAAATTAACCATGAAGATTTCAGAATAGCATAGTGCCAAAGGCTTCAAAGATGTTTTGGGAATAATATAATTAGCAAAGTGATTGCAAAGTTTCTAACAAAGAAAGTTGAACAGAAGAAACAGAGGAATGGCAAAAGAATTGCACAGTTCCAGTACCTAAATTAATTCCCTGCAAAACAGGTGAATCGAATAAAAGACAACAAGATGATTAGAGATGCATATATCACCCATGCAGGTTTTCCTAGCATATTTGATAAAAAAATCAAAGGCTTTCCTTCTTACAGAACAAAATTCTTTATATGAAATTCCCTAAAAAAATTTATACCTAGAAAAGATTTAGGCGCCTATTAAAAAAAGCAAAAATCATTAAATAATCTTTGATTAATAAATCATATAGAATTTCATTAACTAATGCATAAATCTAAAAATGAGAAACATAAATTATATGATCATAAACTATTAAAATTACGACTAAGATGATTTAGAAAGAAAATTTAAAAAGAAAATGATATGAAGATTACTAATTTTAGCAATTTTAAATTTTTCCCAAAACACTTAATTAAGTTATTTATAAATTTAAATATCATATATTGTACAAAAATAATAAGAAATATATGTTCCAAAATATTTGTTTGGTAACTACTTGAATACATAAGGTTGATCGAATGTTGTATAAAAACCGCTCTTACAAATATAATTGTATCCATAAACTTCACCAATAAAAATCATCGAACAAACTCTGAATATCATCCACAGAACATGTATTTAATTCCACAAAAATTGAAAATCTCTACACATTAAATTGAAATTATCCTCTCACATAATCAAAGCCATCCTTTTTTGATAATTTTGATGCATCAAATTCATGAGCAAACATTCTTACGAAGTCCCAAAATCATGCATGCCAATAGTTTTACTGAGTTTTTCATTTTTTTACTGACATATTCAAATTTTAAACTTTAAGTTATGTTCTCTAGCTTTCACCCCCTTCTTTTCATATTTTTGCTTATAAAATATTTCAAGTTTTGAATTTTAAATTCCCATTCATATTTTTCATATTTTTTATGAACAGATTATAAATTTTGAAAGTTGAATTTTTCAAACTTTAGCCCGTTCTACTATTCAAACTCTTTAATAAGCTTCAACATTCAAATTTTGAAATACTCATTTGCCACCTTCTAATTTTTTGTACTCTTTTTTAAGATAATTTTAACTTCAAAACTCTATTATTCCTCATTATTCACATTTGCATACCCTTTAAAATAAGCAAAGCAAATTAGATTTGATCCATCTTTCTTTATTCTTTCCATAAGGTCACATGAAGAATTCAGAAGGATAAAAAAATGTGTTAGTTCATGCTTCATATCTTATGTATAACTAATGTTTAATTTTAATATGATAAATTATTTATCCTTTGGAAGATATTGTTCTTTTATCTACGTATAACTAGAAGAGACAAGGTTTCGTTGAATGATATTTTTCTACTTTATAATATTTATTACATTTTTCTAAATCAAAATACATTAACTATGTGTTCTTACAGGAGAATGTTCGAATTAATATCTAAATTATTATTGTAAATGTTTTTATGCTTTTATATGTGCATTAATAAATGTTCCTATTTGACACCACTGTTATTATAAAAGCTAAAATTATTCTCTTTTTTCGTACATAAAAATCTCATATTGATATGATTCTTATTCTCTTCTCTCCATGATTGAATTCTAAATAATCTTCCTAATGATAAGCAAAATATTATTAAAGATATAATAAAAGACATGAAAATTAATATGTTATAGTAACTGCTATATATATGTTAACTGATGGAGTTCACTGACTTATAATGCTCACTAGAAATACATACCTAGCACATAAATGACAATAAAAAAGATTATTTGTCCCTTCTAGGTTAGGTTTGAAAATAGTTATCTCCTGCTCCGAAGTCATTTTGAAAGAATTTAAGTGACGACATGCTTTTCAAATGCACCTTTTAAACAACGAGTCATATGATAGGTGTACAATAAAATAATAAAAATTAAGATATAAAAAAAAAAAAAAAAAAAAGTTGTTATTGATTTTACTTTTTTATAAATGCAAAAAGAGATGATATTGCTTCACTTATAGAAATTAGCATGTATAATGTTTTAAAATTTTGAATTATAATAATTTAAAAATATAATTATTCACTGAGAAGTTTTACTCACTTTTAATTAATGATCAATTTTTTCAAGAAAATATCCAAAAACATAATTAGACGAAAGACCAGTGCTGTGTAGTAGAAGATTTACTTCTCAAGCTAGGTATAGTAGTTAATATTGAAAGTAATGTATGTAAGAAAAATAAAATACAATAGTAATATACTATTATATGAAATGTTTAGAATTTAAAATGATGATTTAGTTGCTCGTTTCTATTTATAGTAATATGAGAATACTTTAAATATTTGTCAGACTGCATACTCCCAGCTCCTGCACTAGATTTTAACACGCATGACAAGAGATTGACAATCTCATTATGTTATGAACTCCTAATGGCATCCTATTTGATCTAAATAGTGTGTGTGGGCTCTGAAAATTCGCCACCGATCTCTTCGATAAAAAGAGTGTTTTAAAGTGTCTATGAAATTTTCAGAAGACAGATGGAATAGTAGATAAGACACTATCCAGAGATTTCGCCCTCATTTTGTGAGGACTTTATATCTGATTCTAGGTTTCCTATAGGCGCAAGCACATAGTTAATTACCCCTCTCAATGCTGAGAGAGAACTTTCAATTAAGGATAGTCGTTAGGTCGCTTAATGTGTAGCGGATAATAACAATATGTGGAGTTTAGAATTTGGAATTTATGAAATTCATTATATTTAACTTAAAGCGGCTGGTTGGGAGAAACGATGATCGCGCGTCTAGATCTCATATATCCATCATCGCGATCTCTAATCTAACTTGTCGAGGAGATAGTCTAACGACGAAGGATCCTTGTCAGCAGCCATGGGTTGCGTCGTCCAAGAAATCCTTATAGACATAGGGCGGTGTTTGTCTAAATAGACATGCTTAAGTCTACTTTAGCTAACATAGGATTTTTTGCCCAATCAAGTATACCCTATGATTTACAACTCAAAGGCGGCCGTTAGAAGCATCTGAGCTACATCGTGTCGTGATATAGTAAGGTCATTTGGACAATACCAGGTTAAGGACTCTAATTAATCGCATCATGTGGGCCTCTTGGTCAGCCTGATTAGAAACATGGTTACATCCTTCTTGAAATTATTTGAGAGTAAACATAGTTGTGTACTTGATTTGACTTTGGCTCCTTTGTGAGCTAGGGTTTTCTTAATTTGTCACCTCCAACAAACAATTGCGAAAGGCGAGTTGAATTTTTAACTTTAAATTTTTAATATTGAATTTCACTTAGATATTTATAGCTCAATGATATTTTAAATTTTACATTTAGATTGATATTCAATCTAAGTTAATTTCTTTTGTAATCTATTTTGATTGAAGTATCCGGATAAAATTTTCATTTAACCCATCATCGGGTGGTTTATTATTTCGATGTTTCAAATCGCATCTCTATTAATTTAATAATAAAGGATCGATCTCATGTATCAATTCTCGTATATTTTATTAGGTTGAAGATATTATAATCACATCATTGATTTTTTTAGATTTTGTTAACTCGGCGGTCACAGATCGAGAATCACTCGTAGCATCCTCAAACACTAAGTTTAAGCGGGTGTATTTGTAGGGTTTTCTTAATTTGTCGCCAACAAACAATTCAGGCGAGTTGAATTTTTAACTTTAAATTTTTAATATTGAATTTTACATAGATATTTATAGCTCAATGATATTTTAAATTTTACATTTAGATTGATATTCAATCTAAGTTAATTTGCTTTGAAATTGTAATCCTATTTTGATTGAAGTATCCCCTCCGGATAAAATTTTCATTTAACACAGCCATCATCGGGGTGGTTTATTATTTATTTGTTTATCCGTCATTCTATTAATTTAATAATAGAGGATCGGATCTAACGTATATGACAATTAAACTACCGTATATTTTATTAGGTTGAAGATATTATAATCACATCATTAGATTTTTTTAGATTTTGTTAACTTGAGACGGTCACTCGGCGAATCAACTTCAGTGATCTCAAACATTAAGTTTAAACGGGTGTATTTGATTCGACATTAATTTAAACTTAAGGGATTCGTATAATATTACTTGTTTTAACAGAATTTCATTGTAAGTATAAATTTTTAGATAAAATTTGGACGGCATTTCGGCCTCGACGTCGTCCTCACATAGAAATTTCTGGAGGCTGGGCACGCCTGCATGAAAGGCATGTATGGGTGGTGTAAATACTGCAGAATCGTCGTCTACATGTCGAAGAAAATGTATGGGTCTCGAAATTGCATATGAAATGCATATTTCTATCACCAAGAAAGGCATGTACAATTATATATATTTACAATGTCAAGTTAAATAATTTTAGTTTTATTGTTGAATTTTCATTAAAGCGGTTTATGAATCATGTCGGTGTAAAGTTTGGCGGCGTTGATAGCGTCGCGTCGTGTATAAGGGCTACTTGATGTTGGGTATGCATGAAAGCGTGTATAGGTGTATAAACCACTGAATCGCGCCACCAGCCAAGAAAAGGCGTATGGCTCTAAGCTACCTCGAAATAGATTTCTCGTCACCGAAAAGTGTATACGGGTACTTATAACCTACAATGTTAGTTCAAATAATAATTTTATATTATAGCATAGTTTATTATTAAGTTGTGTAGGTCCCCCTATCGGTGTGAAGTTTAGCAGCATTGACATCCGCGTCGTCCCGTATGAGCTACTTGGGTATATTAGGTCGCACGCCAAGAAAGGCGTGTATGGTGATATAAACACGGCCGAATGCCCCGTCAGAAAGGCATGTATGGGCTTTAAGGCCTGAAAACAGATTTTTCACGCGGAAGAAAGATGTGTCTTACTTATACACAACAACATATTTCTCGTACACGCCAAGAAAGGCGTGTCTGATATAGTCAACAAGCAATCTGATTTCCGTCCGCAGGCGTTAATGGATACTATGGTCAACCGCCCGAGGAGAGCATCGTGTCTTGTGAGAAGCAGCTCTGGCAGCGCCTTACACCGCGGAGAATCGGTAGCAGCGCTTCAAGTCGCCGCAGCGCCCATGGGTCTGCCCGAGGCGTCTGGCCCAGTCGCAGCGAACGGCCATGAACAGTCGCTTCTGATGTTTTCTGTCACTGTTCACCCATATAGTCTGGGATGCTTAGAAAATGTGGCGACCAGACAACAATGGGTTTCGCGGGAGAAGGGCTAGGTAGAGAGAGAGAGAGAGAGAGAGGGAGAAGGAGGTGTCGGCTGAGGAAGGAGGAATAGAATGGAAATTAAGTTTAGGGTTTTAAGGAGAAGTATTTATAGGATATATATTTTTTTATTATTTTATTTGTCCTAATTTGGATTTTCACGCCGACATCATCACATAGACAATATATATGTCGATTCTAAGTTACTCGATGTTAGGGCCTTCTACGCATTTCGCGTCGGAGACCGTTTGGTTCAAGTCGGCGAATCGGGTTAATTTGTTCAAATTTGCGGCTCGCTTCTTCGATATTCACGCAAGGTGAATTAGCGGACAATCTTATTTAATAGGTTTCAGCGTTTCGACACTAACGATGCGATCAATTTTGCAAATGGAGGTCGTTTGGGCATCATCGCGGCTTTTCGTCCTCAATATGCGTGTCAGCATATCAACGGCCCTCCATGATCGGTCGACCATCGAATTATGCAAGATGCATATTCTGATCAATTTCGAGGTTCTGAATGCGATGGAGTCCGTTCGTCAATCGGAGGTCGTTTCGACTAATTTTCGGTCCCGTCAAGTGTATTTCAACTCCGATTTACATGTTGTATTTGATTGCTCGATATTCACGCATACTCGTCCGAATTGAGCGCGAACAATCTCATTTGATAGATTTTGACATTTCGACGCTAATGGCGCGATCAATTTTGAAACGGTAGTTTGGGCATCGTCGTAGCTTCTCGATATGTGTCGTGCATCGTGCCTCCTTGATCGGTCGACCATCGAATTATGCAAGATGCCTATGCTAATCAATTTCGATGTTTTGAACGTGATGATGGAGTCCGTTCATCAATCGAAGGTCTTTTCGACTAATTTTTGGCACCGCCGAGGGCATTTCAGCTCCGATTTGCATGTTGAAGCTCGTCAAATTTACCTTGTGAGCTCGACTTGACTTATGGGACATACATAGAGGTCAACAGTGTGATATCAAAAAACACACCACTAGCAATCTCCGTCAAGAAATTGAACCATTAAAACTTCAACAAACATGATATTTCCATAATATGATACATAAATCATGATCATAGACAATCTTAATGATTACCTACTGAATCTAATTCCAAATTCATTCAACCTTGTTTAGTCCTCTAATTTAATAGTTCTTTAGTCAGTATTGTCATTAATATTCTAACATATGAAAGAAACGAGCAGGAACAACAACTAGCTATTTGCTCATCCAATTATGTAAACCAAATAACTCCTATTGTACCTGTTAAAATCAAATTTGCCTAATGTATAGAACACAGATTCATCAAAGCTGGGGTTAGTTTTATCCAAACAATTTTGAAACTGATGCTCAACCCAATTACGATTCTCCCTGTTTATAACACGCTAAATCATAACAGCACTTCACCAGGATAGAAAATGGAGACAAAGCTATTGAACAAACCAATGGTAGAGCTTTCATCACCAAATAGCCCAACTTCTGAACATTAGTCCTTTTGTGTCAACTTTGAACAAAGTAGTTCCATATAATGGCATGTATTGAGAATATTTATTTAAGTGCAATAGGATTCAAATCTAAGGCTGACATTTTATAAATAAATAAACCTTACATGTATACTATATTTGGTTGAGTCCACAAAATTTTTCTGTACAAATTTATTTTATGTGTAACTTCGTAAGTGGCTGTGATTTCCAATAGCAAAGTAACTTCTGATATGTACAAGAAATTTCAGAAATACATTCTAATAAAGGTCATTGACAAAAAACAATCAATTTTTTTCAAATCTATTAGATATATCTGGTCAAAAGAATGTCTTTGTGCTCCAAAATATAGGAATAGTTTTCCTTAATGAAGAACCAAATTGAGCACACAAAACATCCAAAGTATCCAAAGTTGAATTAAAGGATAAAAATTTATGAAGAATGTCCACAAGTACAATATAAGATCTTAGATTGGCGTTACATCATTCAAAGTAATGTAACATGCACCATATGCAAGAGCAAACCAAAGAATGATAGCCTTCACTTGACGAAAAAGTCAAAATGATCTTTGGATTATTTATGAGGACCTATTTTAATCCCAAACCATCGAATGTGTCCAATATAATCCATTGACTTCTCAATGGATCCAAGATAGTCTATTACCTTCTCAAATATATCCAAAAAAAATCAAATAAAAAGACCATTTTGAATTATATTTGATGAGTCAAAAACTAAATTAAATATAATAGATAGCTAGGGCTAAAATGACCTCATATAAATAATCCAGAGACCATGTTAACATTCTTCTTGTCTTAAATTCATCAATGAGCAATGGTTATATCATACAGTTTCAGCCCACAAAATATTCATGTGAATGAACAAGAAACAAGATATGTGAAAGTACATGGATTTAGAGACACTAAAGTAATTATGATCGGCAGAAATAAATTTATAAACTAGTAAAAGACATCAGACCTGAACATATGCATACTTGTTGAAGAAACGAACCAGTGTCTCGACAAGGTGAAATAAAAAATCAACACAACAAAGCAAACATTCATTGCTTCCAATCTTTGAACGAAGTCCTCTTATCTACATATTTAGGGAAAAAAAACAAATAGATAAGAGCAAATATGCGACAAAAACAATCATCTAAGAATAAAATTCATCCTAGATCACTTGACTCACTTCTATGGAAATCAATCTCAAAAATGAATGAAACTAATTCACTGAAATAACAGAAATACCTCCCATCGCAATGTTCTAATGGCAGCTGTAAAAAGTGAACCATAGCAAATGCTTCCGAAAGAAGTGGTCATAGCAAAGCGTAGTGATTTCAGCAGTGGTTTTGGAGGCATAGATGTTGAGCTTCGATCACCATGAATGAGAACAAGGAACACCATGCCGGATACTATAACATGAACTGTATTGCAGAGAACAGCACCAGTCCAGAATAAACTTACAGAAAAAATCTGCAATTTAAGGAAAAATGCAATAAATATGTCATCTGTGACATGCAAGCAGAACAACCAAGAAACAGCATAAAGTGAACAAATTGACCACAGAGAAAAAACTTGCCAGCTCACCAAAAGAAGCCACCAGGTTATGGTATCATTCATGCTCGAGGCAATAATTCCAGATACTCCAAATGACCATAAGATCATCCAACAAAGCATGATGAACAAAAATGCATAGGCTACTCTCATAACTTCAGGAAGATCTCGAACCATCTTTACAGACTTTTGCAGAACTAACATTGTAAAGGTAAGCCTATCAAAAATCACCACAGTAAACATACTCCTCGACACTGAAAGTACATTATCATGACAGATACAACAAATAAATCAAACACTTTAGAAAGTGTATCAAAGGAACATTTGAACCAAATGTACAAACAGCATTCAAAAGAAACTGAAATACTTTCCAAATGACCTAATAATATAAGATGAATCAATCACAATGCAGTTTGATAATTATTTGCTAGTTTTTCTAACCTGTGTAGTGTGTAGCAACTATGTATAGTTGGTTCAGTATAATCAATAAAAATGAGATGGACAGATGGAGTTTTAAATGTCAAAATTAAGATATGAATGAAACGTTGAAAAGGGATACAACTACCTTCTTCGAAGTTCATGATCCGATGAAATATAAATTTCAACTTCCAAAGCAAGGCAGGCTGGTATTTTGTCCTTCATCCAGTGGTAAATTGAAGATAGAAGACAAAAGGGAAGGAGCATGCAAGAAAGGTAAAAAAAATAGCTGACATATTTAATATTTATATAGTTAACTATAATCAAAAATCAAATCCACTTTTAACTCTTACAGCATGTTGGACTCACCTTCCATACTTATATCTCGTCATTAATAATAAATCTTGATAGTACGGTATTTTTTACTGAATACCATCATTACGATAATAATCTAACGTGGCCTCCAATTGCCCAATCTTGTGTCACGAAATGGGATCATCATATATTAGAAACTCCATCGCCAAGTGCCATGAATACCCACATGGCATATATACAAACAATTCAGCCCAATACTTATGTAAATGAGATAAGAATTAAATGGATATATCAAATAATATTTAGGTTGTTCAAATAATACAGATGCTGGCAAACAATAAATAAGTTACTTGAAGCTTGTATTCAAAAGATGCTTCAAAATATCACCTAGGCTCAAAAAGCAGCCATATATGTGATGCAGCTTCGAACTTCAAGTGGTATTTTTACTGCTTTGTTGAACTTCTATTTTCCAAGACGTCAAAAATCATAACAATTACTTTGAGTATTCATGAAAAATTACAGACAATAGAAGGACATATTTAAAAATTTAAAAAAACATTAGCGGTTAAAACCATCAAAACTCACACAGTATGCTCCAGAGAAATTTCATTACTTATTATTCTGCTTGCCATAGGTTTATGTGCAGCAGATCACCATCACTCAGCTAAGAATTATACATGGAATTGAAGAACACACATAATTGCAGTTCAAATATTATCTATAGTTCTTCTCTTCAAATTAGCATAATGGTTTATTTCTTAAGAAATGGTTCAGTTTGCAGCAATCTTTTTCAAACAAAAACAAAACTCCAGTAGAGTCAATGCAGCTAATTTACATCGCATGGATTATGTTTTAGTTAAAGTATGTTTGAAAACAAAAAGGGAAACTTTCAATGTAGCATTCAAACCTTGTTTATTTACAACACCAACACCCAAAAACTTCTATATACAATAATAACTCCCAATCATGAAGAGCACAACAAAATTGCAAATCAATTTTTTTGTTTTCTTTAAATTCTCAATGATTTCACTATGGCACATGCAAATGATGAAAGTATAATTTTCTAGAGAGAAAATGGACACCAACAAGTATGCTTTTGATAGATTTTTTTTCTCTCTATTTAACAAGAGTACAATACCAATATATATAGTCTCAAGTTAGACTCTTGAAATTCCTTAGACTCTTAGACTCTTTCAATACCATAAAAGCTAACTCTTGAAATTCCTTAGACTCTTAGACTCCATAAAAGCTAATAAAAAACAGAATACCAAAAGACTAATTTTTATGACCATTCAAATTTCTGTCCCTAAAATCTAACAGTTGAGTTTAATGCACAACAAATTCCTCCCTTAAACTCAAACTTTTCAGATCCTTCATTCCCATCATCATTTTGAAGTTTTCAAACGAGTCATCGGTAGAGGCTTAGTAAAGATGTCTACTTGGTCATGACTTGCAACGTGAATTAATTTCACTTCTCCATTCTTTACATGTTCTCTAATGAAAGCGTCGTCGATATATGCTTACTCCTTTCGTGATGAGCTGGATTCTTTGCCAATGATTTGTTGTCGACTACTTGGTTGCCTCATGTTGTTGTAGATTTAATTCATGTAGTAAATTCCTTAGCCAAATTGTGTGACACACACCAAGATCTGCCACATATTACGCCTCACATGTTGACAAGGTTACGATTGGTTGTTTCTTGAGAGCCATGTGAATCTTTGTATTCCCCATGTAGAATCATTATCTGCCTTTTTCGGTCATCTACATCTCCGCACCAATCACTATCGAGTATCCTACCAACTTGAATTCAATTGCTTTTGAGTAGACTGAAAGTGATTCCGTTCCCAATATAGAAGAATTCTTTTAATAGCTTTGAGGTGCGAGTGTCTTGGATCTTCCATGTATCGACTTACTATACCGACACTATATGCAATATCCGCCTTGTGCATGTGAGATACCGTGAGACTTCCTACCAAACTACGGTAATCATTTGCATTTACTTGATTTCCTCCCTCAAATCTAGAGAGTTTAGCACCGAGCTCCATTGGTGTTGCTATCGGTTTACAATTTTCCATCCCGCTCTTCTTCAAAATGTCCCTCGCATATGCTTCTTGTGATACAAAAATTCCAGATTTTCCTTGTTTTATTTCAAGACCAAGGAAGTACTTCATTAATCCTAAGTCCGTCATTTCAAATTCGCCATAGCATCTTTAAAGTCTTTGACCATCTTCTCACTGCTCCCCATGAAAATAAGATCATCAACATAAAGGGCAACAAGAAGTAAATTACCTTCTTCTTTCTTCGACATGCATGCTCATAAGGACATTGGATGAACTTGTTCTTCTTGAAGTAAGTGTCGATTTGGGTGTTCCATGCTCGAGGCGCTTGCTTCAACCCAGAGTGCCTTCTTCGCTTTAACACTTTGCTCTCCTTTCCGTGTTTTATGTATCGGTGTTTCTACATAGACTTCCTCTTCAAGTATACCATTTAGAAATGCATTTCACGTCCATTTGGTGCCACTGAGTTGTGCAATTGAGATAAGAGAAGTCGAATTGTCTCCATTAACCTGAGCAAAACTTCTTCATAATCAATTCCCCGCTTTTGTTTGTAACCTTGCAACTAGCGCCTTGTACCTTTCAATCTCTCCTTGGGTATTCATCTTCTTCTTGTATACCCATTTTACACCTATGGGGTTATATCCTTTTGGCAACTCCACCAAATCCCAAGTTTGATTTTTTCGATTGCATCTATCTCTTCATCCATTGCTTTCCACTTTTGTCTCTTACGCCTTCTTCAAAGGCAATATTCTCGAGTTTGCTAATAGGCAAACCAAGTGCACTTAATCGTTGATTCATAGAGATCTTGTAGACTCGCATCTTAGGTTGACTTGGTTCTTCTTCTTCGCTATGAGCTTGAGAGGTTATTTGAGTGATTGTTGGTGCAAAGACTCAATGATTCTCCTTTCTCTTTATCTTGTGTTGCCTCCTTTTGGTTCTTCCAATCCCATGTGCTTTCTTCATTTACTTGAGCATCTCGCTCACAATCATCTTCTTGTCAATTGGATCAAACAACTTAAAAGCTTTCCTTTCGTCATACCCAATGAACACATACTTCTTGCTCTTATCATCGAAGTTTGGTTCTTCTTTGGTCTGGTACATGTGCGTAGGCCACACTACCAAACACTTTGAGGTGTGAGACGTTTGGTTTGTGACCACTCCAAGCTTCTTGTGGTGTTTGATTCAATATTGTATGTGGACATCTATTTTGCAAGTACACGATTTCACCGCCCAAAATTCTTTTGGCATATCTTTGCTCTTCAACATTGATCGAACCATATCAAGAATCGCTTCGATTTTTTCTTTCACGATGCCATTTTGTTGCGGTGAATATGGTGCGTCAAGAATCTTCGATACCTCGTTCTTCACAATAGTTCATGAAGGGATTGACATATATTCTCCGCCTCTATCCGATCGTAGAGCCTTGATGTAAAGATTGGTTGTTTTCTCCACCATCACCTTAAATTTTTTGAATACCTCAAAAGCTTCTGATTTTTCTTTTAAAAAATAGACCCAAGTCTTCCTTGTATGGTCGCCAATGAAAGTGATAAAGTACCTCTTCCATAAAAGACTTTGGAGTGATTGGACCACATATGTCGGTATCAACTCAAGAGATCTCCTTGCATGATATCCAAACCTTCTTTTGAAAAGTTGTTCTTGTTTGCTTGCCAAGTACACAACCTTCACAAAATTTTTTAGTGAAGTCCAAGTTTGGCAGACCGTGGACCATCTCTTTCTTTGCTAATTCTTTTAGCCCACCGTAATGTAAGTGTCCAACCGCAAGTGCCATAACCATGTCTTGTCCTCCATGCGACTTGCAAACACCTTTCTTGTATATTCTTCAAGTTGAGTTTGAACATTGGGTTCTTCGCCATTTCCACATGTAGCAATCGACCATTTTGTCTTTCAAATGCAACATCCGGTCTTTCATAAAACCGAACATCCTTTCTCCAATAACGCCCCATACTAAGGATATTGTTTTTCAAATCGGTACAAAATAGACATCTTCCACGTACCTCTTTCTCCATCCTTTTGGGAAAAGCATATTTTTCCTCTTTGACTTGGACCTTCGATGCATCTCCAAAAGACAGTGTCCATCTTCTATCTCTTGTATATCAACAAAGAGATGTTTGTGCCACATATGATTCCGGCACCTGTCGAGATACCACACCATGTCGCTACTAAGTGGCACCTTCATGGGTCATCATGAGAACGCCATCATCTTTTGTCTCGTCTTTCTGACCGGATTCGGCTTTCTTCCACTTTCTCCTTGAGTAGCAATTCTTTCGTAGTGTCCATATTTTCCGTTTATAACATTCGACATTTGGACGACTTGATCCACCTCTTCCATAACCGCGACCTCGAACGCCACGTTGGTTTGTTCGTCCTCTTTCTTCACGACCATGATCTCCAACGATTGATACCACGACCACCGTGATCGAGCACGGTACGACCTCCACGACTGATTAAAGCTGGCCTCCGCGCCTCTTCGCTTGTGTTGCGATACATCATCTTGTCTTCCTTGATTGTCATTTTTTGTTTGTAAGGCCTCCTCGACTTCTTGTTTTTTTTTTCGTTGTTCATGCGCTTCAAGAGAACTCATGAGATCGTCGATGGTCATTTTCTCCAAATCTGACTCTCGACAGACATACAACATTCTCAAAATCACCAATGACCAAGAATTTTCTCCACAACTCTTGTATCTGTGAGAGTTTCTCCGCTATGCTTGAGTTGATTCACCACCGCTTGCACACGAGTTATATAGGATATGTCTTCTCGACTCGTCATCTTGATGGTCTCCAATTGACCTCAGAGTTTGAAGACGCATTGCTTTACTTTGGCCACACTTGAACACTTTTGTAAAGTGTCCTGTGCTTCCTTCAATTGATGCACCAAGAATCTTCTCAAAACCCGACTCATCTACGGCTTGGAACATGAGGTGAGAGCGGTTTTGTCCTTCATTCGCATTTCTTTCAATATCTTCAATTGGTTGTGGAGGAACCGGTAACTGTCTCATTAAAACCGGTTTCAACCACGTCCCCACGCGCCTTGTGCTCGGTAAGGCACGCATTTGAATACTCCATTGTCGTAGTTGTAAGTCGTGGCGTGTGGTATTTGCCCCGACATGGTGCTCCCTTGGTTCATCATTGGCTCTGATACCACTTTGATGAAAGTATAATTTTCTAGAGAAAATGGACACCAACAAGTATGCTTTAGATAGATTTTTTTTCTCTCTATTTAACAAGAGTACAATACCAATATATATAGTCTCAAGTTAGACTCTTGAAATTCCTTAGACTCTTAGACTCTTTCAATACCATAAAAGCTAACTCTTGAAATTCCTTAGACTCTTAGACTCCATAATAAAAACAGAATACCAAAGACTAATTTTTTATGACCATTCAAATTTCTGTCCCTAAAATCTAACAGTTGAGTTTAATGCACAACAGCAAATACATGAAGCTTTTCTTGCATGGGTTCTGAATATATAAATAAGGAAGATTTAGGTGGTATGTATGCAATTTTCCCCCAAAAAAAGGATCACACAACATGTCTACTACATTCCACATGCTAAATTGCTATCAATGTAAATCAATTATGAGAAGACAGGACAAAAATTCTTCTGCAATTTCATTCAAACAAATGAAAGCACAACAATAAAGCTTGAAGAATTCTTGCAGCAAGTCATCATATCAACAGCATCAGCAACCCAAGATTACTACAAAAATATCTAATTTATTCTTTTGTAATTAAAGCATGAAATTGAATAACATTTTTTATTGGAAACAACACCATCTTAAAAAACATGAAATCAAAATAACATAACTTGGGAAAGATGAAATACATATCTAAAATAAAGCATGTAAAAAAAAGATCATATGATATATGTACTATTTTTTATTTTTAAGGTGATAAATATGTGAATCAATTGTAGAAGACCATACTAACAAATATTGCAGCAACTACACTCAAAGCAGTGACAAAACGTCAATAAGGATTAAAAATCCCTGATAAGGCAGGAGTAACATAAAACATAGCATTTCAAAGCCTCAACAACAAAAAATCCTTCTGTAGTTCTCAATTGTCTCAAGGAATTAGATGCCTCGCTACTGTTGATAAGATCGTCTTCAAGAGCAAGAAATCAAAATAATAATCATTGAAAGGGAGAAGTACCTATCTAAAACCGACATCACATAAAGAAATTGCAGCGCAGCCCCAACAGCGAAAGCGACCCCCCAGAAGAAATGCTCCCCCCAGAAACAAAGCACGCTGATCACAGCCAAGTAGGTGGTGAGTATATGCACTGACACCTTCATCAGCAGACTAGTCCTCGATCCCAACGCCAACCACGCCCACGCGAGCACCGTCCCCACCGCCCCAGCAACCCCGTACAGCGGCCAGAACTTCTCCGTTAGCTCCGGGGGAGATGGGTCGCCGTCCTCACTGGCCGGTACGGCGGCGGTAATATTAGTGAACCGGTTGATTTTGAACCGATCGACCTCCCCGAACCGATTCATGCCGAGCAGGAATAGCAAGGAACCGAAGGCGAGGAGATGGATGACGAAGACGAATAGCCAGAACACATCCCTCCACTGCCTCGCCGACTCCTCCGCCGGCTGGGAGGATCCCCGTCTCTCGCTTCCTCTCCCGTCCTACAATTGCTGCATCAGGATCGAGAAACGAAACCCTAGAATACGAACTACAGTTCGAGATCAACAATGGGAGTTAACAGTTACAGTACCTCTTCTTCTTCCTCGGCGGTGGCAGACGAGCCACCGCCGTCGGTGTCAAAGAATACGTCCGATGGGGGTTGCGCCATCGAGATTCCGGCTGTTCTTGATTGATCCAGGAAGAGCGAGAGTCGGGCGAATTGGAAAGCTACCAAACACTTAAAAATCGATGGTTTGAATTGGCTGGAAGTGATGGAATTAAGCGAAACCGCTTGCTGTTGACAAATGGAGAAATGGGAGAAGGAGAGTGAGGATTTCCGGAATCTGCCAGTTGTTCGGATTGGTAACTCCCAAGATGTGTTCTTTCTGCGAGTTTTTGGATTTTTGCGCTGGTTTTCTCTGCTCCTTCTGGGTGGAATTAGTCAAAGAGGTGCTTCGATAATGTCGTTTTATGAGGTTTTCAAGATACATTTAAAGTCAGTCGGGTTTATAAATGAATCAAAATAAATGTAAATTAAATACTTAAAAAATAAATATAATTAGAAAATGTATAATATCCTTTAAGAGACTAAATAATCTTCCAATCCTAATGATTACAATGAAAACAAATATTTTGATGAGAGAAACATAATTAACACAAAATTATTTAATCTCAATATAATTATAACTTAAATGTATAAAAATAGTATAAATCAAGAGATTAATACAAACAATCTGATGGAGTATTTAGACTTCTAGTTAACATAATTAAGAATATCCCTCTTCATATATATAGTTTAATATGATACCAAATATAATTATAGTTCGTCATTGCCCTCAAGATTGAAGCAAGATGTAGACACCAAATATAAATTTTTACCATAAAAATATGACTAACCTCTATCATTGATAAATAAGGTCGAAGCCCAAAGTCCCTAATAAGGTCAACATTAAACATTAATGTCAACATCCTTAAGTTCGATGTTCATTGTCAACAACAAGATTGATACCTAATCTTCTTAATCAATCAAACATGCTCATTATCAATAACAATTTTGAAACTTCGCCTATCATTGACACTAAAGTCAATGCTCATTGTCAACACTAATGTTTACCCAAATAAAGTCAATCTCCAGCAGCTTGATCATTAATTTTCCCTCCTATTAAAAAATGGTAAAGCATATCAACAACATCTCTGCTGTTTGGAGAAATAACGACCGTAATTGGCTTTACATGTTTTTTTTTACTTTTGTTGTTTGGATAAGTAAACTAAAATCATATAATTTTGAGGTAAATTTAAATTCCACAATAGCCTCTTTGCGTGACTTTTAAATACACTCAAAACGAGCGTATTTATCGATTACGCGGAGCGGAGCGGAGCTGAATGCGAGAAAAAGTTTTTTTTTTTTTTTTTCTTTTGGCCAAGCGAGACTTCCAGACGTTATTTTTTTTTTTTGGAAACAGAATTTTTTTTTTCGATTTCAATTTTTTTTATAGTCTTACTCCTTAGTCTCGCTCAAGCTGAAGGAATAAAAAACGTTAAAATAATAAAAATTAAAATAACTCCTAATTATAATTTAATAAATATAATTATATTTATTCAAATTAATGATAAATAATTTACGATAAATCAAAAAAAATAAAAATAATTATTAGATTTTAGTTTATTTAGTAAAAAAATAATTAATGAGTAAACTATTTATTAAAGAAAAATTATTTAATAAATAAATATTAAATCATAACTTGATGATTAATTAATTTAATAAAAATTCCCATTAATTAATTAATGTTTAATATAATAATAAAATTATATATATATATATATATATATATATATATATATATATATATATATATATTAAATTTGAGTTATTATGTTAATATAAAATGATAATATTCAAATTTTATTTATTTATAACACTAATAATTAATATCTTAAAAATTTATAAATTAATTATTAATAATTAAATATTCAAATACATTATATTTGTATTTGATTTTATTTATTTTTAGTCAAGAAAAAAATTTTATTTATAATTTATTTATATTTTAATATATATTTATGTTTTAATTGAATTAATTAGAATAAATTCTATAATTAATTTATATATTAATAAAGTATTCAAAATATAAATAAAAAAATAATGTATTCGTAATTCAATGTATTCACTTTACATTCATCCAACCAAACGTAAAAAAATAGTTCCATATATTTACTTTACACACAACCAAACAACCAAAGATTCAATTGTATTCACTTTACATCAGATTTCCTTTACACCGCATTCTAAATGCACCAAATGTTTAATGACATTTTCAATGCATCACTCTCCTACTTCTTCCATGAAAGCCATTTTCTACAATGGTAGGTTATACCGATGCCTTTTCAAATTACGAAGAACGGCGACTTTTGTACACAATAATTATATTAGATAATATATTATACATGTATTATATATTATTTAATATATAATATATATTCATTCTAGTTATATTTTGAGTCAATTCAATTTAATTTAATTAACAACCCAACAAATTTTAAAATAGAATCGAATTTATTTTGAGTAATTGTGAGTTTCAAGCATTTTTTATCAATCGAAGATGTGATTTTGTTTTTCATTTTTTATCAGGCTTATAGGCAGTAAAATAGCGAATATATATACTCCCAATCAAGAAGGAATAGGCAATCAATGGAATGAATCAAACTTAATCAACTTTTTAAAATTTTAATTATTAATTTTAATTAATGAAATTTTTAACCTAAACCCTAATACAAGATTTCTTTTGTTTCGCTATTCCCCTTCATTATAAATTAAATAATTAATTTTTAAATATAACTAATTTTAATTTATTCAAAATCAAACTGAAATAACCAAACCAAATTCTTTGATTTGATTAACTTTTACATTCTATTTAATCAATTTAATTCAAATTTTTGAACATCTAAAATTAATTAATTTTATAAATTTGTTTGTCCAAAACAGGTGGATGAGTGCCAATAAAAGAGAAGCAAAAGACTAAATTAAGTATTTCAGATGAGCATGCTCAGGTGGACGAGTGGCTTTACTCTTAGAGATAAAATGTGAAATGAGTATGTTTGGGAAAAAATTTGAGTAACTCTAGTGGTAGATGAGATTAGAGAAGTGCCTTAGATGGTTTGGCCAAGATAAATGTCGACGGTCCATCCCGCAGGAGAGTAGATCATTAGATTTCATGCAAGAAAAGAAAGATACCTAAAAGACTTAATTAAGATGTATAAAAAATGACCTTAATATACTTGAATTAAATGAGAATTTAACACATAATTGGACATAATGGAGACAAATGATTCATATAACCGACCTCACTTAGTGGATAAAGACTTGTTATTGTTATTGTTGTTGTTTGTCCAAATCAATCAGATGCACACTTCTGTAGAAAACCTCAAATTGTTGCTCATCACCGCGAGTCATAACAACACGATAACAAGAACTTGAAGCGCACATCATCTACACATAATACCCATAGCACACCCTAATACCATGTACATCACACATCCAAATTAAATTCATAAAAAAAAAAAACATAAATAACACAACAAACTCATTTTTATTATGAAAATTGTCACTAAATTAAACACATGGAAGACAAAAAAAATAATGCAGACTTTATTTTTAAAAAATGTTTGCATTGAACTCTTTTGCCTCATTTCTACATAAAAATGCAAACTAGAAAAAGCTGAGAAGCTTACTTGTTTATAAAAAATTAAAATTTTCAGCGGAATAGGCTTTTAAACTAACAAAATCTGCAGCATGAACAGAAGACCCAATGATGCTCTTACAGAGTTAAGCTATCAGAATTTTCAATTATCTTTGAAAATGTCTGAAGGAAAGCAGCTAAGTCCGCACCATATATAATCCTGTGATCTGCTGTGACATTCACCTGCAAAAGAAGAGAACATACGCAGAGAATTAGCAGTCGATTTGAACCCTTAAGAAGACTTTTTTTTAAAAAAAGTATTCGTTGCAAAATTTGATACAGCAAATTTACTATTTTTTTTCCCTTTAGTATTTGAGAGGGTATATAGTAGAATTATACTGCTGAAGCATTATAACAAATTCTAATAATAATTATATTAAAATTCACTAGTATTTTAAGGTTGTGATTATGTGCAATATAGGACAAATTTTTGTGCTCGTTTAAGTTTTGAAATAATTAACTTTTATCACAAAAAGATCACACTAAGGGAGTTTTATAAAATGATCAAAAACTTTTGGGGCATTTACACACAGCTTATATGTTAGCATATTTAACACCTAAACTATAATATTTATATAAAAAACATTCAAATTTTTAATATTACATCAAAAATAGCATCATTATTAACTTTTTTAAAGTGAAATGCACATTTTTCCGAAAGTTGCATATTGCATTAAAAATAAAAGAAGGTTACAAAATAAGAGCACAAAAGTGCAAAACTAGAAAGAAAACAAGACTAGGCCGTGGCGACATGTTCACGGTCCTGTTCTAAAATACTAGAAAATGCAGTAGGGAAGATACAAGCATCAACAGGATGCCACACAAAATCGGACTCAGTAGCGAGCCGTGCGAAATGCACATTTTTCATGTATAGGAAAGATGATATATTTATAAATATCAAATTTTAGGAATTAGATATGTAAATGCATAAGAATTGTGTGTTATGTATATAAATTTTCCAAAACTTCGATGCATTTACATACATAGCACACAAACTTATATATTTACATATCCAACACCTAAATTTGATATTTACATAAATAACACTCAAATTTTTAATATTATATCAAAAATAATATCATTAACTTTTTAATTTAAAAGTGAAATGTACATTTTCATGCATAGAAAGCATAATCAAATGGAGAACAAGTTAGTGATTTGGTCAACCAAATAACATTTTTTCCAGATCCATATTCAACATTTCAGATGAAGCAGTTAAAAATAAAATAAAATAAAATAATAAAATAATAAAAAATAAAAGATGTAAGCACTTTACAAAACTAGAGGCTACCAAAACAACAGGCCACCTAACAGATGGGTGGTTGAACCTACATGCTTCTAACGCATGGGAAAAAGCTTAAGCTAATGGTTACCCAGGAAACTCGGAAACCTTCCCAACAAGCCTCAAAAAGGACCAAGGAGACCGCCTAAACTACTAAACTAAGAGATTTATTCTGGAATGCTAGAGTACCGAACCTCAGATGAATTAAACATATTAACCCAACGGATTTAGCTGAGCAAGCAGTCGTAGAGGTATTTGTTTTAATATCCTTTTTTTTACATTCTTTTCCAAGCACGCATGAGCTTAACCCCATTTTTTCCTTGCTCCGGGAGAAAAACGGGAGTAGGCTAAGCAGGACAGTTAGATGCAAAGGGCAGGTAGGGTTTGCAAGTAGGATCTCCTTGTTCTTCCTTTGTCATCTTCATCGACTAGGGTTTGTGAGTGCTTGTAAAACTTCTGTGTCATTTGGCTACAAGAGCCATTCTTCATGTCTGTAATCATTATCAGCTAGGAATTTTTGGTTGGGTGCCTCCCCTTCGTCCATTGCATTTTTTTTTTTCAAGCGAGCGCTTTCCTTATCTTTGATGCTCATTGGCTAGGGTTTGTCAGCGTGCTCTTTGTTCCTCATCTCTGTTAACCTGGTAAAGATTTGTGTGGGTGCTTCTTCTTCCATTTTTTGTGATCACAAATGTCCCACATTCTCAATTTCTCGCCACAACTATGAGGTTTAGATGTTCTTAAGCGACTGTACAACTATTTGTTTCTACGAAAATGGATTTTGTTATGCCTTCCAATACTAGCTAGCATTTCATTACCTAGGATTTCTTGTGAGGCTTCCTACAAGTTTTTTTCTTTTTTTGGCCCACCAAAGTCTTTAAGATAAGGACTTTATTATGATATAAATGAGATTCAAATTCAAAATCATAACAACTTTCAAGACTCTTACCAATTAGAGTAATTGAAACTCACAACCTCCTACAAGTGTTTTATGAAAATATCTAATTATAATTAATAAATGAAATCACTCAATCAAATGAGTTAAGTTCACAAATTAAGCCAATTTTTAAATTAAAAAATAAAAAATAAAAACAAACATTTTCACCAACTTGTATTAACTCATCTTTTAGCCAACCAAACATCTTAAGATAGCTTACAACCTAAACTTGAACTTATCCTCGATTTGCTAAAATAAATCGACAGCCAAGTATGCTTGAAAAGTTCCTGCTATATTATCGATACTGCTCCATTCTACACACTGGGATGACATGCCGGAAAACATTTTGATATATTTAACTTGTCAAAGCAATGTATAAATAATAAATTTTGTTAGTTAATCATCAAAATATTATCAATAAAAGATAACCATCAATAACCTTATCTTAACTAATAGGGAATATACAAAATTATTCAAAAATACTTCTAAAGGTATAGTATAATGTAAATCTGTAAACCAAAATTTAAAACTATATTTCGCTTTCTGTTTTCATCCCATCATGAAAAATTTAGTTTAGTCAGTGATGCAAAATGTTTTAGAGTTATTTAGTTCACGGTTTTTAAACACATAATATCCGATGCTGATAAACATGCAACAAGCAATAATCTTAAGAAATTATTTACTAATTTTAATAAAAGTCTTAAAAACCAAAAAAGAAAATCAATTTAGACAATATACCAATGGTCTTATACTATAAACAATAATTAGAATTCAAAATAAAAAGAAAAGTCATAAAGTATTTGAAATTCTTGTACTTCTAGAAGATTAGATTGAATGAATTTAATTAAAATCAAATGCATGCTTAAACCAATAACCAAATTTAGAACAAGACAAATAGTATTAGGGAAAAAATTCACCAAAAGTAAAAGTAAACCTCAAATTTGTACAAAGAAATAACTTCTTTTGAAAATCTTTCATGTTTCTAACTTGATAAAGGAAATGACTCTTGAAAGTAGAAGGAATAACACATAAATCATCATCACTATCATCCTCACTACCACCAACTGCCAACACAAATCTTTGTTTTCTATTCATTCCTACTAAGTATTGCTTTAGATATTAAATATATTCTTCCTAGATCATTTTGAACAACTTATATTCATATTACATTAAGTCTACTCATTATTCTTCCTAATCCCCCAACACTAATTTTATATGCCCATCTAAATGGCTTCCAACATCTATTATACATATCTAAACCACCTAAGTTGATTTTTCAACTATCTTATATTCAATAGATGTCGCCCCAAAGTCCAACCATTCATTTAATATAATCATTTTTTAGTTTATCTTTCCTAATTTTATTAGGCATCCATTTTAATAATCTCAATGTTGTCAGCCTCAACTTAGCAATCAAAAACTTGTTGTTGGACTAATTGCAATTTTATACATTTATAAGTTTTCATAATATCCATTATTAAATAATACTCCAACATTTAACCAACTCTAGAAATTATATCCTCATATATATACTCACTCTTTTGAATAATAAATCAAAGATAACCTAATCTTTCAAATATGAATATCATTTTCTCTTCTAATAATATCGATTAACAATAGTTAATATCACATCCACTAAAATTGCACAACAAATACTCATTTTTGTTTTAAAAATTAAAGCTTTTAAGTTTTTGTCATTATTCTAACTTTCAACTTATTTCATCAAATATCTCACTAACTAAAACTATAGCATCTATAAAAAAAATATAACATAACACCTTACTTTAATATCTTTTGTGCACATCACCATGATCAATAAAAGACTAAATGATTAACTTTTATGTAACCCCAATGTAACTAAACACCTTTATGTTACTCCACAAATACTCTAGTACTACTCATTGCTCCATCATGCATGCCTTTGATAACTTCAACATATCTTCGACACACATCATTCTTCCTTAATGCCTATCAAATTAATTATAATGGCACTCAATCACATGCTTTCAAAAAATCAATAAAAATCTTTTCTCTGCTCTCTATTCTTTCTAATTAATGGTCTTATAAAAATTACTTTCACAGTAGCTCATCTAGGACGCATTGATACAGAAAAAAGAACACAAACACAATACAAAATAAACACGGGATATATTTGTTTTAGAAAATATAAAACATAGACACATATTTGACATTGAATTATAATTTTTATATTTTATAAAATTTTAAAACAATATATAATAATTGCATAAGCTAAATAAACATAAAATAAGTCAAAAGAATTTAACCTTATAACAATAAAAAATGGTATTTAAAGTTGCAAAAAAATAAAAGATTGTCATACTATTTATAAAACCATAATAATGAGCAACAAAAGAGTAAAAAATTATGAAAAATATTTTGTATAATAAAAAATAATAAGTAATCAAATTCTAGTAATAACTTAATAAGATCAAATCATCAATAGTTTTAGAGTATTGCACACAAAAATAAGCATTTGGTACAACATAAGTAATAAAAATTTAGTTTTTAAATATACATTTAGTTAATATTAATAAAATTTAAAAATTCTTATTTAGAACATATGTTAGAAACATGTGTCCAAAAGTTTTTTATTTTTTATATTAGACATGCAACAAGCATGACTGGTACATACTGGATGCATGTCCATACGACTCTATAATGAAGTGTTGATGTACCATAGTAGCCAAGCATGAATCAAAATGCATTTTTTGTGCTAATGTAATTTTTATTTTTTTATGTTTCATTACTCTCCCTCATAACCTTGACATCTCATTTTTCTTCTCCAATCATTTGACATCCTCTTAGTCTTCTAAATTTCATTAAAAAAATTACTGACTAATACATCAAGATACATTGCTTTAAATATGTTGTGTATGCATCCTTATAATTGATTCAAAAAGATATGTACTCAATGTTGATTCTTAATGTAAACTTATGGAAAATGAAAATGCTTGACTCACAACTAATTCTAATACTAACTAATGCTCCTTTATACATATGTTTGAACACAAGATTAACATACACCTTTCTACCATAAAGCGCACTAAATCAATTCACATCATATTTGATCACATGCCTTCTTAAAATCAATAAAATCGTTTGAAAATATTTTTCCTTGCATGAAATTAAATTAATTTTCTAAATTTTGTGTCAACTTACAAGTCTATTTTTCATCACTCGCAACCATAGCTTCAGTCTATGACACTTAAGTTTAATTCCTTTAGGTTGCATAACCTTAAACACAACCTCTATTCTTAAATATTAGTCCAAATATTTCTCCAATCATTTGATATCCTTAGTCTTCAAATTCTATTAAAAACTTGCTAATTGAATCACTACAGTATCCTATGTAACACCCGAAATCTCAATAGATATTTCATTAGAACCTAACAATTACCCTTATGCATCTTTTTAAGAGTTAATTCCACTCCACTTTTTTGATATCAATCTATAATATATTTCAATATATTCTTAGCTAATGCTCATCCAAAATAATTTCTTCCTTGAATCTCTTATTTATAAATTTCTTAAAATAACATTTCCATCACTATAACATGTCTTCATATTTAATCAAGATCTTATTATATTTACTTTTAACTCATTTAACTTGAATAAATCCCTAGATCTCTTATTTATTATCTCAGCTATTCTATAAATCCCCCATTCCCTTTGGATCTCTTATGGTCATCCAAAATAATTACTTTCTTAAATCTCTTATTTACAAATTTCTCAAAATAATATTTCCAAATTTGTAATATATTTCTATATTAATCAAAATTTTATTATCATTACTTATAATGCATTTAACTTGAGTAAATTCCTGGATTTCTTATTTATTATCTTAACCATTCTATAAATCTCCTCCCCCTCTCTCTCCTCAGGGACTTAGATCTTACAAAAGAAAAGATTACATATTGATTGGTCTCTAGAAACCCTTGCAGATGACTGGAAATCTAGCATGTTGTATACATGAACAAGTACACAGCATATGTATTAGTACACATGTTGTGTATCGCCTGTGTACACAGCAATACGAACCATCCAAAATCTGCAAGTAATAATTTCTCGCAAACTAGAGGGTTGCAGCAAGATCCAGTGGATTGGTGTTTGGGTAAACCATCACGCTATCATTTTCAGCACAAGAAGTTCCCACAAATCCGGTTCTATGTTACCTTATCTTTGATTTTTTTTAGTTATTTTGTTCGCCTCTTGAGCATGAAATCTACCATGTTTTTTTTCTTTTTTGGTTTTCCCTTTGATTGGTTCCTGGTAGGTTCTACAAATTCCAGCCAAGCCACAAACACGGCAATGTGCTTGGACAGTCAACGCCATACAAATTCAAGGATTATGGGGTCTTAGGGTAGATCGTTGAGGGTATGAAACAGCAAAAATAAGTGCAGCTATTGTGGTTTGCTAGGACTGAACCTCTTTGAGGAAGGATAGCAAGCAGTAGAAATTTATCAGCAGGAGAGCGCAGATGCAACTGTTCTAGCATGCAGTTCTAAGTATCAATTTTCCATGCCAAGTCCCTTTGTATTATGTACTGTACTATTACTCATTGTCAAGTAGTTTCTGAGATCTCCGGGACAAACATTCAATCAAGCAATTTTTTTTAAAAGCTTTACAAACCTCAGTAACTATCATGAGCTTTTTTTTTTCTGGAATTACATTGTAATTTTACAAGAAACTTCTTATTTTCTTCTGAAAAAAAAAATTTAATTTGATGACTCCACTTTTGAAAATAACCAAGTGTTTTTCTTGTTTCTTAAATCATGTATTTGCTACAGTAATATCATAGGCTACTACCAAATCTAAGTATAACTTCTTTCATTGTATTTCTCTCTCTTATTTCATAACCGACCTTTCATAGCACTTTTACTAGAGCCTATATCTACTTAAATCACCTCTAATAAATATCTTTTTTCACCAAGTATATATTGTATTAGTCATTCATTTATTACAAAAAGTTATTTTTTAAACTATCTCATAATCCAATTTGAGGAGCATAAGTACAGACCATATTCAAAATTTTCTCATCAAAAATTAACTTAATAGCAACCACCCTATCACTAACCCAAACAATCTTAACAATTTATCTTTCAACTTTTTGTCTACTACCAGCCCAACCTATTCATACTATTAATCTCTTTATATTTATATATCCATGACATACATAGCTTTTCTTAATGCCCACCAAATCATTGATTATGATAAACAATTATATGACCATACAAGATTAATAAAAACTTCAGTATCCTTAGCTTTCAATATTTTTATATTAATTTCATAAGCATAGAAACCAAATCTTCTTGGCACGAAGTCAAATTGACTAGGAACCTTCATCATACAACTCATAAATTTGATTTCCCTATATTTACGAGAATCTTGAATTTCCATTCCTTAATACTTGAACAAAAATGATTTGTCCCCAAACATTTTGCCTATCTTAACTTTAGGATATTAATAAAAGAAATGTCAATGTACCAACCTTCAATTGTCATTTCAACATGATCTATTCTATGCTTCCTATGATCGAGGCCGAAAACCAACATTTATTTGTAATTTGAGAACTTCAGTATTGAAAAAATAACTAAGTAACACTAAATAAATCATTAAAAAGATTAGGAGAACTTGAAATCATACTACAATGATGATCATGTCTAGTTTGATATACTAATAGAAACTTAATCAATATTTTGATTAACAATCCATATGGCACTATTTTCTTAAAGTCTATTGAAACATCAAATCAGGTCAATAATCCAAAGTATAATTTTGGACTTCTTGAGGGAGCCATAAAGAAGATAGGAGAGCGTCTAGTAGTAAAAGTTGTTAATGCTATTGTTTATGGGACAACTTATATTGGATCTATGTGCAAACACTATATAGATTTGATTTTAAAGAAACTTAATGCCTCGCCTCAACACAAGAACACATTGAGAAAAGCAAAGAAGATAAGCAAGTTCATATACAATCATTTGTGGAATTTGGCATTCATGAGAATATTTTTTAAGAAGGAACTCCTACAATCTACTACAGATAAATTTGCTATAACTTAATTGATCTTACAAAACATGTTGAAAGCAAGGCAACCTTTGTAAACAATGTTCACTTCCACGCAATGATCTCACTAAGCTTAAGCAAAGACATTTGAAGAGAACAAACTAGGAAGGTTGACTTAAATGAAAGGTTTTGTTAAGTATTAAATATACAATAACAACAACAAAGCCATTGATTCAAGTCTTTGCGATGGTGAATTCAGAGAAAAATCAAGTTATGAGCTTCATTTACAATACAATGGCCTAAACTAAACTTAGGTGGAGGTGAGTTCAATTACAAGAAGTTTTCAAAAAATTTTGATAAGCAGGAGCTTTAAATTGATCTGTAGATGATGATAATAAATTCACACCATCATATTTACAACAAGAAGATCCCAGTATTGATTTCTTTGATAGGGATAGAACAAAATACAAAGAGGTCTAACACAAGCAAGCAAGAAATTAAAAAAAAAAACATTTCTTTAAAAAATTAAAAATACTTAAAAGTTATAACCATCAACATAATCATTGTTATAAATTTAAATTAATATTCTTATTTTTATTGATTATTATTAATTAGAAAAGAGGAAGCTGAATAAGATTGAAAATGAAGAGGAAGATTAGAAGAACATTTACACAATTAAGGATGAGATAGGAGAGAAAGTAATTCATTACGATGTTGACTCCAATAAAGACCCATTGAGTTATGAGAGCTGCAGACTTTTGACTTTAGAAATTCTATTCAAAGTGGCTAGTTAATTGTATGTTCTTACTTTGATGTTGGACAATAGAAGTGGGAGAGAAAACTTATTTTGAATTGTTATGTCATTAATTTTTTACTTTGATAAATTATGGTTTTTATCTTACTTTAATGTTTGAGTAATACTTATTACTTCATGATTTGATGTTAGGATATTAATATGTTACTTCTCGCTTCATACTTTGATGTCTATATAATACTTCTTATTCTGCATAATGTATTGATTATGAAGCTTATGCCTCACCTCACAAACAAAACAAAACAAAAAATAAATCCTCAATGACAATTACATAATTTTGAAGTTGCTTCATAATATAACAAGTCATTTTAATTCTTACATCAATTTTGATTCAACATTAGAGTTTAATTTGCCTACCATAACAATGTATCTAAGTAGAACTACAATTAGCTTTTAAGTTCCACCAATGATCATAATAAAAAGTAGGTTTTTTTTTTCCTTTTGTTATACTTCTATGATTTTTCATGTTTTCTACTTTAAGGGTGAGTTCAAGCTATCTCCTCGAATCTAGGAGTGTCAATTGGTCGGCTGGTTGGTCAAAATTTGACCCGAGAATTTGTTTGACTCACGCGTTTATTAAGCAATTCAAGAACTGACTTTAACCCTCAATGACAATTACATAATTTTAAAGTTGCTTCATAATATAACAAGTCATTTTAATTCTTACATCAAGTTTGATTCAACATTAGAGTTTAATTTGCCTACCATAACAATGTATCTAAGTAGAACTAAAATTAGCTTTTAAGTTCCACCAATGATCATAATAAAAAGTAGGTTTTTTTTTCCTTTTGTTATACTTCTATGATTTTTCATGTTTTCTACTTTAAAGGTGTGTTCAAGCTATCTCCTCGAATCTAGGGTGTCAATAATTGACATTGGGTTTGAGTCGACCAATTTGACCGGTGTTTGACCACCAAATACGTTTATTAAGCGGGTCAAAACTACGAACTCAAGACTTTAACCATTTACCCATCCGAGAATGATTTATTTATATATATTTTAAGTCAGTCAAAATTGAGTCAAATTCGGGTTAATTTAGGTTTTCGAATTTGTCAAATTCAGTTGTTGGGTCAAAATTGAGTCAACTTGGTGGTTGACACTGAAAAAATATCAACCAGTCTTCTTCCAACGAAAATTATTCAAGACCTAACACCAGTAGTGGATAAAACTTATCACATTTTTTTTTTACTCAAATCACCTTACACTCTTTGGGATAAGATTCATCTTTTCCCCAAAAAATAAAAAAGTCTATTGTAATTTAATAATTTCATTTGTTAAAGTAACTCAATTACTCTTGTGCACTTGAAATATGTATTCACAATTATAAGATCATATACAATTATAAAAATATACAATTTCTCCAATCTCCTTTATAACCCATTTTATATAAACCCACCATAATTTTTTTATAGCTCATACTAAAACTTATATGTCCATTTAAATCACCATCATTTATTATTCTCTTTTTCCCTAGAAAAATATTATAACAATATCTATTTTTTTTTTTGCAAAAATTGATTCATATTTCTTCTAATTCAATGAGGAGCATAATTTGGAAGTGCCAAAGGTCCAATTGATAAAAGCTTTGAAAGTTACTATCAATATCTTGAGTTTGAACATCATCTACACCATAATAAATCCCATCCATCGTGCTTTTTGATGGGCAAAAAAAGAAAAAAACTTGAGGAGCATAAGCACCAAATTTTCTTGTAATATACACCAATAGCCTTAACATAAATTATACTATTTATCTAAATAAACTACTAATGTTGGAAACAATGTAGAACAAAAGATCATACTATTTTAAATACTGATGCATTGGGTTTAAAAAGGGGAGTATGATACTTACTAGCATTTTGTTCTTTACAGAAAAGAAACCATCAGCACCAGCCATAACTGTTGGCTTGGACGCACCAACAGCCATAATAGCTCCCTGAAAATTACAGAGTAATTAAGATGCCAAGAAGTATATCTCAACAACGTGAAGCTAATGCATCAAGAACCTCACCTGACCCGGAGGAAGAATAGCATCAAATCTATCTACTCCAAACATACCCAGGTTGGACAAAGTAAAGGTTCCTATTCAAATCATAGGTCAATATGAAGTAACCCAAGGCATTTAGAAGGAATACACGTATCATTTTCTTTTCAGACAAACCTGAATTGTACTCATTGGGCTGGAGCTGCTTAGATCGAGCTTTGCTCACAAGTTCCTTCCATTTCTGAGAAAGGAGATAGATATCCAACTACAACAACCATATGCCATTTCAGTCAGTGAAGTTGAAGCAAACACAGTCAAATATTAAAAAAACAAATACACAAAAATATCACAACTCGCCTTATCAGCATCTTGGAGAACAGGAGTTATAAGACCACCGTCAATTGCCACAGCGACTGCAATATTGATGTTGCTATTATAACTGAAGCTTTTCCCATCCTTGCAGCTAGCATTAACAACCGGATGCTGAGCAAGTGCCATGGCTGCAGCCTTTGCCAACAGGACAGTCATTGTCACCCCTTTTGACTTGACCTAAAGAAAGCAGCCAGTTTCAGAAATCTTCCAACAAAGTCTTTAACTTTCCATCCATTTCAGTAGGTAAGAATCAACTAAAAAAGCAAACCTGAATAACAACTAGAGGTCAAAGCCACAAAGCCCACAGTTACTCCCAAAAGCAGAATTTTTATAATAGGATATACTTGAAAACTTAACTCATCCAATGAAACTTGCGGAAGTTCTAACAGTTGAATAAAAATGAATCAGATTATGGGGAAAAACTCACTCAATATATCCCCAATTAAATTTAGCTCTGCACACAAAACATTTATTTGTGAACTATAGACCAATTCTTCTATTTTGCAAAACAGTACTTGTTTTTTTCAATAAAAATGATTTTTTACAACTGCATTGTGAAAGAGAAGTCTTACAATTAGAATTAGATGAAAATGTCTATTAGTGTAAGGAAAAAGCATCTTGTATCCCAAACTAACCTAATCTAAGTTTAGCTCCGGATATCCTCATTCGAATTTTATCCCATTTCATGCCTAGAAAGTTGCGTACGAAGTTAAAGAGAGTAATGATTCACTCCCCATAATAAATTAACAATTCAGATGATAGTTTCTTAATACCTCTGTCTAAATGAGAGGCAAATATCGCAACTAATCTTTGATAAGATCGCATTAGTTGTTAACACAAGCAATAATTTTTTTTTTTTTAACTGTGAATTTATTTGATAAGCGTCGCATTACTAATTACTAATAATAAGTAAATTTATACCTTTTCATACAGAGCATCAAGACCATTAGTGATCACTGGATACCCAACCCGAAATGTGGGTACCGATAGACTTTCCACCATGTTCTTGGACACAGCTGCCTGCATTGTCGTGAATGGTACCACTGTGGAGCCCGGGATTGGAGGTAAAGCAGCTTTCTCTGCAACGGGAGAAACTGCGGCAACTTTCGATACAGAGGGAGCTGCGACAGGAGTCGGATGAGTCTTGGGATGGATCCCGGCAGCTAGCTCCACATCCTGAGGGGTAACTCTCCCAAAGGGCCCAGTCCCCACCACGGAGCCGATATCCACCTTATGCTGCTTCGCGAGCTTTTTCGCGTAGGGCGTGGCCACCAATTTCCTCGGTCCCTCAGCTGGTACTCGCGAGGGAGAAGGAGAGGGAGAAGGGACGGGAGCTGCTGCAACCGGAGACGCGGGAGGAACAGAGACAGGAGCGGGCCGGGATTGCGAGGGAGACTGCGCCTTGGCTTTGGCTAGGGGAACCTCGTCCTCGGACTCGGCGAGGAGGCCGATTGGGGCGCCGACGGGGGCGATCCCGCCCTCAGGAACGACGATGGCTGCTAGGATGCCGTCGTAGAAGGTCTCGACGTCCATGTCGGCCTTGTCCGACTCGACGACGACGACGCTCTCGCCCTTGGAGAGGCGGTCGCCTTCGGACTTGATCCAGGAGACGATCTTGCCCTCTGTCATAGTGGAGCTCAGCGCTGGCATAAAGATCTCGCGGATCTTGGCGCGGACGGCTGATATGCGAGGAGGGGAGCGGCGCGGGAGGGGGCAACGGCTGGGGAGGAAGTGGTGGGATGAGGAAAGTGAAGACGAAAAGAAAATGAGGGGGTTACCGGCGGCAGCAGCGGCGGAGGAGGATGTGGCAAAGGGAAGCGCCATTGATGGAAGATTGAGTGGAAGAGAAATGAGGATGGAGTGGAAAATGAGTGATGAGCGGCGAAGAGGGAGGTTAGCTTGTTAGAACTTAAAAAGAGATCGCGCTTCGGAGCAGACGGAGATGCCGAGGGGAGGCGTATGTGTACTGTAGTAGGCTGACGGAAGTTGGGATTCAGGGAACGAGCATTGAGGCGTAAGGGAAAAAAATTAAATTGCCAATTCCTCAATTAATTATAGTTTTGTAAATACAAAAGAATTGCGTGCTATGTATATAAATTTTTCTTAATTTTAAATAAATGATAGAAACTCTCAATCATTAATAAATAATGTAAAATAAGCTTTTTTTTAATTCATTTTTTTTTAAACTTATTAAATATCTAATAAAATATATTTATTTTTTTTGAAAAAAAAATATTTTTAAAATAATAATGACATTTTGAAAATTCCAACCATTTTATTTGACAGTCCTTATATAATTGTTCATAATACATTTTAGTGGTGTGTCAATCAATTACTTGTAAGAGATTTACATGGGTTGCAAACTTGCAATTCACGAGGCTTGAATTATGTAATCCCTAATTTTAATCATAATATTCACATTTCTCATTATACTTTACTTTTTTATTTGAGATTTGATGCTTTGCCCTTTACTTTGTCATTAATGTTTGCTCTCTTATATGAAGAAATGTAGTGTCTTAACTATTTTAAATTCAATCATGAAATGGAATACACTATGGTGGTGTGCATCAAAGCATGACACTCTCCGCATCATTATAAATTCTCCTTGAACTATAAATATACATGACAGATCATAGTTCCACGCTCCATATTATTATTAGTTTCTTTTATGTTGCTACCATCTTTAATGTAAATGAGAGTTTCAATGATAATGATGTTAGGGTTTGAGAGGACTCATATAGATTTGGGAATGACATACCATCATTCTTAACAAACTCAATGAGATCAATTTAAATTTGGATATAAATCTCAAATCTATCTTTTTTTTAGTCCATTGCTTTTAGAGTCTAGTACTTAGATGTTGATAGCTCTTCTAATGTTGAAAATCAAATAATGGAAGACCACTCAAATGAATAAGCATATCAAAGTTGGCTTTATTAGTGAAGAGAAGCATCATACTTAGTTAACAAACATTGTTCTAGTCCAAAAAAAAGATTAGATAAATCCATGATTGCATTAAATTTAGTGTTCTAAACATTGTTCTAAGAATGATCATCCTCTTCTGATTTCTTAGATCATGGTTAGTATATTCTAATCAAACAACAAGTCTCTAGGGTCACAAACGAACCAAACTAAGTTTATTCAAAGGTTATTCAAGCTCAAGCTCATTCACCAAAAGCTTAGCTCAAGCTTTGTGATAATATTCAAGCTTATTTCATTTGAATTCATGCCTTTCAAGTGTATATTAAGATTAGCTGGATCATGACTTATTTTATGATCAATGATGAGCTTATTTGAAAATATAAATGAGTCTTATAAAGCCAATCTTAATGAGCCTTAACGAGTTTATATCATTGGAGTTAAAAAAATTTAATTTAGAAAATCTTTAATCTCTTAACATTTTATTTTTTAAAATGTGACTTTGAATAGTTTTCTCCAAAATAATGTAGGACATGAAAATGAATATTTTACAATTTTTTTTACTCTTATTGCATTTATTGTTATAAGATAATGCCTTTTAACATCAAGAATGAAGGATCCATCTATTAGCATGTCATTACTAAGATCTACAATGATATCATCAAAAATCCGCCAGAAATCTATATAAAAAAATAAAAAATACTTCTTAAACATTCTTAATTTTTACACAAGCAATAACATATATTGCATTAATACTTCGTACAAAATAGCATATAATTTAACACCAAATCATAATAAATGCACAAACAAAAATCAAATTATGTATACCAACAATAATGACTTTCGAATAGATATAGCATGTAATGTTCTAAAAAGTTCATCATTTGCATAAATGTATTCAATAATCATAGCAACACATTAAAAAAAACTAATATAAATACAAAGTAGTCCTTGCACATTTTCTTCTCGTCCACCTCCTCTTGGTCCTCCACTATTAGATCCGATTTTCGGCTGACCTAGGATGGGTTTGGGTCAAGGTAGGTTAGGTTGCAAGGTCCCATAGGTTGGTTTCATGGGTTTTGGCTTCATTTGGTAAAATGGGTTAATTTGGGTCATATTGGGTTGGGTTGACTAATTGGTCAAATTAGGTCAAACAAAGGCCTAGGTTAGGTTCAAATGATGATTTGAAGAGTTTGGTTCAAGTAGTTTTAATTAATTTGGCCTAGGTTTGATTTTTGGCTCATTTGGAATCAAATGAGTCAAATGGGTCATGTAGATCAATTTGACCAAATTGACAAAATTGAGTTGGGTTAGGTGTTGGTCCATGTTCAATTGATTAATTAAAAATGATTGTAGGCTCAGGTTTGAATCAATTTGGATTTAATTTGAATTTTGGCCAATTTGACCCTTTAGGTCGATTTGGGCTAAGTTGGGCTAGGTTGATCAATCGGTCAAATTAGGCTCAATTATTGGCTTTGGTCAAGTTCAATAATCAATTTGGAATGAACCTGAACCATTGGTTGCAATCAATTTAAGTTGGATCATGATTTGACTTATTTTGGCCTTTTAGGCCAATTTAGGTCAAGTTGGATTAAATGGCTAATTAGACTTGGTTTGGCTCAATTGAAGGTCAAGTCATGTTCAATCATTTCAATCAATTTGGTGTAGAGTGAGTTTTGGCTAATTTGGGTTTCATATGGGCTAAGGGTTGACTTGGTCAAATGACCAAATTGACTTGGTTTGACCCTATTCAAGGTAATTGATCATCCTAGGGTGATCAATGATTATGGTATGAGGTTTGGATGGGCTTGGTTCAATCCAATTTGGGTTGGATTAGAACTTAACTCATATGAGTTCTTTAGGCCACTCTGGATCAAGTGGGCCTAAATTAGTCAATTGGCTTGGTTTTGGCTTGATTAAAATTTGGTTGGATTCATATATGAGCCTAGGAATGAAATATAAATCCAACTGCAATCAAATTAGAGTTCAATAGTTTTTAGTTCACTTAGAATTTTCAAGCCAAAGGGCTAAGTTGGGCTTGACTTTGGCTGATTTCAATTTGGCTAGATAATTATAAGTTTTATTTATATTTGGATAGATGATTGAAGGAATAATTTATTCACTAGAAAATCCATTAGCTTTAGCTTGATTTGGATTGGTTTTAGTTAAGTCCAAGAAATTGACTTAAAAGGTATAAATTGGATTTTGATTTGATTTTGGATTTGGCTTTGGCTATTTGAATTTATATTTTATTTATATTTGAAAATATGAATGAATATTTAGATAATTTATGAGAAAATCACTTGAGTTTGGAGTGATTTGGAAACAAATTTGACTAAGCACATGAAGGTAGGTCAAAAGGGCTAAAGAGAAAATTGATTTAATTTGATTTAGTTTTGATCATGGGAGTATGAGTTTTATTTATATTTATGAATATAAATGAATATATAATTATTTTATAAATAAATCAATTAATTTTGAGTTGATTTGGGTTGAGATTTGGTTAAGCTCATGGAGGTGGGTCCATATGGCTTAAGAAGGGTCTTGGTTTGGTTTGTTTTAGTTTGATTTGGTTTTGATCTTTTGAGTTTGGATTCTATTTATATTTGTGAATATAAATGATGAAATAATATATTTATAAAGAAATCAATTGATTTTGGATTTGGTTTAAAGGGGATTTTGGCTAAGCCTATGAGAGTGGATCATATAGCTTATGAAGGATTTTAGGAGTTGGGTTTGATTTTGGGTTTCAATCATTTGGAATTGAGTTTGATAAATGATTGAAGGATTGAATTGATCTTGGAGAAGATCAATTGAATCGAAATGAATTGGACTTGGCTAAGAGTAAGGCCATGGAATTCAATCATAAGGTTTATAAAGGATTTTGAGCTTGGATTTGATCATGTGATTGATTGTGAATTTTGAAATTTTTATTTGGATTTGGCATGAACTTGAGATTTGGTTTGAGAAGGTGAACATAGGTTGGGTTTAGGCTATAGGATAGATGAGTCTCACTAAGTCCCTAAGGCATGACCTACCCCTATGGCTAACTCTTATAAGTCTCCAGACTTAGGTTAAGTGTTTACCTAATCATTAGAAGTGTTTTAAGACCTATTGGTGTCTATAAGAGTCCTAGATCTATGATGAGGAAGTTGAGAACTCACTCCAAAAACAAGGTCAGCAATACTTATATGTTGATGTCTAATAGTTTATTCTAGGGGAAACATAGCCATTTTAAATCCATGATACTATTATTTATCATGATGTTGTGATCAATGTTACACATTAATGATAGTTCAAATAATAATGACATTTTGAAAATTTCTACCATTTTATCCACATTTAACTTATTAGTCCTTATACAATTGTCCATTATACATTTTAGTGGTGTGTCAATCAATTACTTGTAAGTGATTTGCATGGGTTGACTCTTATATTAAGAATGTATTTTAGAGAGTTCAAAATACTTTTCATACCTATTCAAGAGGAACATAACAAGCATGCTACTTTATTTTATGATATAAGCAATTCACAAGGCTTGAATTATATAAATCCCTAATTTTAATCATAATATCCACATTTCTCATTATACTTTACTTTTTATTTGAGATGTGTTGATTTTCCCTTTACTTTGTCATTAATTTTGCTCTCTTCTATGAACAAATGTAGTGTCTTAACTATTTTAAATTCAATCATGAAATGGAATACATTATGTTGGTGTGCATCAAGGCATGTCATTCTCGACATCATTATAAATTCTCCTTGAACTATAAATATGCATGACAGATCATAGTTCCACACTCCATATTATCATTAGTTTCTATGTTGTTACCATCTTTAATGTAAATGAGAGTTTTAGTGATAATGACGATAGGGTTTGAGAGGACTCATATAAGTTTGGGAATGACATGCCATCATTCTCAACAAACTCGGTGAGATCAATTTAAATTTGGATAAAATCCCAAATCTATCTTTTCTTTTAGTTCATTACTTTTAGAGTATAGTACTTAGATGTTGATAGCTCTTCTAATGTTGAAAATCAAATAATGGAAGATCACTAGATGAATAAGCATGTCAAAGTTGACTTTATTAGTGAAGAGAAGCATCATACCTAGTTAACAAACATTGTTCTAATCCAAAAAAAAAAAAAAGATTAGATAAATCCATGATTGCATTAACTTTTGAAATATAAACAAGATGTAAGAATGATCATCCTCTTCTGATTTCTTAGCTCATTGTTAGTATAGCCTAATCAAACAACATCTTTCTAGGCGACAAATGAACCAAGCTAAGTTTAGTCAAAGGTTATTCAAGCTCAAGCTAATTCACCCAAAGCATAGCTCAAGCTTTGTGATAATGTTCATGCTTATTTCATTTAAATTCATGCCTTTCAAGTGTAATTTAAGATTAGATGGATCATGGTTTATTTTAGGATCAATGATCTACTTATTTGAAACTATAAATGAGTCTTATCAAGCTTAATGAGCCTTAATGAGTTAATGCCATTGGACTTAAAAAATTTAATTTAGAAAACCTTTAATCTTTTAACATTTTATTTTTTAAAAATGTGATTTGGAATAGTTTTCTCGAGAATAATGTAGGACATGAAAAATGAATATTTTACTCTCTTTTTTTTTTTACTCTTATTGCATTTATTTCTATAAGATAATGCCTTTTAACATCAAGAATGAAGGATCCAACTATTAGCTGACATTACTAAGATCTTCAATGATATCATCAATCAATAATCTGAGTGTTATTACCACAAGAAAATATGCATTTTTTGGCTTAAAATTTCATCAAAAAAAGGGATTTCTGACAAAATTTCAATTACTTACGGGTTTCCAACAAAAAAATAGTTTGTCAATAAATCCTTAGTTGTAGATACATTCTGACCAAAAAATATGTAAAAAAAAATATTTTCTAATGAATTTTTTCGATAATTTTTTGTTAAATTATTGATGAAAAAGCTATGAGGAAAAACTATGAGAAATAAAAAATTTAGCCAAAAAAAAAGTCAACAAAATTTTCGAATGAATTTTCTGCTAGAAAGTGTTCGATGGATATTTTGCTAGAAATTTTATTGAAAATTTATTTGCCTAACTTCCATCACAATGCTCTTTATATTGATCTGACTGACAATCAATTCATCAAAAGTCTGTCAAAAATCTATATAAAAGGAAAAAAAAAAAAAAACTTTTGAACATTCTTAATTTTTACACCGTCAATCACATATATTGCATTAATACTTCGTACAAAATAGCATATAATCTAACACCAAACCATAATAAATGTACTAACAAAAATCAAATTATGTGTACAAACAATAATGACTTTCGAATAGATATAACATGTAATGTTCTAAAAAGTTCAACATTTGCATACAATTATTCAATAATCTTAGCGGCACATAAAAAAAATAAACTAACATAAATACAAACTAGTCCTTCTACATCTTCTTCTCATCCTCCTCCTCTTTCTCCTCCACTAATGGCTCTTTGCCCCTCCATCTGTCTCAATTCATTTTTTTTCCATTCTAGCTTTTATAGCAACCATTCGAGCTTCCAACCATGAAGTCACCCAGAGCCTTAATGTCCTCAACCAATACATCGACATATCTTCTAACCACGTCATTGATTAAATCAATATTCTTTGATCCAAGAGAGAATGGTGTGCATCGTATGTCAAATCCTGCGAACCTAAGTCATATATTCTTTCTTCCTTTTCGCCCACAGCCTTCCATAAATTCTCTCCAAACTTAAACTTAATAAAAGTTATATGGAGTTAAATGTATATTATAATTTAATTATTTTCGAAATCAATCTTATATATTTTAACATGAGCTAGGTTAAATTAATACATAATATGTCCATCAAGCAACCACCTAAGTAGGTTATAAGGCTATGCTTTAATGCTCTTTTTTATATATAAAGAGTGCAATACTTACTCTTTCTTATGATATGAGACTACAAAACACCAATGTAGTTTTGAGAATATTAAAAGATATTGAGATGTAAAAATATAAGAATTGATATGGCTCTCAAAATACCATCAATAAAAGCACAAATCTTGACGTTGAATGCGATTGATTTTGAGCCGCCTCGAGACAAGACTTAAAATATCGGGAATCACATTAATCCTCAAAGTGTTTATAGTCAAATCGAAGGCCCCGATGGACACCAACGCCTAAGATCTCATACTCTGACTCATTTGGGCATCCAAATGCTCAAAATACATCAAATGATCAAGGAATCTCAGCCTGTCCGATCGAGGGAGTGGTATGGGCCTTACATGAATTTCCAAGAATGCCTCCTCCCATCTATAAATAGGCCTTCATTCTCCTCATGAAGTGAAGTGAAGTGAAGAAGAGGAGCCACCGACTGGCCATCAATTCACACCGCCACCGGCCAGATCCTCGCCGCCAATCTCGCCTCGAAAGCAAGGAAGAAGAGGAAGAGTCCAAGGAAGAAGAGGAAGAGTCCAAGCAAGGAAGAAGAGGAAGAGCCTCTGAAAGCAAGTGAAGAAGAGGAAGAGTCTGCAAGGAAGAAGAGGAAGAGTCCGGCGAGGAAGAAGAGGAAAAGCTCTGCCGAGAGGAAGAGAGAGCTCGATCTTGAAGATCCAAGCAAAGATCGCACCCTCGCAAGATCGACTCCGCACTGGCCATCAACCGCCGCCACGCCACGTCGGCTGTACCCCGCAGAAGTTACCCCGCGATCTCCACCATCAAGAATAATTACAACCTCGATCAAGGTTACTTCTTTTTCTCCTCATGCACTCAGAATCCAAGTATCGTGAAGATCTTTGTCAAATGATACATAAGGAAGCTTTTACTCAATAAAGCCCTGGTTTTTTCCCCTTTCGAGGTTTCCACGCTAAAAAAATTGTTGGAGTGTCTTTTGTTCACTCTTTAATGTGTGTGTGCTGTGCTGACTACAACAAGGCTAGCATCATAACTTTCACTCTACCGCTGACGCTGGTTTTCTAGCATGCAACAAATCATGCCATTGTGGGAATCGATTCCCTTTATTTCATCTAGAGGATGACAAGTTCTCCTAACAAGATCAAAACCACCATCGAGGTGGATCATTTCAAGCTTTTAAAGAGCAGTTTAAGAATGAAGATTCATCAAACTTTGTTCCTTCAGATTTTGTCGAGAATTGGGGGGCAACTCTTAATCTCAAAAGATAAGCAAGTCAGCAACACCAACGAAAAGGCAAAGATAAATAGTCAACTCGCTAAGCTTCATACAACTATTCTCTTCCATACGCTTAACGCCATCGGTAAACACCTGACTAACAACCCAGATAGTCAAAACGCCCTGTGGATTTCCCGCCACCTCTTCCATACGTTAACGCCATCGAGTAAACACACTAACAACCTAGAAAGGTCAAAACGCCCCGTGGACTTCATGATCTTCTTCCAGACGGGTTACGCGTCATCAAAAGCTCCATAAAACAACAGTGAAAGGTCAAAACGCCCTTCAGGTGGACTTCTGACTTCTCTTCCAGACGGGCACGTCATCGAAAGCAAAGCTCGACAAACAACCTGTGAAAGGTACAACGTTCCCCGGATTCCATACGGCTAATGTCATCAAGCAAAAACAATCCGTGAAAGGTCAAAACTTTTGTACTCACTCCGCGATAACAGGCGTTACTGATAACACTTAAACAACCTCGATCATGGTCAAAATCCTCATCGTCATGTGGTTTGGCCGCCGATGACCATCGCCGGTCACCCGCTTTCGCCATCACGACAGCTGCCGGCGCTACTTACTGAAAGATGCCGCTACTCTGCCATCTTCAACTACTGCCGCTAACTCGCAATTTTACTGCCGCTAACCTTTAGCGGTTACTCACTCGCTACTGCGGCCAGACATCGTCAGCGTAATCGCCATGTATTACCACTAAGATTACTGCCGCATCATCTCGCCAACTACTGATGTTTGCCAGCCGAAACGCCTCTAGGATCTCCTCGCGATCTTCCGAGCATACGGTTATCATGCCATCAGTAAAGCTCACAAACAACTCCCAGTAGGTCAAACGCCCTTGTAGACTTCATATCATACGGGCATACATCGAATAAAAGCTAAAAACAACCCATGATAGTCAAAATGTCCTTGGTGGATCTCCCGCATGCCTTCCATATGGGTTAATGCCATCGAAAGCAAAAACTCGACAAACAACCCAGAAAGGTCAAACGCCCTCGTGGACTCTGGATCTTTCCATACGTTAATGCCATCGAAAACACTCGACAAACAACCCAGATAAAAAAAACGCCCTCAGATCTCCACACCTTCTTCCATACGGTTAACATCATCGAGTAAACACTCGACAAACAACCCAGATAGTCAAAATGTCCTTGGTGATTTCCTTGCTTCCATACTGTTAATGCCATCGAAAGCAAAACTCGGCAAACAACCCAGTGAAAGGTCAAAAGGTTCTGTGGATCTTCACGGCTCTTCCATACGCATCACGCCATCGTAACACAATGACAACCTCGATAAGTCAGTCAAATCGCTTATCGTTGCCGGTCATCTCGCTTAACTACCGACGCTGGCCAAGCACTGGCCGCCGCTGACCAACCCTACGGCCGCTAACCACGTGTGGCCACCGCCAACTACTATCGCCATAATTGCCGCTGACATCGTTGCCACATCAAGGCTGAATTATCGCCGTGAATCTCCGGGCCGGCTACCATCGTTGCCGATCATCCCCGAATTACTTCATCGACGCTGCTGCCAATTGGTTGACTACTGCCGCTAGCGCCGCTGCCACTCCTCGCCGCTAATCATTATGGTTTGGCAATTACGGCTGACCATCGCTGCTGGCTAATTATCGCTGGCAATTACCACGTATTACTATCGCTGTTTATTATCTCCACACTTAATATACTATCAATCGAGCTACGACTACGCTGTGCCGCTGCCGACCACCGACGCCGCTAACCAACTATGTCTGGCCATCGCCGCTGATTACTATCGCCGGCTATCGCTTCACTACTGCTGCCGGCTATCGCCCGACTATCGCTGTAATCTCACCACCATTTACTCGCTGCGAGCATCTCGCTGCCACTATCATTTATCTTCGCCGCTTCGTTGCCTTCGGTGATCACCTCCAACCTGGACGGCTTTGACGAGGTTTGGAAACCGGAATTCACGACGACTTGGTTTTGACGCTTTCTAACCTGCATTTATCCGACGGGATCAAGAAATCGGACGAGGCCGGAAACTGGAACGACGTATCGCATGGCTTTGACTCGCTTCTAACCGACGATCCGACGGGACCAAGAACCGGACGAGGTCGGAACCGGAACTGACGACGCATTCCTGACCGCCTCTAACCCGTGACGATCCGACCGACGGACCAAGAACCGGACGAGGTCGGAAACGGTGCATCACGACGCATCGGCCTTGATCGCCTTTAACCGGACGGCCCGACGCGGTAAACCGGAACCACCACGACGTATACCGCGGCCTTGATCGCTTCCTAACCCGACGGCCGACGGGTCGAAACTGAACCACGACGATACCGGTGGCCTGATCGCCTTTAACCCGGACGGTTCCGACGTGGTCGGTGAAACCGGAATCCACGACGATACCGTGCCTTGATCGCCCTAACCCGACGGTCTGGACGTAATCCGAACCACTACCACGATACCGGGCCTTGATCGCCCTAACCCGACGGTCCGACGGGGTCAGAAACCGAACTACCACGATACGATATCGCCTTGACGCCTTAACCTGACGGTTCAGAAACTGGAACCACGAATAGCATACCGGGCCTGATCGCTTTCTAACCCGGTCCGACGTGGCTGAAACCGAACCACGACGTATACCGTGGGCCTTTGATCTCCTCCTAACCCGGACGGTTCGACGGGTAAACCTGAACCATGACGGATATACCGGCCTTGATCGCTTCCAACCCGGACGACGCTTCCGACGGAATCACGGAACCACGCATATACCGCCTTCCTGATCGTCGACCCGGACGGCCCGACGGGAACAGAACCGGAACCACGACGATACTGGCCTTGATCGCCTTCTCCTTCCTCGAACGCTTCTTGATCGCCTTTCTTGATTGCCTCCAAAGGACCTCACTTAAGAAAGGGAGAAGTGAGAAGGAAAGGTGTGCTCTCCTCTACCTCTAGATGAGGCCTACAAAGGCAAAAGGGTAAAAACCTCTCAAAAAAATGGATCAAAAACGGCTCAAAACGCACAAATGGCTCAAAACCGGCACAAAACGGCTCAAAAACGGCTACAAACCCTCAAAATGGCTCAAAACTGGGACCGACTGCAAGCATACTAGGCCATATTGCACATGGATACGCAAGGCTAATGGATCGCCACAAGAGTCTGCTGCCAGTATACAGGATTACAAGGCCGCTGGGCCTCCTACCGCCTCGCTTGGAGGGTGTGTCGGCGATTCGACCGTCACGACCAACCGGTCATGGCGAACATGACCGGGCGAACCAACCCATGATGACCGACTCATGACACGTTCAATCGCTGAATGCCGCTGCGCACATAATTAAGAGAATATAAGGCTCGCACAGCGACGCCAACGGGCGCCGACGGGCTGTACCGCAGGTCCCTAAACGCCTGAAAACTTCCGTGTATCCAAATAATCCAGAACCTCAAATCTCATGCCTACGCTACACATCTACTTCTATAATCATATATATTGTATTTTTACGCATTTCTTTCTCTCAAAATGTATGATTCATGGGCCCGCACTCCATGGGCCATAATTTCCATTGAAGTGAGGGTGGGCAATTGCCCAATTTTTTTTTTTTTATATTGTTTTTTAAAAAAGTAATAATTTTTCCTCCCTAATAAAAAAATCTCTGCCCAATAAAGATAAATTTTTTTCATTTTATTATTCACACCCTAAAATTAATAATAAATAATAATAAAATTTTGTTTGAAATTTTGATAATTAGTTGCCCACCTTAAAAAAAAAGTACTGCTCACCTTTCGTTGAAGAATTCGTTATTTTCGAGCATTTGACACATATATTTTCGGATGATTAAGCTAATGTCATCCAAAAATAGGGGGCAACGATGGCTCTCAAAATACCACAGTCAAAAGCACAAATCTTGATGTCGCGATATGATTTTGAGTCAAAACCTCAGATCAAGCACTTAAAATATCATTGGAATTTTTGGGACATCAATTAAATCCAAAAAGAGTGTTTATAGTCAAATCGAAGGCCCCGACGAGGATCTAACGAGTAAGATCTCATAATAATTTCATTTGGGCATCCAAATGCTCAAAATACATCAAATGATCAAAGGAATCATCGAGCCGTCCATCGGGGGAGTGGTCGCCTTACATTTTAAGAATGCCTCCTCCCATCTATAAATAGCCTTCATTCCTCACATGAAGGCCAAGCCAAGTGAAGTGAAGTGAAGAAGAGGAGCCACCGCCAGCGTCATCACCACCGCCACGTCACCGATCCTCACAATCCCTGGAAGAAGAGGAAGAGTCCAAGCAAGGAAGAAGAGGAAGAGTCCAAGGGGAAGAAGAGGAAGAGAAAGGAAGAAGAGGAAGAGTCCGAAGGAGGAAGAAGAGGAAGAGTCAAAAAGAAAAGGAGGAAGAAGAGAGCTGAAGATCCTCCAAGCAAGATCGCACCCAAGAAGATCGACTCCCTCATGCCATCAACCGTCGCCACCACCACCGTCACCACTATATACCCTGAAGTTACTCCATCTCCACCATCAACAATTACAACTACATGAGCTCTTTTTTCTCCTCATATGCAATTTTGTAATCATTATAAGATCTTGTACTCAAACAGATATGGAAGCTTTCTGGCTATGGTTTTTTTTTTTCCACGTTAAAATTCTGAGTGCCTTGTTCACTCTTTAATTACTGCCACTAACTAAATGCCAAGATAAACTTTCACTCAAGCTGGTTTTCCACGCAAGAATAAAATTTGAATTTTATATTCTTATTATAAAATTTATTTATAATATAAATAAGTTATTTTAAAAATATATAATTTATAATAATATTTTTTAATATTTATATATTAAACTTTTATATTAGCTATATTTTACAGGGTTTTAAAATAATTTTTTATATTATAAATTTTATATTTTTTATAAATTATACTTAGATTTATAAATTTATATTATAGTTTTTTTATTTTAAATATATTTAATATACATATATTTAAATCTATAGTACACAAAACTATATCTTAATAAACTTTATATTGATCTTTAAATTCATAATTATTAGAAATATTATTCATGCACATGTACTATATATTTATTATTATATGTTTATTAGATTTTATATTATTACATCATTTAATTAGATTAATATTTAATAATTTTATTTATTATATCATTCAATTCAAATTCCGTCAAACCGTTGACGCTTGTGCCTATAAAGCTCAATGCACTAATGAAGTAAAATAGTGCCTTTTATATATAAAACCACACATCTAAAAATATCATAACTCCTATATAAGCAGACAAGTTAATGAAATATATTTATAATTATTTTTTGAGATATTTGAAAAAATTTAATCGTATATTTACACATAAAATACCATGTGTAAAAAAATTCTTTTAAAAAATAAAAATATATATTAATAAATCTAAAGAAATTTTTTCAATTAAACATCCCGATTATTTTTAAATTAATTTTAAAATATTTTTATATCACTCATTTTCTCAAAGCTAATTTACTACATAAATTGTTTGTTAAAAAATACAATATCTAAAATTTAAAAAAGAATAGAATTGAGGGGCTTTCATTGTCTTTTGCTCTTTGTGATTGTTCCACATAATTCCTTTTATTTTATTTTATTTTTTGGAGTTTTAGGGGAGACCTAAAATCAATTTGAAGCAACTGCAATTTTGTCTAAAACTAGCTATAAAACTACTATTAGAAATCAATTTTTTAAAAAATTATTATGCATATTATAAATATTATTTTTAAAATTTTTCAAATAATAATTTTTTAACAGTCATCACATTTTAAAAATTATAATTTTCAAAACAAATTTTCACCCCAATTTTTTTTTAAAAACAACCAATAATAAACTGATAATTAAATGCAACTATAATTATATTTTAAAAAACAATAACAACAACAACAACAAGTCTTTATCCCACTAAATGGAATCAACTACATGAATCTTTCGTCTCCATTGTGTCCTATTATGTGTCAAATTCTCATTAATTCAAGCATACTAAAGCCATTTTTTATACATCTTAACAAAGTCTTTTTAGGTCTACCTCTACCTTTCTTAACATAAAGAAATCTAATGATCTACTCTCCTAATTCAGGACTAATCGACACTTTAAATGACCAAATCATCTAAGCATCTCTCTAATCTTATTGCCACCTGAGCTACTCCAACTTTTTCCTGAGCATACTCATTTCGCATTTTATCTCTAAAAGCAAAGTCACTCATCCACTTGAGCATCCTCATCTCTGTAACACTTAGTCTTATACTTCTCTTTTATTGACCAACATTCTGCACTATAAGTCGTTACAGGTCTTACCACTATCTTATAAAATTTTTCCTTAAATTTAAGTAAAATTTTTCTATCACACAACATACCAGATGTATTTTAAAAAATAAAATAACTAAAAAGTTATCACAAACATACTCGTAAAAAACTGTTTTAATATATGGGAGATGATCCCAAGGTTAGAATCTCCTATTATTACTCTTATATCTGGAAAGGTAATACTTTTTACCTCATTAACTACATGAAAATATATGCCCATTCCATTATTTCAAAACAGAACATTAATATTCAATAATATTTATTTTATATAAATTACATGAAACCCAAAAAAAGGTTTTATAAAACCAACATAACAGTTCAAAACTGGAGTAACGGTCAAATAAAGTACACTAAAACTGAAGGGAGAACCAAAAAAACTTCAATCGCCCAACAGCACCTTTAAGTTACAAAGCCGAGAAACTACAACGAGCTATCAGTTTCACATCCATAACTCTCAGCCTTCTATTTTACAGATATACAAATTCTCTCTCTCTCTCTCTTCGATGATCAAATTTGACTTATACCTTGAAAACAAAAAAATTTCTTAATTCTGGTCCATAAACCTGGAGCAGAATTTGCATTTGATTCATCTACAGGCTCCTTGAACTTCGCCTTCTCGCTCAACTCCTCGAAAGCATTCACTACATTCTGAAGCCTTGCGACGAACTCGATCAGAAGGGAAGTGAAAGTGGCGAGCGACAGAGCGCTGGCGCTCTCGTAAGTCCTCGACTCTTCTTCATTGACGACATCGTCGATGTTGAAGGATCGCGCGGGCCAAGATGTCTGCTGTTTGAGCAGTGCTTGAGGGAAGCCAGTTGGTACTTGAGAAGAGGGGTTAAATCCTGTGTTGTTGTGAACATCCCAGCTTTTTGAGAGATGGAGTGATCTGAGGTCAAGAACAGTTTCACTTTGAGATTTGAATCCTAGAGGCTTGTGTCCACTTTCGGCGGTGCCGATGCCGTCGAGATCTTCTTCTAGTCCTTCGGGTCGCTTACCGATCTCCCATAGATCTGCATTGACGAGAAGGTAAGATCTTCGATCCATCTTGCTCTGCAATTCCTCAGCTGCTTCATGGATGTCTAGCAGGATATCTGTAGAACTCAGTTTTGTCATCGACTTAACTTTGTTTCCGAGCTCACGCAGAACTTTAGCGCCTTCGACGCCTACCCTCTGAAGCTCATTGCGAAAAATTTGTCTCATTTCTGGTGGAGCCTGTGGGTGAAGTGTCAGTCTGTATCACAAAGTTTTTATGACTAAACAGATCGAAATGATAGAGATGAATGCAAATTTTTTTTATAAAATGTGAGCTGTTAAGCAAAAATTGATGATTGAATATGACTACAGTAACAGTCCCAGATTTCAATCAGAGGTTTCTTGAAGTCACAAAATCATATTTTGAAACACGGTGAAAATTGTTGAATTCTTCAATTGGTTGAATACAGTTAGACAACAATATTGATTTCAAACTCCACAAACCTTCTCAAAGTCTAATTAAAAATTGATGATTTCACTTATTATTATTTTCTAAAATATGTTTTCTGCTGGAAAGCAAAGCCTAAATATTAAAAGAAGCAATTCAGAGAGATGACTGAATGATGAAAGAGTAACAAACATGGCTGACCTGAGATTTTTATAGGCAAAGGAAAACATACATCAAAACATTAAACGCTTTAACAAGGCAGCATTATAGACTGTAATTCTACAAATAATTCAAAGAAAATCTACAGAATTGTTTGCAAAGTTGGTAGTCGCTGTCTGAAACATATAATATTCAAATTGAAACTTGAAAACCTTGTAGCATTCATTAAAAAATAGCACATACAGAAGGCAGCACACATTATAGTTCCCATTTCCTAGGTTAGCATTGTTAAACCTACCGTTTTCTGAATATACAGACAAGGCTACATTAATTTGGCATCAATTTGCATGTTGCAAGCTCATAAAATGTAAACAATTAGATCCAACTTCTAATGAGATTTGAGTTTTGACATGCTTACCATGACTACTGTTTAATATCCTTCTATAGTATCCTGAATAAATGTTATATTGGGTTATCAACCATTATCTTCCAAATCGCTGTCTCTTCAACGGTTAGATGTGCCTATACAGCATTGAAATAAAATCTTCAAATAGTCGCCCCCTTCACAAAAAACAATTATATTTTTATGATAAAAGGTCGTTTTGGTGCCTAGTGAAGGACATCTGTATGATCCATATTAATTATCAATGCTGAGAGTATGAAGCACCCTTAAGGAGTATTTGTTTGACTAACAACTAAAACTCAACTACATAATACCTTAGGTTCTTCTAACGTATTATTGATTATGTTATAAATTAGATTTCTAATTAGACAGTTAAAGCTCAATTAATTCAAAATATGTGATCAGCAGTTAGATGACTGATCTTGACTTTTTATTTTCATATGGGTTCATGATTAGGCAGAGTTGAAAATATAAGCTTGCGTCTAGGTTAGGTTAAACCTATTTAGGTTGATTCGGTTTAATTGATTGAAAGTGTTTGGGAAGTAGAAGAAAAAGTGGCAAGATATCTCAGAAAATTGAACAAGTTTTGAAATTTTTATTTTAATTTTGAAATATGAGGGAAGAGTAAGTTTGGAGGCTTTGGTAGAGAATAATAGTAATACTATGAAGATATTATGGCTTGAATTATGATAATATTACAAATGGAAATGCAGGGGATAAAAATATAACGTTTGGCTAATAGGCAAAGAAATAATAGGAAAGTTGTAACCATCTTAAAAATTAAATTCAATTTAAAATTTCAAAGTCAACTCTTCATCATTTTAACATCTAAAATTCAAGTTTTGATTTTTTTTAGATTAAAACAACAAAATTTTTAAATTCTCAAATTTTCTTTTCCTATTTTAATAATACATTTCAACTAATCAAATAGAGTAGTGGAATGAAGTAATAGCAATTGGAGGTGATGAAAGAAGGTTCTCAATGTAATAGCCATGAAAAATAATCAATATTATAAAAAAAATCAAAAAAAATAAAGGAATAGTATTTTACAATATAGATTGAATTTGAGAAGGGAAGGTTGTGAAGTTTTATAGAATTCATGTGGATAAAATTATAAAGTGAAAACCAAAGAGATTGAGATGAAGAGAAGGTGATACAATACCCACTTAAAACTTGAAAAATTAAAACATAACTTATACATAGAGAACTTCTTGAATTTATAAACACGTCTTAGATAGCAATTAATCAAGACCAGGGGAGCAAAAATAGTGATCGTGGGCTTGTGATACTTTGATTGTTGGAAAAGAGGGATTCGTTGCAGAGAAAGAGCTAGGAAGGTATAGAGAAGAAAATATTGGAGAAAATGAATTGAATTTTCAAAGGAGGGAGGCAAAAGGTAAAAAGGGAAGAAGAAGAGCCTCATGACTAGAAACAAAAAAAAAAAAAAAAGATTTCACGGTTGGGTATTCAAAAATAAACTTTTTTTTAATTCAATCATCAACCATCTGAATTAATGACCCTATGCAATATTAATAATAATAAAACTAATCTAAAACTACAAAAGTACCTTAATAAAATAAAAAATGATACAACTCTTGAAATTCTAAAGATGAAATTATACATTAAAGCATTGAAAACACAGACTTGTGACTAAGGAGTGAGGGAAACAACTCGCAATGTATCACATTCCTGCCAAAATGCTGAATCAATAGTTGAAATGCAAAATGCGAATCATTAGTCCTTGTTGTTACCACTATAAGACCTCTCTTTTAAATATATTCATTATATATCAGATGCAAGACCATGCTACACTTCCTAGATCTCTTCAATTGCTTGACATAAAGGAATTACAATCCCATCTTTGATTACAATCTACAAGAAGAAACTCATTTGCATGATGATTTTATACTTGAACATTAACTTAAATCCAACACCAAATCTAAACTTGTACCTGAGATCACATTGAGCTAACTTGCAAATGTGAACATTATTTCAAACTTCAATCTGAATCTAAATCTAATCTTAAGTCTTCACAACTTATTTTGGTTGGTAATATTGTTAACCCAATCTTTCTCATATCTTGACCCCTTGGGAACTATCTCTTGAGATATCTCCTCTATTTGTCATGTAATAACATGTTGATGATGTCTATGGTTCTAGATTGTTAGATATATTATTATAAAAGAACCTTTTTTTAATGAATCATCTTATACGAAGAAATATAATTAAATATTTTTGACTCTTTATTGATAACTTCATGAATGTTTTTGATAAACCATCCTTCAAGTAGTTCACCTTGCCCAAAAGACAATCTGTATCAATATAGTTATTATTATTGGAAGATCCCTTGTTTATTCAAAATTCCACTTCAGTCTCTCTCTTGCTCTCTCTCTCTCTCAATGAAGCTGTCCGCAATACTTCCTCTGTAAGCTAATGAAGCTCTGTTACCCAAGGGTGTATTTATTTTGATTTTGTTACATTACTAGTGGCATTCAAAGATATTGGAAAATTGGATATCATGCATGAAAAAGATTGTATAATTGTAGTGAATATTAATGAAAATAATGATGAAAGCTATGTTTTTTGCATATATCCATCTTATTTGTTTTATGCATTCCCCTATATAATATTACCCATCAAACCTCAAACCCTTACTTGTTTAGAGCTTATGAACTCTTAGTCTTATACGTGTGGTGAAGAGCATCATCTGAAGAGCATCATCTCAAGCGCCGCCACCATCATCATTGAATCTAAATCACTTTGTATCCAGAACCTTCCTGATACACTTTTATGCCATTTCACATATATTTCAAGTTTTTCCTGCTTGTTGGATCATTGTCTTATAGGCCATTCCATGCCATGTGTATTGACCTTGAATGTTAGGTAAAAATCATATCAATCATATATTGTACTATCATGAGTCATTTATGTCGTATCAACTAAAATCATAGTATTAAAATCTAGCCTTATCTAATAGACATCTGCATCCATTATTCTAGTGGATCCGTTTATCATTGTCGTTGTCATTGTTACTACTTTTTGGTTGAGGGGATTATTTGTTATTTTCCTTAATATGATTAGCTGGGATATCATCATGCTTTAGTCTTTATGTCAGACATGGTAGCCATTTATTTATTTGTTAATACCATTATGTGTGTCCGTCTAAGGACCATCTCTATGTGAGGATCCTTAGGGTTCACTTAATATATTTGAGTGGATACTTATTGAATGAAATTTGATGCCTTTGGAAGGAATCGCTGGCATTTCTCCTGACCCACTAAGAAACCAGCTTCTCTCTCTAATCTCCCTCCTTTCTCTCCCCTGCAGATTCTCATCCTCTATCTATTTCCCGTTGTTTCACCATGTGAAACCACTTTCCCTACCGTCTACTCTCTTCATGATCCCTGAAGCAAGCCCAACCACAACAGATTCAAATTAAGAAACTGAAAGCCTAAACTGCAAATCAATGCAGTAATCTGGATTTCCTCCCCTCATTTGAATGATGTAGAGCATCCCAAACACCCTTAGAGCCTCCTCAGTCCAACAAACAATCTACCATTCATACACTAAACCCAATTTCAGACAACTGCAATCATGTGCCGAAATATGCACTGAAACTGCTGCAACGACCCTAAAAACAGCAGGATACTTGCTTCGCCTCTCATTCTAACCATCACAAAGATAATAATGCTATTCAACAACCCAGCTCAAACATCCCATAATCTCGTGCATAAATGCTGAAAATGATTTTTTAAATAGTGAAATGTAAAACATTTTGCATTTGCTGTTGTGTCACTTCTCTTCAAGCTGCGTAAGTATGTTTTATGTAGTGCTCTGCTAGGAAGCATTATAGCCAAAGTATTCCCTCTATAAAAAAAAAAGTGACTAGAATATTACATATTGTCAAAAGGATATAACATATAAACATGAAAATAACCCTTTATTCTCAGAGAATGAAGAAATGATATATATATATATATATATATAGAAAATCATGCAAGAAAGGCATTTACCTGAATTTCTGATAATACACAACCATGCAGTGCCATAACCATAAAGGCACAATGCCTTAATGCCCCACTAACTTTAACATAGCTTTTCCAAGGATATCTGAACATCTTGTAAGGGCCATGGGGTGGCTCCCATATTGCAAAGCCTAGCTGATGATAACAAAACAGGGATCAAGCTGAAATATACTAATCTTAGAGGCCTGTAGATGTTGATTAAACTTTAGCAGAAACTTACAAGAGAATCCTCCTGAGATGTTGCCTCAACTGCTGTTCTGTAGCCGCTATACAAAGGGTCATCAGAAGCTTGATATGTAAGAATTTTGGAGGGGACTCTATCGTATTCAACACAATTGAGATATCCATTAACGCAGCCTAGAAGAAATAAACCTCACAACTGTTAGCAGAATTAAATGGTCTTTTTAGTTATAACTGATTTCATAGATTTGAAAGAAAATCATGTTCAGGTGAGCTACAAAACAAACGGCATCTAAAGAAAATCTGCATAATGAGATAACATTAATACAAACAACAAAACCTTCCAAGGACTTGGCGACACCCATGAAATTCTTCACCACTAAGTTGTGTAGATCCTCCCCTGCCCAGATCGGAAAAATACAGATATTCACGCCCAAACCAACAGCAGCACCAAGTGCAATTAGCAAAAATCGGCTCACGGCTGTATGAACAAATTCCCGCGTTTTTAGTCCAGATACTAGGATATAACAAAATGTGAGCAAGAATACACGGAACCCATATTCGTAGGGCTTCATAGTAGGATAGAGCTTCGCAAAGGTTGCAAAGAAACCTAGAATTGAAAAACATTATCAAGAAAAGATATATGTCATATCGATATAAGTAAACTTTCAGGCTTCATGAAATCAGAGAACAAAACAAAAGGGATAATATCATTCAGAATGTCACACCTATGATAAAAATGCTGACAATAATCACCAGTTCCTCCCAGTCTCCAGCCATAGTGGACAGTGCTGCTACACCTAAAGCCAGCCCTCCAGCTGATAATGTTCCTATGCCCCGATTTAATCCTTTACTCAGTGTCGAACCTGCATTAATAACCAACAAAATATCAAAGAAATCTCACAATTTCAGCCCAAAATTATAAACAAAATAATAAAAAAACAAAAAGCATTGGTTTCTTCTCATCCAAAATATCAGACAACTACATCTCTGTAACCATACCCAAAAACACAAAAGAAACATTCGGCACATAACATTCATCAAGCAGCAAATTACCGAAACAAAAATTCATCCATTACCCTCATCAAGTCCTATCTCAGGTACAGTAGAACTAGTGTAGATAGTCCCAGAATAACAATAAATAATAAGTAAATACCGTTCACTGTGGTGCTGTTTGGTTGCAAGATTTAGCCAAATTTTAACAAGGAATTAAGCTAAATATTGCCAAATAATTTTATAGCTATATAAATCCTATTACCTTGTTAAACTCCATTTCCTTCCGTGTTCAGCAAAATTTAAGAGACTTAGACAACTTCTTGTTCACTATTCATATTTTTCTCCTTATTTAAATTCTAAATCTTAAGAATATCTGTCAGCAATTTAATATGATTTAACTACCGAACAATTTCCAGATTTAACGCATCCAACATTTACTAAATCTGTATCTACTAGATTAACTAAATCCTACTTGAAGCTAAACAGCTCCTAAACCACTGGCTTCCGTGCAGCTTTCTCTTCCTACTTCCATTTGTCTCATCCAACCTCACGAACTCATCAAATTGCACGTTAATCATAAAAAAAAGCCGAAGAATATTTTTACCGATGCTGAACTCGAAGACAACAACAACAGTAAGGATAGCCCAAACGGAATGGCTGGAGAGATCTTGGAAAGGCTCCTTGAGGAATATGAGCAGAGATATAAGAGCAAGGGCAATCCCCATCTTCGCGGCGAAGACCACCTTCCGGAAATCCGATCGCGCGAACTCCACGCTAACCGTCGCCGCCATACGCACCTGGCTCCAGAACCAACCGATCCCATCACACATTCTCCGGAAGCATCCACGGCTTTTGCAGTCATCATCTAGGTCGAGATCACCCCAGTCCACGGCCTTTAGATTGGAGAGCAGAGGCAAGCGCTCCTTGCTCTTTTGCTCGAAGTGGTAACGGAAAGACCCTAGTCTCGGCGGCGGCGCCACCATCTTCTTCCCTTCTGTTAGATTATCTTCTCCTGCTGATTTTCCTTTGCGAAAAAAGCCGCAGAAGATTGAGCTTTTTATTGCTTGCTCGCCCCGTCGCCCGTCCCACTCCAGCGACGGCCGCGCCGCGGCGACCGTTCAATTATGCACCGGTTGTTAGAATCTCGTGAGACATGGAAAAGATAATTGGTTCAGGATACCGTGCCCATTTAGAATTTTGATAATTGATATTTAACTTAATAGGTATTTTACATATATCACACACAATTCTTGTATATTTACGTATCTATATTTTTATATTTATATAACCAATAATAGAGAATCTATGAGTACGGTCTCATAAGAAATTATGAACTTTTTACTGAAATTATTTATATGAAAAATAAATTCATTCATAAATTATGTTCAATGGTCAATAAAAAATTGTAATTTATAATAACAAAAAATTACAAAAAAAAAAGATTCCCATGTAATATTTATTAAATTATCTTAAATTTTATGTGGGGAATTAAGTGTATAGTTCCCTCAACAAGAAGTAGAAACTTATTTATTAAAATATAATTTATGAAAAAAACTTAAGTGAGTGTAAAATAAATTTTTATAGAATTTATTCTAATTAAAAAATAAAAGAAAATATATTTATTTTATAACTTTAGAAGAATATATTATTATTAATAAATAATAATAATAATATGATTAATAAACAAATTATAAACTAATTGTCGATTGGCTAGCACAATTCTCTATTTTTTTTATTTTTTATTTAGAGCTTAAGACTGACAACAATAATATATATCCTCTCTTTTTTATCCTAGACCGGGTCTATGTACAAGGACAGATCATAGCCGTTAAGTTGAAAACATGATGGAAACTTTTGACGGTTCTGATCAGCAGAACTATGGGACAAAAAAAAAGGGTTCGGTGACAGGGAATTGCTATCAGGTGAATGGCTGTCCACGCACTAACTGATTGGTACGAATGATTTGTGGCATTGCCGTAAATTCGAATAATTTCTGGGATATATACGTCTTTGATTTTATAACAAAATAAATTGATTTATTTTATTTAAATAATTAAAATTTGATTGGAATAAATTTTATATTTGATATTAAAAAAAAATACCACTAGTCAATAATCTGACCAAAAGCAAGTTGATCCTAAATCAAACCTAATCAAGACTTAAAATATCATTAAATTTTGGAATATCAATTAAATCCCAAATAACTCTTAAACATGGAGTGTTATAATAAATCGAGGCCTCGACGAGGATCTAACAAGCCCAAGATCTCATAATTCGACTTCATTTGAGCATTCAAATACTTAAAATACATCAAATGATCAAATGAATCATTTTGAGTCGTCCATGGAGTGGAGTGGTTTTTTTGCATGTATTTACGTAAGCGCCACCTCCAATCTATAAATACCATCATTCTTCATGAGGGGCGGCAAGAAAAAGGAGAGAACTCTAAAGCTTGAAAATCCTCCAAGCATAATCGTGTCACCACTTGACGGTTGTCGACCACCCCCGTTGGTTGCCAACCACCGCCGCCGCCACCGCCAGGCTGGTCCGCTATCCAATTCACCGGTTATCACTACCACCATCTGCCGCTATTATTGCCGCCACCACTCACAATAACCGGACTACTATCATCGATCACCGCCATCGACCATGCCGCCATTCGCCGGTCACCTCCGATGACCTTCATCGCTGGATTCTCACATACCATCATCTACTACAACTCGCTCTACAACTCGAAAATGATTATATACTGTTATTCTAATTTTGAGATTCTCTTTCATATACAACTGTAATTCAGATCTGGAAAACTTTGTACTCCAAAATAAATACATAGTGGAAGATTTTACAGCAGCCGTGATTTTTCCTTTCGGTTTTCATAAAATTGAGTTTTATTATTACTTAAATATTCATGTGTTTACTCACACGTTAAACGTAAACTTTATTCTACCACAATTGGGTTTTCAAAGACGCAGTTGGCACCGCTCTGGGAACATAACTCCTCAATCATAATTTTCGTGAACACCGCGAATGTACAGGCCAGAATAACCTGAGCTCCCGCTAACTCCGCCACTCAAACCAATCAACCAAGGACGCCAAGCTTCTGCTCACTCCCCACAAGCGTGACTGCCGAAGAACCGAATCTCTTTAGAAGATCGCGCCGAATGAAAGAGTCTCAAAAGATGATCCGACTTTTACATAAATAATACCACGCAAACACATCTCCCCAAGATCGATCGTTAGCCATGGGAGGTCAAAATGCTATCGACCTCGCTAGTTCTACTATTCATCACGTGCGCCTCAACTGGATTGTTAATCCACCAATTATCTGGTAGCTTGACATTCTGTTTTGTTGACCCACTCATGTGATACGTGCGAGTTACGATGCTTAATGCAAGAAATTTCACCTGAGACAAAATCATCCTCCCTCACCGCTATGAGGAGTCCTCACCTTTAAGCGAAATTATTCTTCAACATCCTATTCGGGGTTTCAAGCTTTCGAGCATTGATTCCTATGATGGGGCAACTGACCCACATGAACACATCGACCATTACAGGACCATCATGCATATCCAACAAGCTCCTAACACACTGTTTTGTCAGGTCTTTCCCGTTACCCTCAAGGGGCAAGCTTGTACTTGGTTATACTCCCTTCCAAGGGGATTCATCCATACTTTTGACGAACTCGCCAAGATCTTTGTGGAACAGTTCATTGTAAACCGGAGGATCATTAAAGATTCCTCTCATCTCTCCGGTATTCGTCAAAATGAAGGTGAATCAATTAAGGAATACTTCTAGAGGTTTTCCTTAGAAGCTCGCCAAATACCTGGGGTAGACCCTGAATTACTAAGAGGAGTTTTCCTGAGGCTCATCCCGACCTTCCGACTTGGTTCACCGTGTGGAAGCAAATTTCTACCGATGAGGCTATTAATGCCCACCAAAATAATTTGAATAATTTACGTGAAAACGTAAGAGTGCTCTAGAAACACATCAACAATCCTATCGAAGCTAAAGCGCCATGATCTCCTCCACGCCCCCACATCAATGACACACGAACCACGACCGAATATACACACCAACACATATCGTGTTAACGTCTTATTGGCCATTCGAGATGAAGAGACCATCAAGTGGCCACATCCATTGAAACCAAATTCGGAAAATCATGAGCAATATTGTCACTTCCATCGAAGTCGTAGACATACTACAGAGGCGTGTAAACAACTTAAAGAAGAGATTGAGAGACTCATTCAACAAGGATATCTACGCAAATTTGTGTAAAACCAACCAACTCAAGCAAACATAGCTCCAACTGGGGGGCAACCGGGACAATCATCACAAAAATAACACAATAACCGCCAAATAGTTGAAGAAATTGAAACGATTGCAAGTGGGCCACTACTATCTAATCAAGTCTTTATCGCCACCTTTGAAGAGTCGGAGTTAAGAAAATCTTGTATTAATCATCATCACTTTTAATGACTCGCACTTGGAAGGAGTCCAAGTTCGCATCAAGATCCTCTTTATCGTGAGGGGAAGTGACCCTAATATGTTGTTAAAAGAATTTTGATTGATAATGGGAGTTCCGTTGATATTTTATTTTACTCCATCTTTCTTAGCATGGGCCTGGTTAAGGAAAAACTTCAACATGCTGCAGGACTGTTATATGAGTTTGATAATCGCCCTATATGAGTTGAGGGGACAATCATCATTCCTATTGTTCTCGAAAAATTTTCTCAACAAGTCACTCACTCAGTTCAATTCATAGTGGTCAAGTCAAATTCAGCATACAACTCTATCTTTGGAAGACCCCTCTAATCAATCTTCTTGCTATCACCCTGCATTCATATTAAGATGAAATTTCAAACTCCCATCGGGGTTGGAGTGGTCTGGAAACCAACAAAACATTATCATGTTAGCTCAACCACGCCTTCTGTGACCATCATCATCGAGAATTTTAATCTTCAAGATAAAGAAGTACCTCGTGAGGGTTTTGCTTATAAAAACTTGCTCCCACTTCGCTATCGATGACCAACCTGCTATGACCAAAGATCCGAGAAAAAATCTTCCCTAAAACTTGGAACATGGATGATCTCTGAAAAGTGTTATATGTAATCCTTGGTGCATAAATATTACAACCATTAATTTACTCTGTTTGTCTTTTTCTCTCCACTTTTTATCTTTTGTTAAGTCTCTCCAAAAAAGTATCTCGTCCCTTTTGTTAAGTTATCTTATGACAATATTGTATCACCGATATTATCAAAGTAATGAGTTTATGATTTTTTCTTACAAGCTTATTTCTTCTTCATTTAATCCTCTCACTGAGAAATACACACTCACGCCAGTATCTCAATCGCATGATCAATCCCAAGTGGACTTGATCGACCTCTTCCATACATGTAAGAAGTCAAGTAACACTCGGTAGTGGATGTCAAAAGGTCTTGGTGGACATCTAGCCCTCCCATACGTGTTAACGACATCGTCCGACAAACAACCCTGATAAGTCAAAATTCTCGATTCAATTTAACCTCTTCCATAGTAAGAAGTCAAGTAACACTCTGATACCTAGATAGTCAAAAGGTCCTCGGACATCCATCGATCTTCCATAGTGTTAACGCCATCGAAGTCACACTCGACAAACAACCTCGATAGGTCAAAATCCTCGTGGATTCAATTGACCTCTTCAATACGTTAACGCTATCGAAGTCACACTCGACAAACAACCTTGAGATTATTCCAACCTCTTCCATATAGTTAACGCCATCGTAACACTGACAAATCACCTGATAGGTAAAAAATTCACGGAATTCGACCTCTTCTATGCAGTTAACGTTATCGAAGTCACTCACAAACAACCTCGGATAGGTCAAAATCTCATCGCCGTGCCAACCGCCGCAGTCATCACCGCCAGCACCGTTGCCGAGCATTACCGCTAATCATCATCGCCGCCGTACCCTGACCACTATCATGGCATCCGACGCTGCCAACCATCGCGGTTTGTCCATCACCGACCACCGTCATCGGACATCGCCACCGCCGGTCATCTCCGTCACCGATCATTGCCTCCAAACCCCGGTCGGTCCGACGAGGCCAGTTGACTCCTCTTTCGAGGGAAAATCGAGCTTATAATTGATCGCTTCCAAACCGGCCGGTCCGACGAGGCGATTGATGCCTCTTTCGAGGGAAAATCGAGCACAATGTATGTAATGGCCTTTGATCGCTTCCAAACCCGGCTGGTCCGACAAGGCGCTTGATGCCTCTTTCGAGGGAAAACCGAACCACGACGTATTGGCCTTGATCGCTTTCAAACCGGGTCCGGCTGGCCGCCTCTTCTTCGAGGGAAAACTGGAACCACGATGTGTACGGCCTTGATCGCTTCCAAACTCGGTCGACCGACGAGGTTACTGACGCCTTTTCGAGGAAAAATTGAGCCTGACGATGTATCATGAGCCTTGATAGCCTCCAAACCCGGTGGGTCCGATGAGGCCGTTGACGCCTCTTTTCGAGGAAAACCGAACCACGACGTATGTATGGTTGATCGCCTTCCTCGACTTTCTCCTAAGAAGAAGAGGAACACCGAGCATATGAGGTGTGTCATCTCCCCTACCTATGGGAGTTTTATAGACCCTCAGGGCAAAAGGTCAAAATCATAAAACCGTCAAAACATGAAAATGCGCTACATGCAAGCTGGCCCACACATGGCTCAAGGAGTGGTTCTCCCGCGTCGGCCACAAGACGTATCCATGCAGTCGCCATGGGCCGCTGGTCTAGGGGCCTGTATGCTCACGCTGCCGGCTCGCTTCACCGATCCCTGACACGACTAGCCGCAGCTCACGACCCAAAGACGCCCTCTTCATACGACACGGACGCAGACGTTGGACTGTCGCACCGCTATCACCGCGCATGCCTGTGCAAGGCCAGAATGTCCGGATGGGTCCATAACCCCAAACTTGCCCGCATATTACTGCATATTACATCCACGACTATGCCCGCCGTGATCATAATCGCTCACATGAAGATCTATTCTTTTCAAAATGTATAATGAACCCGCAAATTTTATTGAAGAATTCTATTTTCTAAGTATTTGATATATATTTTGGAATTGAGATTGTCATCCAAAAATAGGCAACCGATATATGACATAAAATATCACTAAATAAGTCACGAATCTTGATGTCAAAAGCAAGCTGATCCTAAATTGAAACTAGTTGAGATCAAGCACTTAAAATATCATTGAAAACTTTGGGATATCAATTAAATCCCTAAATAACTCTTAAATATGGAGTGTTTATAGTCATATCGAGCGTCTCGACGAGCTAGATCTAACAAGCCCAAGATCTCATAATTCTGACTTCATTTGAGCATTCAAATACTTAAAATACATCAAATGATCAAAGGAATCATTTTGAGTCGTCCGATGGAGTGGAGTGGTTTGAATTTTGCATATATTCACAGAAGCGCCACTCCTCCAATCTATAAATAGCCCCTCATTCTTCACATGAGGGGGTCCCAAGCAAGAAAGAGGAGAGAGCTCTAAAGCTTGAAAATCCTCCAAGCATAATCGCGTTACCACTGACGGCCACCACCCTCGTTGCCATCGCCACCGCCACCGCCACCCGTACGCGCGCAATCGCTCCGCCGTCACTTACCTATCGTAATCGCCGGCATCATCGCTAATCATCATCGATTATCATCGCTGACCACCGACGCGGCAGAATCGCCGCGACTACTATCGCCGGACCGGCCATTATCGTGCCATCTTTGCCACCTCACGACGACCTTCATCGCTGCCGGCCACATTCGCTCACCATCATCTACTACCACTCACAATCATAACTGAAAGTGACTATATAACTGTTGTTGTCTAATTTTGAGATTTTCATTGTCAGCCCTTCTCATATACAACTTTGTAATCCCATATCAGGAAAACTTTGTACTCTAAAATAAATACATAGTGTAAAATTTTTATTAGGGTGGGCCTGGTTTTTCCCTCTTCAGATTTTTCATAAAATCAAGTTTTATTATTAATACTAAACATCTCGGTTTTGAACAAATGTTTAAAGCATAAACTTTTATTCTACCCCAACTGATTTTCTAGCATGCAACAATATTTAATAAATTTATTTTAAACTATTATAATTAAATTTTAATTAGAATACTTTGATACAAATTTTGTCTAAGAATCGTCTCCAATGCTATGCTTTTATATAATAACAAAGCATGTTCCAGGCAATTATGATTTTTTGTAAAGGTATTTATAAAATTATTGTGAAAAAATTAACTTTTTAAAAAATTATTATGATGTTATAAATATTTTTTTAAATTAAAATAATAATTTTCTAATAACTATCATATTTAGGGTCTATTTGGGGTAGCTGTAACTTTTTTAAAAGCTAGTTGTAAAATTACTGTAGAGAAAATAACTTTTTGAAAAAATTATTGTGTTATAAATATTTTTTTTTTTTAAATTCAAAAAATAACTTTCTTATACCAATGCCTCAACATCTAGTCTCAAAATAATTTTTTCACTACAAAATTTTTTGAAAAGCTAATAGTCAAACGAAAGTGCTTTGCTTTCTAATTATTTTTCGAAAAAACAAACCAGCCAAAAAGCTGTCCTAAGCGCACTCTTAAATATCTATAGTTCTCAAAAATAATTTTTTATTCCAAAACTTCCTTTAAAATATTTTGAAAAATGATAGTCAAATACAATTGTTATTATTTTTTAAAAAATAAATAGCTAAAAAATTATTCCAAACGCATCCTAAAATTAAATATACCTTCTAGATTTTGCACGATGATTTTTGATGAGCCATTTCATAAATAAATAAATAAAATTATTAACAGCAATAATTAACTTTATTAATTTAAAAAATATTATCAATCTAGAAATTGTAGGTCAGAATGGAAAATCAATTTAAAATACTTCTGTGTTATTCCTTAGGGTAGCTAAAGCCAATTATGAAGATTAAAATCATGTTTTCAATGGCATTAATAAGGTAAAATGTACTAATAATCACAAATGAGTTTTAATAAAATGACACTCAATGTCAAGAGAAGCAATTCAAAAGAAATATTGATACTATTCATAAAATTGATCAAATTTGATAAATTTTAGTGCTGTCAACATAAGAGTATTTAGAGTAAATTTTTTGAATTCACTATAAACTTATGAACTTCATTTTTTAATAAATTTATGATCAAAATAATTTAAATTTATAATCTACTAATCCCTATCTAATCTAGTCCTCAAGAACACCCTAAGGGACTAGCTAGCCTAGACACATGCCTTCCTTAAGGGGATGAATGGCTAGCTACTTAGGAAGCCTATCTTTCATTTTCTTGTGGACCCATGAAAAAAATTCTTTAAAATCAAAAAGAATGATGACTTTGAGTTCTTGTAAGTCTAAAACTAAGTGGACTCATTTTTATCACATATTTTTCTATTATTTTACTAACCTCGATCTAATCTAGCCCTCAAGAACACCTCAAGGAACTAGCAAGCTTAGCCACATTGCTTCCTAAGGGACCAATGCTTGGCTATTTAAGAGGCCTACCTAAACTAGAGTTTGGTAAACCCATGACTTAGTCTTGCCCTGATCTCACCCACTTAATTTTGAGACACCCTAATTGTGATCAACAATGGCCTATGTTCAAAAAAAGCGTGCAAAATACATATGAGATAAACTCAACACTCATCTATTCATATATGCGCAGTTGATGATTTCCCTGTTTGTTGAGACCACCTACTTGCCATGCGCACTTGCCTACTCGTATGTGATAGTCAAGATACACTGCTCTAATACTAATTGTGGGGTAAGAGAGCACGAGAAAGACGATATGCACACATATAATAGACAAGATATGCACAATGAGAATAAATCAATATAAATGCATGCAAATCTTTCAAACAAAATATATTTGATATACGCCAAACATATAAATATGTAATCAAATAACTCAATTCTTAAAAAGCGACAATGCACGAATTAAGAAATATTCTTAAATGATCGAGCTAATGTGTGAATCTATGGCCATCAAGCATAATATAAATAAATAACTAAACAATACAAGCGATAACACTCAATACACTAAGCACCCATGTTGCACAAGTGTATAAATCCAAATAAATAAATAGAATGTTCCACAATAAGAGTTTCTCACACATTGAGCTCTACCATAGAAAACTCTACTAAGTTTCACATGATGCAATTTTAATATTGCAAATAAACCAAGCTATCATATTTCCAACACTTATGAGGTAATTCAATAATTACCACCTAAAAAAATATTACAAATATTCTCTACAACACAAAAGATTAAAATACACAATGTATAAACAAATTTTACACAAATCTAGAGATTGAGAGGGATATTAAATTAACAATGTAAAATGATTATATGAATATTTGTCCCTTCTACAAAACTCTTCACAATGATCATACAAAGAATGCCCATTAATTAATTGCATTTCCTTCTAAATATGATATGCTCACCATAAGTTTAGTTTAAACATAAAAAATAGCTCATAATATTCCTAAAAAAGACCTTTAAAAAGTTTTCTAAATAATTCCCTTAAAATCCAACCAAGGACTAATGTAACTAGTTATTACATAAGGACCTTAGCCTATGAAACTATAATTAGTGAATTAAACTTTACCTTAGGTGTAAAGGACTCTTAGTTATATATTATATCATATATGAACATATATATAAAGGACTCAATGAATCTCAAAATAAAAATTAAGCTCAAATTAATTTATATAATATAATTATTTACTTAATTATAATTATCATTTAATTGATCAAACTTGATAAAATTTAGCAAATTTTATGAATTATAAGAAACTATAAAGCCAAGCATCATCGCCAACATAAAAAATATATAATTAAAAAATATTGATAATCAAGGAAATTTTCTTAATGATAAAATTAATGACATAGTTAACAAAAAGTATAAATTAACAAATTTAGTTAATACAATAAAAATTTAGGATCAAATAAATTTTCTAACAATCATATGTGAACAATAAGCATATGATGAGAAAATTGAGCATATGATCACAAAATGAATAATATTTAAAATGACTTTCACATATAAGTAAATAATCATTTAGATAAATAAAAATCAAATCAAACAAAACTCCAAAATATTATGAAATATCTTTTTGCAAGCTTTGAAATGTATTTACAATTCTTATAAACTAATATATTTTAATTATGTGTTCATTATTATTGAGATACTTGATAAAACATAGTAAATTAATTTATAATGAATTATAAAATACACATATAATAAGCTACAAAATCATTATTCTTGATTTCTTCACTTCAATCTTCATGTCTTGAATGGTTTAAGTGATGGATCCTCTAAGTTTCTTAGTGAAACACTAATCTTCATCTTGATGGGTGCTATAAGATAAATACTCTTTGGTTCCAAGCATTGTGAGTGAAGGGAAGCACAAGGAATGGATTATCTAACCAAATAAAAAAAAAACCCTCAAAGTAAAAATGGAAAACATAAGATGCATTTCCTTTTTGAACATTTCATGAAAGAATACATCATACAACCTTAAGAGAGAAGATAACACACTTCATAGGATCATAGAACAAATAAATGAATTTAAACAAATCTTAGAGATTTTCTATCTACTATGAATAATATAAGTGACATTTATTTTATGATTATAAAGTAGGCTACTATGTTTAATTTCATTCAATGAGGTCAAGCTCTATGTTTTATTAATTAAAATCAAGACTTAGTATTTGAAATTTTAAAAGATGATCAAAAGAATTAAGCTTTTAGATTCTCAAAGGAGAAGAAATCAAATCAAGGAAAGATATTAAACGGAGTCTTATGGGTTGTTTGGTTGGAATCAAAAGAAAAGTAAAGTAAATGCAGAGGTTTTAGATTTTTTGATGTTTGACACGATGTAAAGTAAAATTTCAAAGTGATGTAATATATTTAGAATTCACTAGATAGTTATATTTTTGTGTATTTAGAACTCGCACGCACCGGCCAATGCAAAGTGTTGTAGCCACCGACCGCCCCTGTCGGCCATCGACGGCCGCCCACCACCGGACACCGCTGCCCGCCGCCGCCAACCGCCACTCAAAATCTTTAAAATACTTTATATTATATTTATTTAACCAAAAAAAAATAAACTCATGAATTTGTAAAATTCTCAACCAAACAACCTAAAGTAATCTAAATACATTGCATTTATTTTGCACTACATTCCTTTTTCAGGCAACCAAAAAGTCCCTTAATAAGAATAAACTAGAGCATATAATCGAGAAGATTCAAAATGCTCAAATATTTTATCTTTACTTTTTTTTTGAGACATTTGAATTTAATTGCAAACTCACACATACAATGCATGTGCAAGGACTTGAACCCAAGACCTCTTGGTTGAAAGCCGAAACTCTCAACCACTAGGCTAAGGTGCAATTAAAATAAGCTCAAGTTGATCAAATTATTAAAATATAACATACATTTCTCTCATTAATAATGATGTCATTATTGAGGAATGATCTAAGTTGACAACAACTCAACTTTAAGGGCCCGTTTGGGGCCACGTTTCGTTCGCGGCGCGGCTCGAACCTCGCCGCTCGGCCGTTTGTTTCCGCGATGTGTAGGGAATCTGCCGCGAAGCTCGAATGCGGATCAAAGGGAGCTGCCCGCGGCGGGGGGAAAAATTTATCTAAACTACCCCCACGGCCCGTGCTCTTTCTGTTCGCCCGTGTCGTGCTCTTTATGTTCTCCCATGCCCGTGTTCTTTCTATTCTCCCGTGCTCTTTTTGTTCTCCCATTGACGGATCTGAGAGTCCAGAGCTTTGATCTCCTCCTTCCGTATCCGTCTTTTGTCGTCTTCCTTCTTTCTAATCTCTCTTGTCGCTTTTCCGCGTGAAGGTAAGCATCCATTTTCGACAAATCTTGAAGTCATTTGATCTCTCCTTTGAGCATTTGTTATTTGAGCGGGTGAGAGATTATTTTGTGCTAAGTGTCCATGAGGTAGAGAAATCATATGCCGACCTCTGGAAAAAATTGATCTTCGCCGGTCATGACAATGTTAATTTGGTCCATGTTTTGTATTATTATTTTGTTGCTTATGGTGACCTTGTTGAAAATGTTTTCTACTTGAAGGGTATGAATCAATAAATTGTGGCAAGGTCCAAGTTATAATAGACAATGATGGGTTTTAACATTTAAATGTAATAGCATAAAAGATAATAAGTGCAAAATGTATATTTGTTTGGGTTGTTCATCACGTTTTCCCCTAAATACATGGAGACTGGAATGCTGAGGATTGCACGGTTGATTTATGTTGGGCTAATTTTTTTTCTTTGTCTTTAGAGGAGGAGATATGCTTAGGTGCTTGAGTACCAAATTATTTTATCTGTGCAAATATTGCACTCGATAAAGCACATAGGTGGTCTTATAAGCCATGATTAAGACTAGTAAGAAATATTCAAAGTATTTAGGTGTTATGGGAAATTACTGTGCAATGATTTTTGTTGATATACTGACAAGATTGACTGCTTGGAAGCAAGAGGGTGAACATAGGAGTAATGGTTTGATTGCTTTCTTTATAAACTATGGCCTTGTATTAAATCCTCACTACAGTATACATCAATCCCCTCCTAAGATCTTGTGTTGATAGGAGTTTCAAGCATTGTGTCTTTTGTTATTAAATGCTTGCAAATGATTTTAATTAGAATTTAATACACTTCTTTTTCTATAAGCTCATGTCATTATCATTATAATCAAAAGATATGCATGTTACCGAGCTTTATGTTATCCTAGAATATTCATGTATAATGAAGACTATGATGCCTATGATATTTTACTTTATGTGAGTTTGTTTATGGTTGTTGTCCTTAGACTTGGACTTAAAATTAATGCTGCTCATGTTCTTTTCTTTGGGTTCTCATGTGAATGGATTGATGGTGTCGTTTTTTGGGTGGCTTTCGAGTCGTTATTGGCTTTGTTTTGATGAATTGGGTTGGCTATTGTTATTGCTGATATTGTTGATTTTTTTGAGTTCTTTGGTAATTGGATTTGTACTGCCTTTGCTTTGGTTGGGTGTCTTTCAGAGCTGTTGTTGTTGCTGTTAGTGATAGGATTGGGTTGGCTCAAATTAATACTGCTCATGTTTTTTTCTTTCTTCTGAATGGATTGGTGTCGTGGCTTTCGGTGACTTTGTGAGTATTGGTTTTCTATTTTGTACTACTAATCGAATTGGGTTGGCTGTTGTTATTGCTGATCTTGTTGGTTTCTTTACATTATTTGGTAATTGGATTTGTGCTGCCTTTGCTTTGGCTGGGTGTCTTTCAAAATTGTTGTTGTTGCTGTTGGTGATAGGATTGGGTTGGCTCAAAATTATTGTTGCTCTTATTTTTTTTCTTTGGGTTCTCAGGAAAACGGAATGGTGGTGCCATGGTTTTGCCTGGGTGGCTTTCAGAACCGATTTTCTGTTTTGTTTTGCTGATTGAATTGGGTTAGCTGTTGTTATTATTGCTCTTGTTCAGTAGTAATATTTTATGAAAGAATTGTTCATGACATAGCAAGCTTAGACAGATTAATCTGAATTTGGTTTGTTGAATCGTCGAAGTGATTTAGCAAGCTAGATCAAAACCTATCCTGCCTAAAGTTACATACTTCAAGCTGCAAGTTAAACTAACAATTTAATTTATGTATTTATTTGTTTAGTAAATGAATTTGAGGCTTTCTTGAGTATATTCTTCTCAATAAAACTATCCAGCATGTTAAAATGCAACAGAGCTCATATATTTTCGTGCTTTAGTGGTCGTGGTGGTGGTGACTTGATTTGGTATCTTGGAGTTTATTTTGGCTCTTTGTTGGATGCTCTTTTGGTATTGCTATTTATCTGTCTTGGTGGAGGTGCGGCCGCCCTTTTATCTCTTGCTTGTCATCATACACAATATATTTGAAAACTCTTAATTTGGTACTATTGTTCGCTATGTGGTATCTATAGTCGTTTCTTGTCATCGATTCTCCGATAGTAAAGGAAATAGCTATGATGACATTGATGTTATTTTTTTTATCGTATTGGTAGCATTTTATGTGATTGTAACCCTTCGCTTTTAAAGTTTGATGCTCACATACAATGTTGCTGGGATAGACTTTCACTGAGCTATAATTATAATTTTAATGTATCTTTATCGCTTGATATCTTTTTTGAGCTTCTTGCAGGTATGTCTATATGGCGGAATCTTGTAATGGTTAAATAATTTTACTTAGCCAAATTACTATATTTTTTTGTTGATAATTGTAACCCTTCTATTTTCTTAAAGAAATATCTATCACTTTTGAGGAAATAAATATTTTGCCATTTTATTTTTAGTTGAAAAATAGTTTGTAATGTGACCAGTCCTCATATTAATATTTTTATTACTTACACAATTTACTTTATCAGGAAATATGAGTTCAAGGAGCTTTACTAAGTCTAGAGTTGTGTATTGCAACTGTGGTTTGCAATGTTATGTATTCACTTCACATAAGAAAGGAAACTATAGGAGAAGATTTTTCAGGTGTCCAAGAAATAGAACATAAGATGATTGCAACTTTGATAGATTGATAATGGCATGACACATCAAAGGATCATGCTAAGAGGGTAGCAATGGAAAAAAAATTTAAAAAAGTTTTGATGAACATGATATTAATTAATATTCGATCGCATTACTTTGTACTTATATTTTAATATTACTTATTAATTAGGTAGTATTATTTATTAAGTGATGTGCAACTGTTAATGTAATTTATTAGTTGACTTACTACATATGAGTATCGCTTATCATATTTTTATTCATTCTGCTTAAATTTATTTAAATTTTATATGTATTATGGACATTTCAATCATTTGCAAAATTTGCAACACATTAGATTCTCGAATGATTTTTCAAATCAGCTTCAAGAACAACAGCCCGGCTTACCTTCTTCAAGAAAGCCAACAACTCAAAAGTCGCGTTTATCCCAAACGGGCCCTAAGATAAAAGACTTATCTATGACAATAACTTAACCTATCAATGAGGTATGCCCTTCTATTTAAATCTAATGCAAAGAAAAGTGATCATGATGAGACTTCCAACTTCAAACTTCAAAAAAGCTAAAAAAGTCCAACTTTGATCTTACAATCTTGCTTGAAAGTGAAAATCAACTAGACTCACCTAAACACTTTAAAAGTCATGTTGTCAAATATTTTAATGCAATGCAAGATATATTGAATATTTTTTTTTTAAGAACATAGTGATTTACAACATTATCACCAAAGCAAAGACTACCAAATCATAAGGGTGTTAATACTGATTCAAAATGCTATTTTTATAATTATCTACCTTGATCTAAGAGAGAAATTATATTTATATGCTACTTCATAATACTTGTATATATGTTAATTGGTTGAATGCATTTGTCAATTTAAATAAGCTACCACTTTGTGAAAAGTACAGGTAGTTAAACCATCATCTAGATTTCCACATAAACACAAGGAGATTTGAATTGCTTATTTAGAAATCATTGGCTTAGAGATAAGAAATATACTAATTTTATGTCTAAGTTAAATGATACTGATCAATTTTGCATTGTTGAAATATTAAGATAAAAATTTTTAAGCCTTTAAAATGGTTAAACAATTAATTAAAATTGTAGGTCTACACTTCAATTGAAAGAGGTATAAAGAACAAATAAATTTAATTGCAATAAAAATAAACAAATTGCATGCAAGAAAATTTATGGGATACTGGGTCATGCAAAACACACTAAAAGAATAAAATATAAAATATATACAATGAGGAGTTATTTAGGGGTTATTTTGTTTGAAAAAGAGAATGCAATGTAAACTAAAAGAAATATATTTAAAATACTTTTAGGTTGTTCGATTGTAAATACTACAAACATTGAAATTTACTTTTCTTGTTTGGTAAAGCAAAGAAATGCAATGTAAAATAACATCATTGATTGGAGGTGTGTATGGCCACTAATGAATGATAGACAAATAACATGACATCATGACGATGAGTGACTGGTAGTAATGATGGTTGGGTAAGGGACTGTAGGTGGCTATAAGTGGTAATGACGGGTGACAGTGGATAGTGGTAGATAACAGCTGGCGATGGATTTAGAACGTATTTGAAAATCATCCATTTTGAATGAATTTCAAATATATAAAAAATAAATTATATGATAAATTTGAATTTTATTGATGAAATATATTGCATTTGAAATGCATCGGATCAAACACCTTGTTGCATGCTAGAAAATCAGTTGTGGTAGAGTGAAAGTTTACGCCTTAACCTTATTGTGAAATCCAGCACACACATAAATATTTAAAAGAGTGAACAAGAAACCTTAATTTTAAAAAATCTCAAAGAGGAAAACCTGCTAGCCTGTGAGAAATCTTCCATGTATTTGTTTTGAGTATAAGTTTTCCGTGATATGGATTACAAATACATAAGAAGGGCGATAATGAGAATCCCAAAAATCAAAAGCAACAACGCGCTTATATAGTAATGGGAATAACGGGGGTTAGCCATCGATGGTAGTCGAGATCTAACGGATCGACGATGGTACGGAACAGCGCGGATCTACGTGGGTGGTTTTACATGATGACCGTGACGATGGTTAACTGATGACCGGCGACAGGCCGCGCCGGGTCGGCGCGACGACGCAACCAGATCGCACGCGAAGGAGATCACGGGCGTATAGCTGACCGCATGCATGGTTGGTAACTAACGGTGGTAGGCGGTGGTGGTAACGATTATGCCCGGAGGATTTTCAAGCTTTAGTGCTCTCTCCTCTCTTGCTTGGCCTCCTCTCATATTAGAATGAGGGCTATTTATAGATTAGAGGTGGCGTCTCAGAATACATTCCGGCCACTCCCTCTGACGGCTCAAAATGATTCCTTTGATCATATGATGTATTTTGTGTATTTGAATGCTCAAATGAAGTTGAATTATGATCGACTTTAGATGTCCGCTTGTCAAGATGCTCGATTTGTATAAACACTCCATGTTTAAGTCGATTGATAATAAGCGTTTGATCTCGATTAGTCTTGATTGAAATCGGATTGCTGACATCAAGATTCATGCTTCGTAGTAGAATTTTGGTCATATCGTTCTATTTTGGATGATATTATCTCAATCATCCAAATATTTATATGTCAAATACTTGAAAATAGCATATTCTTCAATAAAATTTGCGGGTCCATTAACCATATATTTTGAGAGAACATATCTTCATGGGAGCACAGAATTATGATCAGCGGATCTGAGTTGGATGTGTATGGGTATGTGGCAATTTGGTATGGACTCATCCCGGCATTTACATTACTACTGCGGCAATTTGGTCGGTTTGAAGGCTGGACGGGCCAAGGAAGGAGGTGCAGTGGAATGAGTTGGGTCGGCCAGGTCGTGGCGGGGCATAAAAAGCGGTCGGTTTGGGTTGATGGGCTCCGCGGGTCGAAGGGTCACACCGGCGATGGGATCGGGGTTCGTAGTTGGCCGGGCGGTGAGGCGGGCGGCGGTGGGTCGGGTCGTCAACGGACGTCGGCGGGTCTCTTATTCCTAAAATATACATACCAACAACATAAATGATTATAGGCCCATTTCACTATGTAACGCTTTCTATAAAATCATTAATAAAATTCTAGCCAATAGAATTAAAAAAGTCATTCACCTGATTACCTAGCCAAGTCAATCTAGGTTCATTCAGAAGAGGATATCTATAGATAATGTCATATTAACTAATGACATCCTCCATGACTTTCAAAATTCTCGACTTGGAAAATCCATTTGTGCTAAGTTGGATTTGAGAAAGGCCTTTGATCTTGTTAGTAAGGACTTCATTTTTCATAGAATGAAATGTAAAGGCTTTCCCGACTGCTTTATCCAATGGATTAATGCCTGCATTTCTGATGTGCATTTCTCTATTAACATTAATGACAGTTTGGAAGGATTTTTCTCATCTAACAATGGGATCCGACAGGGATATCCTCTTTCACCCTATCTTTTATATTATTGTTGTGGATGCTTTCTCATGTTTACTTGATGATTCTTATGACCCTAATAAATTTGAAGGGATTAATAAACAACCATCAAGTTTCTCATCTTATGTATGCTGATGATTTAATCATCTTAGGCAAAGCTAGTGCAAAAAATTTCAATTGTCTTCATGATGAACTTTCATATTTCTTCAAAGCTTAAGGTCTTTTTTTTTTAAATTAGGTAAAAGTAAGATATGTTTTCTTAAAAGAGTTCCAATAATTACCACACTTAACAATCTCTTGGGAATTCCTTCTACAGAGGGCAAATTGTTTTACCTGGGCCTTCCTGTCTCAACCAAACCTACACTCCATTGACTTTCAAAATTTATTGTAGAAACTACAACTTATATGAGATGGTTGAGAGCTAAAACTCTCTTTTTGTAGGTAGACTTCAACTTAGTTGCCCATCTCTTTGATTGCTGCTATCACTCATGCTTACTCTAGAGAATTTTTATTAAAAATAGTCCTTTAAAAAGATGGTGGATTTCTAAGCATCTATCACTATGGAAACCTTTTAAAGGTACGATTAGATCTTTCTAGTTTAAGCTTCATCATTTGACTCCCAGGTTTAAGAATCATATCAAATTTATTTATTGGCAAAGAAGCAGCATTTAATTTTATATGAGATCCATAGTTCAATGAAAATTTATTGTGGGCTCCGAAAATTTGTCATCGATCTCTTGACATATTTTGAATGAAGAGAGTAATTTAAAGTGTTAGTGTAATTTTCAGAAGGCAGATGAGATAATAGATAAGACACTACCCAGAGATTTCATCCTCATTTGATGAGGACTTTAAATCTGGTTCCAGGTTTCCTATAGGCGCAAGCCCCTATAATTAATTACTCCTCCCAATAAGTAAGAGAGAACTTACGATTAAAATTTGAGTCGTTAGATCACTTAATGCGTAACGTATAGTAGCGGCATATAGAGTTTTAGAATTTAGATCATGAAATTCATCATTTCAGCTTAAATCAGATGGTTAGGGGAATGATGATGTGCCTGATCTAGATCTCATGATTCCGTCATCCGTCATTGGTTCAGTGTACTTAGTGGTAGTCGACCTTGATCGAAGGATTCTTATCAGCAACGTATGAGTTATGTCATCCAAGAGATCCTTGTAGACTTGGGGTGGTGTTTGTGTAAGGAGACATGCTTAAGTTTACCTTAGTTGATAGAGGGTTATTTTTCCTATCAAGTATACCCTATGATTCATAACTCAAAGGCGGAATTGGAAGCATCTGGATCTGATTATGATAAATTAATATAATGGAGCTTGGACCACCGTCAGGACTCGATGCATTGCATTTCATCTGTGGAACTCTTAGTCAAGCAATGTCGGAGGATCTGGGCCATATCTTATTGTGAGATTGATTGAGAGTGAAAGCGAGCACTTGATTTAACATTGACTCGCTGTGGTAGAGTTTTCTTAATTTGTCACTCGAAGCGGTTCGGAAGGTGGATAGATTGAGTTTTGATTTAAGCTTTTAATGATAGAATTTCATTTAAGCGGTTTGATTCTTCTTTAAAATTGATTAATTAGTAGAATATGTTTAAGAGCTTTAGATCACTTTATTTTATTTACTTGAGAAGATTAGATCTATCAGATAAAATCGATTTACGAGATATTTCAGCGATTTGAAACTCTTATTATAGGATTTTTTAGATTTTGTTAACAGGGAGTCTAGAATAACTCTGGCAATGCGGCATCCTCGAAACAATTTAAGCATTAAACGTAGTGTCGAAAGAATGCGAGTGTATTTAAAACTTTTATGTTATTAATTATGAGATTGGTTTTGATTTAATTCCAACTTACCGCACAACCTTTTAAACATTAAAATTTGCACTGAAATCTCTATATGATACACACGTGTTTATATAGTTAATTTTATCTAAGTAATGAAATCATTGATTTTGAAAATCATAATTATAATAAAATTCTTAATTTTTGATCAAAGGAAGTCCTAATTTTGTAGATTTTTAATTTAAGATCGCCTTCCGCCTTCGCAAAGAATTACAGATCCCAAGTAAGTCATTTGATTTAAATTGTAGTTTAAAACATTACTGACTTAGTTTTATTTGTTGAGTTTTGCAATTCTCCGATTTGACATGTTTTTTAAATCACTTTTAATAAGTTATACCAATTTCAGTGATATAAGAGTTATTAAACCAAATTTAGATTTATCATTAACTCCACATCAAATCACATATTTATTTGAAAACTAGACTTTAAATTTATTGTATATCTATTATGAGTTTAGCATTTATCTCCCTAAGTTTCAATTAATACTCATTTAATCTTAAAAATTTGAATAAAATAAAACTCACTTTATCGCTTCAATTTAAGCAATAGAGAATTACAATTAAAGTTAACATCCTCAAATTTTACTTGCATTTTAAATAGGTGTTCTATTCTTTCTAAAATTTTCTTTAAGTATTCTCCCCCGATTTCTCTTTGATTTAACATTTATTTTTATATTTATCATATGTCCTTTCATTTGACTTAAATTTAAATGATTTCCATTTGAATTTGTTTAAGTTCCAAATTTCAATCATTTGATACCTCCATCATCCCCGTCGGTTGCATCGAGTAGTTTCTCTGCGTAGAGTATAGCGGTAGTATCTTCAACCACGGTGATTTTTATCTCATCGCTCAGTCAATGAGCTGAAAGCACAAAGAAGACATCTATATCTATATATTTTTTTTTTTCAAGTCTAAAATTAAATAAAATTTTAGATTCGTTTAGAGGAGCGATAACGGATGTTGACTTACTTCGATCCTAGCGGCAGCGGTGTCTTGAGACCAGAATTTTCATCTCGTCATGAGCAGCGAGCCTCTTTCTGAAAGAAATATAAACATGTATATATATCCACATTCACACATCCTCGTTTTCTGCGTTCTGATGATCGAGAGGAGCGGGGTTAGGCATGAAAATCAGAAGAACCTCCTCATGACGTGTTCTTCTCGATTAACGGATTTGAAGTGTAATCACGATGAGTCGGCGGGAAGAAAAACCATGACATGTGTTTCTTCTCCGATTAAAGAAAAAATTAGAAAGAAGTATCTGAAGTCTGACGAAAAATCGAAGATCAACGTCTCATGACGGTATTCTTCGGTTGTGAAATTCAGTTGAAAAAATGGGTATTTTCAATTTTCGAAGAAAAGAGGGAAGAAATAAAGTGGAGAAATTCATTTTTGTGAAAATGAGGGAATTTTTAGATCGAGAAATGAGAGGAAATGTAAGATGAAATTTCGATTTTGATTTTAGAGGGAAAAAAAAGAGATGAAATTTTCGGCTAGGGCTTGGAGGAGGATCTGAATTTGTGTGCTCACTCAAGTAGACGAAAGAGGAAGAGAGGAGGTTCTTTGCGGTTTGGAGAAGGAAGAGAAAGAACAGAGAAAAAAAAAAAGGGCAATGATTTTCAGATTGGGAAAAAGAAAGGAAGGAGAAAGAAAGAAAAACTGATTTTGGGCAGATTTTCGGATTAACAATGGGCGAGGGAGGAGGAGGAGGCTTGCCTTCAGTTTGGAGAAGGAGAGGGAAGTTCTTGCGTGGGAACGGTTGGAGGAACCGCTCGCTCGCGCGTGGAGGAGGTGCGTTCGAACCGACGAGCGAGAAGGAGGGAGGTGCGGTTTGCGTTCGGTTTGGAGAAGGGAGGAGTTCCGATCGTTTGAAAGGGGGAAGCCGTGCGTCGCGCGTGAACCGGGTCGGGTCGGGCAGAGAACGGGCCAGCGGGTTTATTAGAGTGGGAGTTATGAATTTGGGCTTTAGGTTAAAACTAAATTAATTTTTAAACTGATTTTTTTGACTTTAATGTGAAATTTACGTCGACACGATTAGATAATCAATATGTATCAATATAAGGTTATTGATGTTTGAATCGCGGCGTATACCATGTCGGATGCCGTTTGGTTAATCGGCGTCATGGTTCCATTTAAATATTAAAGCGGCGCGACCGCTTCGACATTCATGCCGAGCGTTGATTGAGTGTGAATAGTCTTACGATAGATTTGATGTTTGAAGCTAACGACAATCAATTTAAATGAGCGGAATCGTTTGGTTTTGCGTCGGCCTCACGACCGCGATGTGTGCGGTGTGTTGGCACCGATTTTGATTAGTTGATCATCAAGTTGTGCAATATTTATATTCGGACTAGTTTTGACGTTCTAAACGTGATGACGAAGTCCGTTGGTCGATCGGAAGTCATTTGGGTTAATTTGGCGTCGCGTATTACGATTTGTCGTTGTATTTCAAATCATTCGACATTTACCGGTCAGAATTAAGCGTGGGCGATCTTTTGATAGTTTTCGATATTTGAAGCTAACGGCATGATCAATTTTGAGCGAGGTCGCGGACATTTTCGACTTCCAACTTGATATGTGCGTCGACACATTGATAGCTCGATCTCTTTATCGGTCGCTCTTTAAATTATACAATATTTATATTCCGATCAATTTCGACGTTCTGAATGCAACGACGAAGTCCATTCATAGATCGGAGATCGTTTCGATTATTTTCGGTGACGTCCAGTATATTTTGAGGCTCGATTTGTGCGTTTGTCGCTCAATTTGTTTGACTTAACCGACATATATGTGAAGTCCAACATTCATTATATGATATTTTTGGATATTTTATTGTGAATTCTCTAGATCAATCTGTGAATGTGGCCTCTTTCATCTCTGATAATTCTTAGGACTTTTCTGTACCTAAAATATCTCAACACATTAGTGCCATTTCTTATGCAGCGACTTCGCATAAGAAACATGCTTTAAAATATGTTATCTATTATTAGCTTTGTCTTTCTGAAGAGCTAAAAACTGTTGATTTTTTATCTGCACATGATATCACTATAGCCCAACGATGCATTTTTTTGCTAGATGTCATTTTTCCCTGGGCTTCCAACTTCCAAATAAGGCCTACTATTCTACAACTCTCTACTTTGTTGCTTGATATGGAGTATCTCTCACAAACAAGGAAATGCTTTTTCTTTCTATCTATTAGTTGCCTTATATATTTTATATGGAGAGAAAAAAATAATCGAAAATATGAGTATAAGATTGACAGCTATTCCTTTGTCTGGCATACTATAAAAAATGGGGGGATGTCAGACTACTTTTAACTTTATATAAATGTATATATATATATATTCAGATATTATTGGGATTCTATTCTTTTTTTCTTATAAGATCTTTATAAAAAGAAATGAGACTTTCACTAATAAATAATATAAGACAAATTAATACGCATAATCATATCCCAACATAACGATATTAAAAAACTAAAACTAATAACTTTTTAAAAGGCTACGATTCAAAGCTCCTCCATTACTGTTCTCTCCCATAAACATTAATAAATTTAGTGACTATCTGTATGATTGGTTGAAAAAGTAATATAATATTTTTTTCAATGAAAAATAAAACCATCTTATTAATTGGCTGGAAGAAAAATACAAAATAAAATTTCAATGCAACTTTTTGTCAAATATTTTACCCAAATCAGTGTAAAATATGTTGCCACCTACTGTAACTTGCCACCATTACCCTCTCAATTTTCTGCAATCTATCCTATACCATTATACCAGTTACTATTATAAACCACAACTAGGTGCCATCACCTCTCTCAACTATTGGCCGCTACAAATCACGGACTTGGCATCATGAATTATTGATTTTGAGATTTACATCACTTGTACTTTGATTTAAACCAAATACTTTAAAACAAATTTCTAAATTTAATTTACATTCGTTCAAAAAACCACAAAACATTTTAAATAACACTATATTATTTTTATATTAAACTCTATTCTTTTTTTAACCAATTTTTTAACCAACCAAACAGTCTCTTAATCAAGACATGCGAATACAATTTTATCCCATTATTCAAAGATAGTTGCTATTCCAGTATGATTTAGGCTGAAAACAGTAAAAAAATAATAATAAAATGAAGGGTCAATAAAATTCCAGTAGCTTTGCTCAACAGATAAAAAGCCCAAAACATTCTCATGCTTTCTGCAATTTCTCATCCAAGGTTTAATAAGTTACTTTCTACTCAAATATAAGGTTCTCTAGCTTCAATCAAGCAGTTTACAAATTAGACTGCAACCACAAATTGAGGTTGCCCGCATGTAAAATTAATTTTCTGTAACTAATATCAACTGAGATTCTAATTGTACATCCAGATCTATTCATTTAGACTTACATTTATTTTTAATTTTATTGGTAGAGATTGGAATAAGGTTAATTATGGTGGTGAGGGAAAACCTTTTAATTCCATGCTGAGAACTCCATGAAAGAGATCAATAATAATAATAAAAAAAAACTTCAATTTACTGAATCTTGAATCACAACTCAGCTGCAGAGGAGAGGAAGGACTGGAAACCGAACACTAAGAAGAGGACTCCAGTGGAGAGAGAAACCTGCGATTTTACAAAAGAATTTGGAATTAAGAACACCTGGATTTAATTGGGAAGTTAAGGGGCCATTTAGGATCAATTTTATTTTTTAAAATTTTTTAATTTATTTATACTTTGATTCAAAATAAAACACATGATATTGATATTTTTTTAAAAAATATTCAGAACATCAAAAAAGTATTTTACATATTTTTTAAAATAATGAAATTTATTTTTTGAAATAATTGGGATCAATTTTGTAGTGTTTTTTATTTTTATTTATATATTATTTTTAAAAACATGTTTCTGTAGTGTGCTTTTGAAGTATTTTTTATTTTTAAAAACATTCAAATCAAATTTTAAATATTTTGAATGTTTTTAAAAACAACTATCAACATCAAATATATTATATTTTAAAACAAAACAAAATAAAATAAATAAAATTGATCCAAAACAAGCCCTAAGTTTCAAAGTAAATGCAAAGGTTGTTACCATCTTTTCAGAAATCTGTGTGGCCAAACTCTTTCCTCCTAAAACAGCTGCTGTGGTGCATAGGGCTTGTCCTCTGGAACAAAAAAAAACAAAATAATAATAATCCCTACCAACATATATTCTATGAACAACGAGAATGGAGGTTTATATAAAGCTCATGCTTACATTCCATGAAATACATGAGAGTCATATCTAGAAGGCCTTGCTTGCATCAGAAATACTTTTGTATAAAAAGAAGCAGGCTTTAATCATAAAAAGTGCAATTTTCATAATACCTCTTGTATATGTAAAATTAGGTAGCACCGAATTTTGCCTTTCCGAAATATTTGGGTTAAGATAAGTCTCAGCTATTGGATTTGCTTTGAAATTAGTGCAAACCAAATTCAACCACTCTGGAATTCATGCTGACAATAAAATAAAATAAAATAAAAATCTGGAGCCAATTTTTTTTTTCCGAAAGAAAATTTCCATGAGAGAGTTACCTGACTCTTGTCACCCCACTCACCGAAGAAAGTAATGGAAAATGCCTGCAAGTAATTGATAGGCAGCAAACTCACATGAGAAAGATGGGGGGTGGGAATGGTTAAACTGTGGCTTAAAAAACTGAAACTTGCCTTCAAAAAGATGGGCGAGAAGATCTGTGTCAGAAATCTCTTATGGTGTTTTTTGGAGTCATCGTTATCCTACAGAAAAAAGGGGGGAAAAAAAAAGATATCAAGTTGCTGTTGAATACCTACCTTCTTGCTGTCATTGATAGGCTATATTGACTGAATATCTGCATACGTTAGCCAAAACTATAAAGGTTTGGTGCTTAAACATTTTTTTTTTTGAGAAATTTACATAATTATTAAACATTTATATATCTAACATCTAAGGTTTGATATTTATAACATTTAAATGAATAGATGCCCACTTATGAGTATGAAAATTTAGTGACATGCACATTTACTATACCAATGGATCCATTTTGATGTGCTAAAAAAGTGTTTTAAAGGTATCTCGGGGGTGTTAAACCCGGATGTCACAAACATAGTGAGATAGTATGGTCTTAAACATAGTGAGTTTATAAAGGAGATATAGATTTTTATCTCATTATTAAGACTAGGGAAGATTTGTTAGAGATTTTGACTCATATATGTAAGTGTAAAATATGAGGTTATTAAATAATAACAAAATATTTTATTTTAGAATAAAATTTTCATTTGAAAGCATGTTGGAATAATATTAATCATGGATAACTTTAGGTTGAATTTAATAGTGATTTGCATTTAAAACTACCTGCTTAAAAGTCTAATAAAAAAGATTTATAGGCCAATGGCATCATGGAGCAACATGCAAATTGGTCGCTAAAAGCTTAGCATGAGTGGTGAAGAAAAGAAAATTAAATAGGGAAAAAAAAATAAAGACAGAAGTTAAAAAAAATTTATTCCGGTAAGTTTTGAGTGTCAACTGGACAAGCCAAGGTACCATTATGCAATAAATTTCAAGTTAATCCGTAAAAAGATGTTAAGGCGCTTTTGAGGAACATATAAAGTGGTAATTCTTACTTAAACTTGAATCATTTATCTTTATTATCTCTCTTAGAGCGTATTTGGAAGCTTGAATATATAAATTAAGTTTTAGAGAGTGATGGTCTTTTTTATTCATTTTGAGTAAAAATGAAAACAACACTTTGAGGAAGTTTTGAGAAGGTCTTGTAAAGCTTAAAATCAATGTCAACGTCAAACTTCATCCAACAAAATAATGAATTTAACAAACTTCATCATTTCCAAAATATAATTTAAAATGTCAAGCAATCAAATCTTGCCTTATGTTAATTTCCACATGATTTGCATTGAGAAAATTAAGGTTTCATGTTTAATGGATCAGATCCTCTCCTCTCCTATGGACACAGGCAAATATTTATAGAGCCACGTAAATCTTGGTGCTCTCTATGTGTGCTTGATCTCTTCAATGTTGGTTTATGGTTCATCATTTTTACTCTTGGGTAATACTTTTGCCTAAAAGTAGGTTGTTTTCCTAACATATAGGGCTACCTGACAAGAAAGGAATGACAAAAAAAGTGGATTAAAAATTATACAATGGAGACTATAACTGTAAAAAAACCTTAGAAGTTCCTTTAGATCCAGCAATCCCAGCCTTCCAATCAGCATCCTAAAGATTTAAAATAAAAATACAAATTATGCTACTGACAAGTCAATTTATTAACAAGGGATATCAGCCATGTACTAACCAGCTTTGCTTCTACCTCCGCTAATTCTTCAGATTCACTAATCAAAATAAAACAAAAAAATCAACATTCAATAAAATGAGAGCAGTTAAAAGGATAGTAGAAATTAAGCATACCCGTCTCCTGTAAATGCTTCCCACAACGACCAAAGCCCAAACCCAAAGAACAGTACAGTAGTAATATGGTGTGTCCATTTACGAGAAACCTGTTCCATTAACATTTTTTAGGATTGATACGTTTAGAAAAACAGAATGAGATTAAAAAGATGAAGATGATGACCATGATGAAGTAAAAGAAGTATGATTAATGAAATGAAATGCAATGCACTAGTGGATGAGCTAAAAAAAAGGCAGACACGGGGTAGAAAAAAAGAATCCGTTAAACTACGTTTAGAAGAAGATGAGTATTTTTTTTATTTCAGTAGCATCAAAAAGCGTAATATTTAATATACTTCCATTTCATCATGTAAAATAATTAAAATTACCGATCGATGAATAGAGACTTGAGTATTGCATTCTCTTGCAGTAACTTGCGTTAAAATGTGTTGTGCCTAAAGAATCAATCTTACGTTTTTGGGCAAGGATGAAACCCAACCAAAGAAAGATAAAGAGTAAATGGATTTCAGAAACACCTGGTAATAGAAAAAAGAGAGTTTTCGCCACTGCTAGTAACTGCAATGTACTGCCACCTAAATACAGAACAGTCCAAATTTTCCCGCTCAAATAAGATGCCAAACTGCTGCAAGTAAAACAACTAATAGTCCCAAGCACTCAAGAAAAAAAAAGAACAGGAAAAAAATACGAGGAAAGAAAACAAGGTAAATAAAAAGCGAAAGAAAAAAAAAGAAACCACCACACACACACACACACACAGAGAGAGAGAGAGAGAGAGAGAGAGAGAGAGAGAGAGAGAGAGAGAGAGAGAGAGAGTTAAAGAGAGAAACTGACACCTCTATAGCAATTTGGTTAGAACAGACCAATAGTAAGAAAACATGATTGAAAACAATCGTTTGATGCAAAAGATAGTGTTATCTAAAACCTTAACTTAAGGGCTAATGAAACTTAAGGAGAGCATTTCTCTGACTGTGTTTATGGAAAAATAAGATGATGCATGTGATGGTGGTGACTACAAGATGAAATTTGAATTAGTATATCAAGAAGGGCCATGAAGGTAGAGGTGATAATGAGAGGATCAAAATAAGTTCCATGAGATCCAATGGCCAAGAGCCACGATGGTTGTCAAATTGGGATTCAAATACACATGCTGCTCATGGATCAGAGAAGGATTAAGTCAGAGACAACTAGGGCGTCATGTATTTAAATGCAACAATTAAGAACGGCCAATGGACAATTCAACTTTGAGAAATAGTTAAGGACGGATTTTGACCCTACACAAGGAGTCTATGGGATTGAAATGATTGATAACTGGTGAGGTAGAGAATGTCACAAAATGGCATTAGGGTAGAAGCTAGAGTAGGCAATGAAGAGGTAACCATTCTTGCTCTAGACAATCAAGTTAAGAGTACTGTTCGAATATCCATTTGTTTAGAGAAAATAAAACTCTGGCTGTTGCCAGTTGAATAATAAGTATGAGCTGAATTTTCTTTCTGCAGCATCAGATAAATGTCTCTTAAACGAATTAGAAGATCATGTAAATTAAGTGAGCCAAGATGAGGCGATTTCCCTAACAATTGACGAGCCACAGAGAAAATTTCAAGAGCAATAGGAGGAGATCAAGTAGTTGTCTGTCTAATACAATGAATCCAAATGGGTGGACAATTCTTTATCCTTAATTAGACGTGTTAGTACTATTTTGATGACAAAGAGATTATCAAATGATTCCTGGAGGCCAATATTGGTAGCAAGCATGTGTTAGACATCCTTGCTACCATGCCCCTTGGAGACTTCCCAAAAATTTTAACGTAAGTGATGAAGAATTTATTAGAGAACAGTATTAAAAAGAAAGTTGCTTGACTGGAGAATCTCAAGTAACAGGTATGATAAGGAGGAAAAGGATAGGCAAATGCGTAAACTCTCAAATAAAGTCGAGGGGAGCATGGAGCCATTGGTCCCTGGATATTGAGGTAACAAATTTTACAACCCGATTGAAAGTTAATGATGTGGAGTTGGGCCGTCTAGAAGCTACATGAATAGAATATTCAAGGGGCACAATGTTAACCAACCAAGCTTTTCATCATATTGGTGCCCATTCAATTGAAGGATGCTCAATATTAGATTGACTTGATGTTTGGCCAAGTCTCTTCTTAAATACATTGAGATGGTCCCATCAATAAAAAGGAAAAAAAGAGATAGAGTCTAGTAGTAGTAGCATCCTTTGAGCAACAACCCAAAAAGAGACTAATAGAAGGAATGACTTGGCCCATAAAATAAGAGGCACTCAAGAGCAAAGGCAATAGTCAATTGGATAAAAAGGACCGACTTGCGGCTTTGAGGCTACTCGTCTCTTGGCTGATACAATGTCTGGTGGACCATAGGAAATAGGCCAAAAGGAACATGTTAGGTGTGCAAGATAATGGATTGGCTTGCCTCGAAGAAAATGATGGCACTAAAACATATGAATAAGTATAATATGATATCTGAATGTAACGATGCAAGTCACAACTCACACCTCATAATATAGAAAGATGTTCGTATGGGGTGCATTTGATTTCTCAAGGCATGATAAAATAAAAAGCTCATAAAAGGTATATGGGAGGTTGTCCTTGCTGTTGCATTGCTTAAAGATATGAAGCTCCCAACCTTCTTTTTCTTTCCGAGTGCATTTAGATTCTAAATATTTCAATAAAATGACGGGTAGTAAAATTCTACAATGTTGTTCCCCTAGTTGAATTTTTAAAGAGAATATTCTTCTACATTTTGAATTGTTGAAGAGGAAGTTGAAGAGTAAGGCGTCCAAGAATAACCTTCTAACCAAAGAGGAAAAGTCACAAAAACAATCTTGAGAGAGAATTGTGCTTCTTCATGAAATAGTTTTGCTACTAGTTAGAGCTATCATAAAGGGATGAGCTGGACTCTATCTTCTTCAACACTTGTCATTTGGGGATGGCGTAATTGAATCCAAACTTACATTTTATTCTTTGTAGTGCTATCAAATAGTTTGTCGATCACCAAATAACATGAATGGTATCTAGCTCCAATTCTTCTTTTGATTGGGCCAATCAGAGAGGCTTGCTTTCTTGATTGTTATGTTTGTTTGCACTAAGCATCGAAATGATCAACTCTATAAAAATATGGAAGCAAAGTATTTTTATGTCTTAATGGAAGGTGGCTGGCCAAATTTTCTCTCTCTAATCAACCCAAAGCAATCAAAGATTAGTGCTTCCTCCCTAATGATGTCCAAAAGATGTTGTGCAGCATAAGAGGTAAGAAAAGCTCATTGGAGTAGGGCAACCTAGACAACCCTCATATAGAACTAGGGGGTCAATCAATGCAGTGGTTAGAGCCTCCAAGAGGAAAAAGGCATCTACTGGATCATCAACATTAACAAAGTTGAAGGAAAAAGTTTTGAAAAGTGGACTACATGATTAAGAAAAAGGGGTTCATTGTGAAGGATGATGTCTAAGGAAGAGGTAGTGATAGAAAAAAGTCATTATCGAGAAGTAGAGGGAAATCTTGATCCCATAGTGATGATGGAGATATTCACAAAAGAATTGATAGTTAAGATTGCTATAGATAATCGCAAAGAGATGACACATCTCTTTATATTGATTGTCAATCCTAATCATATAACAATCAAAAATGAAGATTGTTGAGTGGAAATAGGAAAAGTTACAAACAAAGCTAGATCAACAGCAATTTTTAGTCGATTAGTACTATCAAAAAGAGGACCAAACTATGCTCGTCTTTGGACTGTCTACTACCAACCAAAAGTAGTTCATGAAGTAGTTGCAAGGTTTGTCTTCAGTGTCAAACTTGCTCATCATGAAAATCCAATCCTTAGGAAGAGGGCATAAAGAAAAAAAAACGATCACAGACCAATCTCACATCATTTATCTGTGGGAATGAGACTTGCTTTTGGATACTACTAGTGAAAGCTAATTGATTGGCATTGGATGGGGTCGAGAAGAACTAGATGAGCGATCTGAATGAGTTTTGGATTGACTAAAATCAGCTGGTGGGTGTAGTGAATAGTTTATTAGTGACAACCTCATCCCCAAACAATAACAGAAGCAATTGAATTAGCCAGCAAACTCTAAGGGGGTACCCAAATTGAAGCACATTCTATGATGAAGTTGGAACTAGAAAATGTAAGACCACCAAGATGAGGCATATCCCTTAAAAAGGAGCTTTAGAGTGTGAAAGTGGTAGCATCAGTGACTGAAGCTAAAATCGCCGAGTTGAACAAAGAAGTGCAGATCAACTTGGCTTACAAGAAGTGGTTGTTGCCTAGATAAGAATATCTTGGTTGAAAACTATTTTTCATCTCTCTTAACTCTCTCTCTCTCTCTCTATTTGTCATTGTGAATTTTGAAAAGTTCCCTTTTTAGGTCAGTCAATTGTAGAATTTATTAATGGAAAAGAAATTTAGGGCCCCATGTTTGTATTTTTCATGCTTCTTTACATATATTGTTCATGTTTCTTTCCTTGCTCAATGTTTGAACCCGAGTCATATTTCTATGGGTGGTTAAGTCTAAGTATGTTACATAACTAGTCATAATTCAACCTAAATAGTTTTAGGTCCAACAAGCAAGGTTCTTTGAGTAAACCTGAATAGATAAAACTTATATTTATCAGCTGATGGCATGTTGACGAATGATGATTGATGCCACAATCAACAGCAAGTTAATGTGTGACAGTCATCATACTTGTTGTGTCTTGTTGGCAGTCTAAATGTCTCGACTAATGGGATAAGGGTATCAATAAATGAATTGATTCAATAACAACCCGAACCCTACATGAAAAATCTAGATTAAGGTTGACTTGATTATTATTTGGATTAGGCTCAAGTCTAAATATAGATCTATTTATTATTTGATTGGGTTTAAATTGATTTAAATAACTCAAAATTGACAAATTATTGTTTGAGTTCGTTTTAGGCAAGTTCAAGCCAAGTTAATTGAATTAAACAGGTCATATTTGTGTTAATTGAATAGTTGTTCGTTCCGTTGTTGACCCTATCTATGTTTCTACGATGGCCCCCATCGGGCAGGGATAATCATTCCGGTCCAAGGAGAGGTGGCAACACCAGTCTGAGCTAAGGGAAGCCCTATGAGTCACTGAAACGACCACAAGAGGCGCAACACCAACACCCTAAGCCCAGCTTCTCAGAGCTGAACACAGGTGGCTAGATATCCAGTTTCCGATGAATGTCAGTTGACGAGCCGAGGAAGAAGTGGAGCGACTTCTACGTGGAACCCGATAGTGAGCTCATCATTGAAAAAAAATTGCATTATCTTAATAATAAATAAGTTAGGTGAATTCAAGTCAAATATTTTGACTCATATAATAAACGAATTGGATTCAGGTCAAGTATAATGGAGCCCAGTCAACTTTAAATCAGATCCAAAATCCAATCCATCAGCCCAAATTGACATCCATTAGCGATAATGACGCATTAACCAATGGTGTGTTGATGGTCATGTTGAGATGGAACTATGTGGAACATTTAGTCAACCCTTCCATGCCTCTATCAAGATATTAGGTAATGAGAAGGAGAATACAACCATACGGTTGAAGACACATCTCATTAATATGGCAAGGAGACCTTTAGAGAGCTAGTGTGATAATGGACAAATTTGGCAATGAACATTATAATAATGTTATAAAAGTAGGATTGGGTAAAGAGAACTGATAATCCCATAGAATTACATTTTGTCATCTTCATCATGATTGATAAAAGACTAGGGATGGTTGAATCTCTTAAGAAGATGCAAAATCTTAATTGAATGGTTAAGATCACCTAATCATTATAATAAAGAGTATTTAGACAATCTTAGTAAATCATAACAAGCTCAAGTAGGTGGGTTGGTATTTGCAATATTAAGCCAATATGACTTTGGTTAGCTAGAGTACAACTACCCAAGTTCAATCAATCACCAAGGTGATGTCAAAACTAAAAGGATAAATAAATCAATAATAAAAGCAAAGCAAATAAATGAATGACTTCCTTTAATCACCAAAATCATGACAGTGAACTCTAGTTTTGGCTATGGTTGGTAGCTATGGCGGATTCAAGGAGGGGCCCAATAGGGCATGGGGATCCTCAAAATTTTTTAAATTTTATTTTTAATATAAAGAAAATTTTATAATTTTAACTAAAAATTAATTTTTATAATAATTATTCTTAAATTATCATATATTTGAACTAATTTAATTTTAAATTTTAAACTAGAAATATATAAGCTTTATTAAGATATTATTTTGTTTATATGTAAAAAACATTTTTTTATTTAACTCTCAAAAATTTTAACATCTTATTTAAAAAAATTACTTATTTTAATTAAATTAATTTTAGATACCTAATTATAAAATTGAAATCTTTATCTAAATAAAAATTGGAGCACCTTGATATTTTTTAATAAATAAATTAAAATTCTAATGTACATCCATTATAAGTTTAAAAATACTTTTACAATAATACACAAGTTTTAATATATATATATATATATAATTTTATAAGATTTGCATACATAATATATAATTTTAATATATTTCTATAACTAATATTGAAAATTCCATATTTATTTATATAATAGCATTACTTATATAAAATAAATAAATATTGCATGGTACTCATTAAAAGATAAGTATTCAACACTTTCAAAATATGAAGATGAAGCATTATAAATAATTATTATTTTTAATTTTTTGTATTAATAAATTCTTTGAAAAAAAATTTGAAAGAGTCAAATGTCAATTTCAAATCTAGATGAAAATGGTTGAGAAAATTAAAAAAATAATAATAATTTGTGCCTTCATTATAAAAAAGTTCTAGCTCCACCACTAGTTGGTAGCTACCATTGAGTTTCTTCATGCATAGTTGTTTGGTCACCAGAATTTTTGTCAATTGCAACTCAAGAATGTTCTCTATAGATATCTCAATAAAATATTATGTACAAACCTAAAGGTCTAAGTTAGGACTAACGGGGGTTCTTCAAGGTATTTGTATCATAATCATTGGTCACCAACTATTCTAAGGTGGTCATCATCAATTGCCTTAATGCAAGGGAAGTTGAAAGGGAAACTAATCTTCTACGTTATCCTGTTGTATTGTTTCTTAAGATGACTCCACTTTTCTCATGATGCCTAATCTTTTAAGTACATATGGTAAAAACTTTTGTGGCTTCCTGATGGTGGTTAAGGTGACTAATTGCCTCTCCCAGTATAAGTTGAGGTGACAACAAACTGATCTTCTTTACTTCACACAATTAATTTTTTGTTGTCATTTCACTATGGGTGTCTTAGAGGATTCTATTTCTTTGAGTAGTGGCTTGGTGTGAGTTTTTGTCTACCTTGTAGAAATATACATCATTGTTATGTGTTGGGCAGGCTTCTGTGAAAGTAGTTGGCTGAGTGGCATGAGATGTTCTATAGTGCAACATCCATGGATTCTCCTCATTTGCTTTCTATGTAACCTCTAAAGGCTTTGTTCCCTTGCATCAAGTTAATGTGGCAGCTCAGCAGTTTCAATTCATCGAGGGATGAAATGGGTTTGCTCCCCCACTTACAACGTGGTATGCTGGGGAAGTACCTTATTTGTTCATCAATAGGCCAACCAACGTCTGACACCATCAGGTTCTATTCATCGTTTCTTTTTCATCACATTTGTCAACCCATTATTCTTCCTTTAGCATTATTCTTCAACTTCATCACCATCATTTTTCTCCTAGGGCATTTTGGTTGTCTTTTTATCATCCTCCATCATGTCTTTTTATCCGTCGATAGAGCCCAATCCCCATCTTTAACAGAGGTAGCAGTTTCTTTCTATCACCCACTTAATGCATCCATATAGTAGGGGCTTTACCTGGTTCCTTCTGAAGACAGAAAAGGTGAAAACCTCTAGGAAAAGTCAACCTTTTGATTTGAGGTCTCACTCTTACTTTCTTCAACTCCAAGGTCCTGTAAGGCCAGGAGGTGATTACTCGATTGGTTAATAAATAAAGAAAAAAAACTTTTGGCCATTAGTTTGGCATAGACAGGAAAAGTTTCCCTTCTAATTTTTTGCAACGACCTTTCTATGGTTCCCAAGGAAAAACCTCAAATAAGAACCACCAAAAATATTTTCAATATAACCTTTGCAAAGGAAATACTAATACCACTTTTTGTGTCAAGAACTTGAATTAATCAGGTATACATAATTAGTTCATGTGTGAGGTTGTGTATGGTTCATGACTACAATGTCATAAAGTCTTTCCTTTTCTTCTTTCTTTTTCTCCTTTTTTGCAATATGTTTATGTGTGAATGAATTAACCTCAAGCTAGCAAACGTCATGGAGTCAAAAAAAGACTAGTCAAAACGCATAAAATAGTGAGTCCAAGTAGAATGTCCAAAGCTAGCATTTGATAACCCAAAGTACTAATTTAACCCTTCAAAACATTTAGACAGAAGGGCTTCCATTTCATGAATTAGAAAATCTTCATTTATTCCTATCAATGAAGCTGACACCACAATCGATGGCATGTTAGAGAGAGAGAGAGAGAGAGAGAGAGAGAAAGTTGACAAAACAATGTAGCATATTAGCGGTCTTGGAAATTCAACTTGTATTGTGTTTGCAGCCATGTTAAGATCGAGCCTCACCTAAACTTCAGGGTACATTAGTACTATTGAAGCTATGCAATATCTTGTAAACCTGAGGCAAGGCTAAAATGAGGCAAGGCTAAAAACTAAGTAAATTGACTGGATTTGCTTATACAATAACTAGAGAAAATAGGTGTTGCAATGAGTCCAGCCATGTCTGAGTTCATACTGACTGACCGAAATGTCATAGTCGCACACATTGCAAGTCAAAAAACATGACAAAAATTAGATTCACTCCATCAAAATTGACCAAGATAACATTAAAATATGCATATATATTAGATTCAGAGAGAACATTGTTCTTTTGAAAGGCTAGAAAAGGGCAAAAATAGAAGATTAACAAGCTAGAAAATGATGAAAATACTTTTTTTATGAAATAAAAAAAAAATGCAAAGGTGTGCCTCGAGTTGCGCAATTTTAAACCATGACCTTTCATACCATTTTTTTCTTGCTTGCTGCTGCAAAATTACAATCTTTATTTTAAAACAAATTTCTTTAAAATTTTTTAGAATTGTATTGTATTTTAGTTTGATCGCTCAGGATAAACACCTTTGAAATTTTCATCATCTTATAGGATGCTAGGGAGTTCGTTCTTCATGAGGCAAATTGATTTATATTCAATCAAATTTTCCCCAACATTATATTAGAGTTTATTTAGATCTGAGTTCTACTTTCTATGAACACAAGCATTCATAGTTAATTACCCTCTCTTACCACAATAAGATAGCACTCTCGATTAAGATTAGAAATAAACATAGATCCCTTGTATAAATCGATGTCTAGTGATATGGTGTGGATAACTGTTTGGGGTAAAAGAGTATTCTCGATCAAGACCGCATGGTTCCATCATCCCATGACTACTATTATTCCAATCTACCAACATCAGAGAATTATTAGCCAAAATATTCAGGGATTCTGATTAGCAGCCATAAGTTGTCTCATCTTAGATATCCCGAATAGACTAGAGTTGTGATGCAGGTGTGATTGTGAGTTATTTATTGAATTATTTAAGCTAAACATAATTTATAAGTCAACCCAACAATTCAATTATATGAAGTCTGTATTACAGACATACTTAGAGCTTACATCCATTAGAATGTCATGACTTTATATGTGGAGCTCACATTGGGAATAAATAGTTGGGCTTACATCCATTAGAATGCTGATATTTGGAGTGACATTTGCATTGCAAATGAGGGTAGACTTACATCTATTAGAATGTCGTAATTTTAACAAAGTTCTCATGATGAATAAGCGACTAGACATACATCCATCAGAATGTGAGAGTTTTATAGAAGTGCGCAAGGCGAACAAGTGATTGACTGGGCTTACACCCATTAGAATGTCATTTTTGAGTTAGTTGTGCTTGCTTCACAAACAAAGGATACTTACATCTATTAGAAAGCCGTTAAATTGGACTTACATCCCTTTGGAATCCCATTTCGAATGATATTTGCATTGCAAACATAGTTTGGGCTTACATCCCTTTGGAATGCCATATTTTGTATTGGTGTTTGCCACAACAACAAGCCTTTATCCCATTATGTGGGGCCGGCTACATAAATCCTTCTTTTCCATTGTGTCCTATTATGTGCCAAATTCTCATTTAATTCAAGTATGCTAAGGTCATTTTTTACACATCTTAACCAAGACTTAATAGGTCTACCTCTACCTTTCTTAACATAAGACAAATCTAATACTTCTACTCTCCTAACCGGGTCATCGAACGGCTGACGCTTTATGTGACCAAACCATCTAAGGCGGCTCTCTCTAATATTATCTGCCACTGGAGCTACTCCAACTTTTTCCCGAACATACTCATTTCGCATTTTATCTCTAGAGTAAAGCCACTCATCCACTTGAGCATCCTCATCACTACAACACTTAACTTAGTCTTATGTTTCTCTTTTATTGGCTAACATTTTGCACCATAAATCATTGCATGTCTTACCACCATCTTATTAAATTTTCTCTTAAGTTTAAGCGGTATTTTTCAATCACACAACAGGCCAGATGCATTCCTTCACTTCAACCATCCAACTTGAATTCTACTAATAACATCTCCATCTATGTCACCATCATTTTGAACAATATAGCCTAGATATTTAAATCGCTAACTCTTTTTAATAATTTGTTCACCCAATATCACAACACTACCACTAGAACATCTACAACTAAAATTACACTCAATATATTCAATTTTAGATCTATTTAAATAAAAACCTTTAGACTCTAAGGTTGACCTCCATAATTCAAGTTTATCTTGTATTGGTATTTGCATTGCAAATAAATGACTGAGCTTACATCCATTGGAATGCCATAATTTTATGTAGAGTTCACCTTGTGAACAATAGTTGAGCTCACATCAATTGAAATGCCAGTTTTGGATTAGTGGTGCTTGCTTTGCAAACACAAATCAAACTTATATCCATTTGGAATGCCGGATTTTAGGGAAGTTCGCATGGCGAACAAGTGACTGGGCTTACATCCATTGAAATGCCAGTTTTAATGAAGTTCGCATGACGAACAAGTGACTAAACTTGCATCCCTTTGGAAGGTCATATTTGGATGATTTGATGTTTGCATTGCAAACATGGGTTGGGTTATTTGATAGCCTAATTTTGTCTAATATTTTTCTTGCAAGCATAGATCGGATTTACATCAGTTAGAAAGCATAATATTCGTTGAATTACACTTGTGTCTATTTGAAAACTTGGGTTAAGTATTGAAGTCCGTCTTGCAAGCATAACTAGACTTGGCTCATATTCGTTGGAATGTCTGATTGATTTTGTCATCATTTCATAATTAAAATAATCTAATATTACTAGATTATTTATTTATATTTGAATACTCAATGTGCTATATTCTGTCAATTTAAATGATAAATAATTATGGAGTTTCACTAAATAATAATAATTATTAATTCCACATAATTTGCCACACGAAGGAATTGATCCAAATTCATCAGTGTTAAATGCATTTAGAGAGTCAATTACTTAAGGTAAAATTCTTTAGACCATGTTATTTTAATGTGAGAGTAATAAAATTTGAATGATTGCGAGTAACTTTAATTTAAAAGATGTAGGTCATTTATTTAATAATTCAATATTGGATTAGTTTTTATTTTGATCTCAAATTTCTATAAGAATTTCAAGTATGATAATTTTCACGAGATTTCAATAACATAACAATTTAGTAGTGCTATAATTAAAATTTTAGTACGATGTGCACTCTTCTCCCTTGCACTGAATCCAAAATCGACAGAAGGAGGTATATTTTTCTCGCACTGGATTCAAGATCGAAAGTGGAGGTCTTCGTAAATTTTTTGGTCGGATTCAAAATCAACGGATGCAGATCTTCAAAATTTAAAATCGGTGATTTAATTAATTTCAAATAATTTAATTTTTGAGTTATTACTTTTTACTTGGGTAAAATAGCGGCTTAATGATGTTATAGTTTCGTGCATTCTCTCTTGCTCTGAACCTAAAATCGATGAAGAGAGGTAATTTCATCCACAATAGACCCACGATCGAAAATGGAGGCCTTCAAATTTTCCTATGGAACAAGAAATTAATTGTACAAAATTCTATTTTAAATTTTACTTGAAATCAACACTTAAGAAGTCTGTTTTCCTTCAAGACTTAGGCAAAGAGGAGTAGAACAGAAAATAGGTTATATTTCTCTTGAAATAAAACAAAAGGACTCGGCCAAGGCTTTCGCGAGAGAGGGGCGGCGCGTGGGGTGGGCGGGGGAAGATCATGGCACGATGGGTTCTTCACGCCAGAGGGGATCCTAAGGATTAGCTAGGGCTTTCACGCGAAGCTTGGCTCTCTTGATTTCTCCCTCTCTTTTTCTCTTAGCTATCGTGCACGTGTGTGTATGGTGAAATTCAACCGATACCCCCTTTAATAGGATCAAACTTCCCAACTGTTCCCACCTCTTGTCCAAGCAATTTTGGGAGACGTGAAGGGCAGTTGAGGTGCATTTAAGGCTTTGCATTTTTTTTTTCTTTTTTTATTTATTTTTCTACAAACAGAATTGCCAACTTTTATTGAAATGACATATATATCATTTATAGTCGATCATCCATCAACATCTTCATTCAATTTTCTCGTAATCCACATTGAATCATCATTTTCATACATAGTGGTCCAAGCAATATCTTCATTCAAGCAAAAATTAAAATGAGAATGAGATAATAAACATTAAAGATCTAAAACACAATACACACAAATTTGCATGGTTTGGTGAGATTCACCTACGTTCATGGATGCAGAAATAAAATATTTTCATGAACTTCAAAAGATACACATAGAAAGAGATTATTCATATAAATAATGGCAAAGACACCATTGTGTCTGTGTTAATGACTTAAAAGGGACACAATGACATGTCGTGAAGATGAGAGCTAAAAGTGAAGAAAATTATGATATTGTTTCTCTTTCGCTCTACTTATTTTCTCTACCACAACTTCTTCCTCTCATTGATCATACTTTTCGATCTATTTTCTTCTCTACAACAAAAATTCCTTCTATTCCCTTCTCTCTTCCTCTTCTCTTTTATCTTTGTTTGCTTATGATTGTGAGATGCTTTATAAGTGTGAATTGCATAGATTTATATAATGAAGAGTTCTCCTTTGAACATTAATGATCAACTATCATTAAAGATTTTTATAGCCTTCGTAATAGACTTTGTCATGGCCTCTATTAAGAATTTTATGATTACCTCCATTTATAACTTTAAAATAGCCTCTTTTTAAAAACTTTATGATAACCACTATTTAGGACTTTGTGGTAGTGCCACCATTTAATATTATGTGATAGTCACTATTTAAAACTTTATAAAGAGAGGTATATTTTGAATAATTATTAATTTGACTCAACCCATAATAGACAGTGCGCTATCTAATTCTCTCAATCAAAAGATGAAAACCTCAAAAAAAAAAACATTTAAGAAATTATCAAATAAGATCATTGTAATACGTATGGTGTGCATTGATCTTGAAAATACATTACCTTGTACAAGAAAAATTGATTAGTACCTAGAAAAATGACAAATTTGCACACAAGGGAATTGTTGTGTGAGAGAGAACTTATACATGTGTTTATGCTCACAAAAATTGCTAAATTCAAGTCAAATGAAAAGGCATTGGGTCGTTGAATTAAGCAAGTCAAGCTCAAGAGAGTACATACAAGGTAGATCAATGAGCATCACATGAATATTATTATATATTTCCACCATGATTTGTTTGAAATACTAGAGAAAAGGAAATCTATGATTGCTAATCAAGCTCAAAGTTATAATTTGAAGTTCTTAATCACTAGCAAATTGGGCCCATTGGTATACTTGGGATAATAAAAATATGAGATCATGATCGAACCTACCTTCATCACCCCAACTATTCTCCATTCAATTAAGCTCACAACTAAAATTTAAATTTAAACCTAAATTTAACCTCAACCAACCTCTATAATCAATGGTGGAGCCAAAACTTTTTCTCAATATGGGCAAATAAATTAATTAAAATTTCTAGGGAGAACATGAATTGGATGTTCATTGTACAAGTTATTAAATAGCGGGGGTATATTAATATATACAATTATAAAAAGACAAATTAGAAATTTAGGGGGAGAATAACCCCTAAATCCTCCCTTATCCTAATCAAGAGTTTTAATTTGGGAGCGAAAGAGTAATTAACTATGAGAGCATTCACCCAAAAAGAGTCTTGGCCTAGATCTAAATATCATGAAAAATCTTATCAAAATAAATTTAATCTATCTCGCAAAAAACTACTCTTGAGTTTTCCTTTTTTTTGCCACATACATTGAGGAGACTCGCAGAAAAATTATTCACTTTTATTGAGCCATAAATGCAGCATTAAACATAGGCCATTAAGTGACGAAAGGATATTCAAGCACCATAAAATTATATTAAATGTCAAGTTAATATCTCTTTGTATTGGTTATAGAAGTCGTTTTGTTTATGTTATTTATAGATGATATAGTAATGATGATAAAATATTTTGTGAGATGCAATTTTAATGGATATAAAATTGATAATTATCAATTGATAATGCTAAAAGGTAAAGTGATATTACAAACTAATAAGTCAAATCACATTGGATATAATTACTATAGAATGAGATAGAGATTTAGGATAAACAGACTTTAGTAAAATGTAGTAGTGTCTCCTAATTATGATTTTCTATTATAATTTCTTTGAAATTAAAAGATAAATTTTAAAATTATGGGATACAGCATCAAAAATTAGTCATTGAATGTGAAAGTAATAGTGGTGATGCTAGTCATTAGAATTACAGAAGTACAGAACACTGCCAGCTTATGGAAGTAAAAAAACTATAAGTTGATAAGCAGAGTATTAGATTAAAAAGAATGTAACAATACATCTCTTCAAATCAAAATTACTCCCAAGTTACCAATTGAAAGATTGCATCAGCATTGTGAAACTAGTAGCTACCTCACTATATGAAAAGCAAAAGTCAAATTTCCAACTTTTATTATAATAACATTAATATAAGCACACAGAAACAAGTTAAACGTCTCCGTCTATCAAGTATAAATCTTACTAGGAGTGGTTCAAGTACTCAAAGCTCGAAAGAACATCAGAAATACGTCCTCATCTTGGTCCAAAAAGGGGCAGGAGGGATAACATATGCACAAATACTTACTGGTTAAAAAAAACAATTATAAAATGCTTATAATACATTATTAAGTAATTAATTTAGAGATTAGTAAAATAACACTTTATCAGACAGGAATGCGGGATCATATTTTTGCCTATCAAGTGGTCCGACACAGGAATCAAGATACATTGCATGCATGTTATCTCTTCTTCACCATACCCAATAAAGAATGCAAGGCGCAGAAGATAGCACTGCAGGAGATTGGAGGCTGAGAATCACATTCAGTGCCGTGAAGTGCACAAACAGGTCAACAAAACTAAACATGCTATAGTTAATGATATATTGACCGAAGTGACACTCATGGCGAAAGATTACAAGATCATTTTTGCTTAAACGTCAAAAAACTTTTGGAACAACATTTTGTATGGTTCAAAACGAATCAAGAAATGCATTGCCTAATAAATAATACAAAACAGATCAAAAGAAGCAACAATATGTCAATAAGAATGGAAGTACTGAACTTCAGCATGAGCATTCCCGTTACATAATTCTGACCAATCTACTTACCAGATTAGGGGCAGCCCAACCAAGAAGAACTGATAAGATCGTCATCACCTGTGAATCAAATAAGTAAAAATAGAAACATTTCTCTCAAAACCCTACAAAGATTCACATGAACGAGAGATAAAAGTGAAAGAAGACTTACAATTAGTGCTGTCAAGCAACCTCCTAAGACAAGCCTGCGGGGATGACGCATAGCCAAAATCTAAGATCATAGATAATCCAAAATATCATGATCTGCTTATAAAAGAAATTTTTGTAAAGTGCACCATGATAAAGGAACTCTAAACATATAAACGTTTACAGTTACGCAATCTCCACATAGCATTTGTGCTGGGAAAAAGAATATACTCCCACACAAAATAAAATAAAAAGAGAGCATACGATTCAATTGTTATGAAGCAGAGGCATATGGAATAAAAGGCTCAGTGGAAACATTACCTTGGGCAAGCTTGATAGAAGATTACAAAATAAAAAAAAAAGGCTGAATAACTGAATAATTAGACAAGAGAATCCTACAGATTTCCTAAATCAAAAAGTCTGAATAGAAAGAAAAGCCAAGAAGCACTTCATCTAGATGACAATTTTATACTGAGCTAATCTTCACAATCTTAAAATTCATCCTAGCATTGATTTAATCAATGCTATCAACATCAAGCAAGGTATCCTTAAACTGACCAAGAAATGAACAAAGAATCTTAAGTTACCAAATAATTTAAATGAAATGAAGATGTTAGATATGTATTCATCGTCAACCAGTAGCTAGCAAGTGTGAAAGTGCTTCATACATCATCATATAAAGCATGGCTTGTCCATGCAAACCTGGCGAAGTACCAGATTGGCACCACTTGAAACTAATAACAAAAAGATGCATAATAAAAAATAAAAAAAAACATGCATTTAGATTTCATGCATCATTCCAATTTCTTCCAGAAACACCCACACTGATCTAAGATATTCTTCATTCCATTAAACTGTAGCCCAATATTAATTCACCAGATGAGCTAAGGAGTGCGGTATTATGAAACAACGCTAATACAACAACAACAAGCTTTTATCCCACTATGTGGGGTCATCTACATAAATCCTTCTTCACCATCTCATTTTATTCTAGTTAAATAAGATCATTTTTTTACACCACCTAATCAAGTCTTTTTAGGTCTACCTCAGCCTTACTTAACAGAGGTCAAATCTAATATATCTATTCTACTAATTGGGTCATCGAATCTAATACAAAATAATGCTAATGTCGAATAAAAACACAGTAACTCTCAGGATTACAAAAAACATTGAACAGAGATACATGGCTTACTAAAATGAAAAACTTAACCATATGCCAGGAACATACAAAGTAATTGACGCTCATGCAGCCACGGGAGGGGAGTGCTGGGAGCATTATGTTATAATGAACTGTAATAAAATATTAATTCACCAGATGAGCCAAGGAGTACAATTACAAAGTAAGCGCTAATGTTGTACAAAAACACACCACCTCACAAGTTTACAGAAAACTTTAAAAAGTAAAATATGGCTTGCTAAAACCAGAAAACTTATACAAAACATATATCAAGAACATACAAAGTTTCATGACACTCAAGCAACCATGGGAAGGGGATGGTGGGCGTGTTATGCAGCCTTACCTTGGCATAGCAAGAATGCTGTTTTGAAATTCATATGAGATTTTGGAATGGCAATCGAGTCAGCAAGGAGCCAATAGCAGCTTGCTAGAGTTAGTGGGAGTACGGGTGTGCAAGAACAAAACATGCAGGAGGAATAAAGTGATGGGCACACGACCTGCCATGATCGCTAGACTCCCCCGTGCACTAGTGCTAGACACACGGGCTATTGATAAGTCAGTATTTTTTTTTTTTTTTTTTTTATTGACAAGTCAGTATTTTTTATTTTTTTTTATTTTTTTTTATTTTTTTTATTTTGATTTATCATTTGATGATTTCCAAATATTGACAAGTCAGTATGAATTGGTGAGGAGTCATCAAATTGATGGGGTCAAGAAAAAGTAGATAATTAAGATCAAGCAAAAATCAATAGAGAAAGCAGGCAAGTATCTATAATTGTTGGATAAAAGATCTTTCTAACCTCCTGATTGGGTGTTAAAGCCCATCTCCAAGGGTACCCAAAGGATACCAGCAAAAGACTCGATCTAAGGGGTAAAAGTTGATCCTTAATACCTTATGACAAAGTGGCTAAGAGTGGTCCAGCCAAGTGGATCTCTTAGTGACGACAAAGGGGAGGCTTGAAAAGCACATAAGCGAGAAGAGTGGAATGATGACAGGGAAATTATCCCTATCATGAGAGCTTGAAGACATCCAAGGGCTAGTTATTTCTAAAGTTAGGGGCTTGGATCAAAACAAAAGAGAGCAGCTGCTCAAAAGCTGCATGCAGCGAGTTCAATCGAAAGATGCCTCCCTGCAATGCAGAGATGAAAAGCGCAAAAAATAGGAGTGCTTAACTTAAAAGAATAGCATTAATTAAATGAAGGTTTGGAATCATGAAACCTCTCAAGTTGCATCCTATTCCTTTTAAAGAGAGTGAAAAAAAACAAGGAGCTGACTGGAAAAATCCTAAACCAGAAGTAATACACCGAGAAAAGATCATAGCTACTTGAAAAATATTTCATTTCTAACACAACTATACAGGAGAGTAAGGATCTAGAATAAATTCATATTAGGATATAATGACATGAGATGAATGAAAATTGACTATAGGACAGAACCAAAATAACTCTACACGAAGATGATGAGATGAGGTGAGATCATCAGAACGGCAACAAGCCATGAACTACAACATGCTGAGTTGGCTGCAAGGAGAGATGATGAAGACAAATTTGACATTAAGAATTTTAGTGTCGAGCCAACAACTCTAGAGCATTAACTTGTTGGCAAGTGTGATGAGATGTTAATGATTTACCAAGAAGACTAGAAATTTAACATCAAGCCAAAAACTCTAAAGTGTCAAGACATTGGCAAGTGTCGATAGAAAGTGCAATGAGGAGGAGAGAAGTAAATAAGGAGTATTTACTTGCCATGAAGGTGAGAAAGTGCAAGAATACTCAAATTTAGCAACACTAAGAATGCCTACTTGCCGAGAAGATGTTCTCAATTTGCTAAGAAGACGAGAAAGCAAGGAAGATGCCAACAGCTTTTCAAAGGGTAAGTTGTTGAGAAGGACAACACTACCTAGTGGAGAAGGTGATGTCAAGTCAGCACTTCGCCAAAAGAGAAGTCATCAAGACAATAACTTTTGAATGTCGAGTGGTCGACTAGTGTCGAGAAGTCAGTGATGGATTGAAAATAATATTGACAACTATACTAAAAAAAATTGTCAATAAGCTAACAACCCTAAGATGTCAACTTGCTGGCAAGTGCTAAGAGAAAATCAACACTAAGCTGAAAAAGAAGTTGACAAGCCTACAATTCTAAAACATCGAGCTATCAATGAGTACAATAAGAAGTCACTGTCGGGACAAGATGGTGAAACGATGGAAATGAATGGCCAAGTTGATGGCCTTAAGATGTCTAGCTATCGCCAATGCTCAAGAGGTGAGTCCATTGGGAAGTGGCATTAAGCTGGCATCTTTAAGATGTCAAGCTATTGACAATGTGCTCTGGAGACAAGGGATGATGATAGTAAGTTCTCGAGAAAAGATTCTGCGAAGAAAGAACCCAACCAAAGGGAGGCCTAAGCTACCCATAATGAGTCCAGCTGATAGTTTTAGAATTATACCTTACAAGGCAGTGACCAAGAAAGCAACATTCACATAGCCATAACGAGTCTAGTTGATAGTTATAGAATTATATCTTACAAGGCAGCGGCTAAGAAAGCAACCTTTGGATGAAGCCTAGCCAATGCTTTGAAAACAGAACTAAAATAACTAATTCAATTGTGAACAAATCATTTAGCCGGAATGGTCACCTTTAATTACCTATTCTGCATAAACTAGTAAGAATCATCGATTCAACTTACAAATCGTAGAAGAAATCCTGGTTTTGTAGAACTAACAAGTTCTTATATAGCTTAACTGATTGCCATTATATACAAAGGTGATAATAAAAAGAAATTGTATATATGCTTGCATTGTGGAATTATATACAAAGATGGAAGTATTAATATAATGCAATAATATCTTGTTGAGATGAAGGGTAATATTACTACATGCAAAAAAGTATCACATGATGCATATTATTAGAAGCAAGATAATTTAAAATAAATATCTAAAAGAAAGAAAAGAAAAAGAAAAAGAAGAAAGCATAAATTTAAATCAAAATCTAGTCATTAAAAAAGAGAAGGGCTCTAATTCTCTTTTCAAAGCACAAAGTTCAATTGCAGACGATAACGGGATTGACAAAAGAAATACAGATTACTTTGCTCATACTATAAAATCACGATAGCAACTATTCCCAATAAGTATATTGGCATTTAAAGATGTTATACATTGTGCTAAATTGGTCATTATTAGATGATTTTTTTTTGTTGCATACTTCTAAATGCTTTAAATTCATATTTTGCACATAAAACTATTAATGCAATCACAACAATTGGTTGTGGTCACCAACTCTCTTCTTATTATAGAATGAGAGTAAACTTTTTAATAGAATGTAATGAATAATGCAAGTTGTTTGTTAAGACTTACAAAATATAGTTGGAAAGATACTAGATGTACCTTAATGATTGATGGACGCACAAATAATAGACGTAAAATTTTGTTTAACTTTCGAGTTTATTGTCCACACCATATCTCATTTTTAAAATCTGATGATGCTTTAATGTTAAAAAATATGCAACAATATTATATGCTTTATTTATTGAAATTGTTAAGTGGGTGGAAAAAAGTGTGATACAAATAATAACTGATAATGTTGTGAACTACAAAAAGACTGGAGAATTATTACATGAGAATATGGCAATATCTACTACTCAACTAGTATTGCACGTTGTCTGAATCTTATCTTAGATGCATTTTGTAGCATGTCTCATGTCATTGAACTTGCAAAAAAATCCATCAAAGGTGATAATTTTTATCAATAATTATATCTTTATACTAGCTTGTTGATAAAAATAGCCTGATTGGAAAGAGATAGTGTGTCTTAAAGCAACACAATTTACTACTACTTTTAGTACTTTAAAGAGTGGTCGTCAGCATAAGCATAATTTGTATGCATTTATCACTAGCAAGTATTATGCAAACTCAATGTTGTCTAAAACTATTAACGGAAAAAAAGCAACTTCAATAATTTTAGATTCGATGTTCCCAAATGATTACTTTATAATGTCAAAGTTATCAGGTATTTTGATAAAGTTAGTATTTCTCATTTATATAAGTATATTTCATACATAAAACATTAATAATGTCAACACTTTGCATTGCTTAATAATTTCTAAATGATTATAGGTTATTTTGAATAGTCGATTCTGATGAGTGAGAACAATGATATGCACAAAACAAGAAAAGCAATAAATATCATGTTTATGAATACAAAAGGGTTGTACAAATGTACAAACCATATACTACAATGTAAAGAAAAGATAGGATAGTCACTGTCAACAAGGTATTTACGTATCTATGTATTTTGACCCTCAATTTTAATACAATAAAAAGAACTACCATCATAAACCTAAAATTATGAAAGATTTAGATGAAATTATTAGAAACAAAGATATCCGGCCTAAAAACCTACACCAGTGGCCAATGAGGTTAGAAATTTTTGTGATAATTTATAAAATTTTAAAAAGGCAATAGCTCTGACAATGTCCAAATGCAACTTGATAAGCTTAAACAATATATACTTATTTTTACATGTATTTTCTCTACATATTCTTTAAATTAACTAATAATTCTTGACGTCTATATGCAAGTGAAAGATGTTTGGCTCAAATGTTCTAAATTTAAAAAACTTAGCTATAGGGATTCTTACTCAAAACTTCTTTTTTTTCCTTGGGATGTGAAAAAATGGAGTGTCTTTGAGTAAATTTACACAAAAAGAATAAAATTATCTGGAGCACCAAAGGCTAAATAATTTCATATACGTTTGATACAACCTCAATTTGAATAATAAGTATTATCTTTCCTTTAAAAAAAAGAATAGAATCAATGGATGATAACACAATTTTAAAAAAAATCTCATTTACTTTTTAGGTTGCAACTAAAAAAAGTTATGATCCTCTAGGCTATGCAAGCAATGAGGTGGTATTTTTTTGGATAATTGATGAAGAACCTACTCCTAAACTTGCCTATGGTGATCAAGATAATGAAATTTATAGAGAGTATGTTATTCCATCTACTAAAGAGGCCAACATGATATTCATAATGCAAACTCAACGTAGGTTTCTTATTTTTCTAATTTGGAAGTTTATAATATTTACTTGGTAATGCTACAACTAAAATTTTGAAGGTGTATATGATGCTACAACTAAAAAATTTGAATTTGATGATTACTAAAATTTCAAAGGAGTTAGTTGGGAGATAAATTTTGGAGAAGCAAATTTTAGAAAGACATTTATTGGGAATATGTTTCATATTTGGACTAGACTATTTATAGTTTTGTCCTTTTATTTTAAGTTATCTATTTGAACCCTTAATAGACTTCATAAAATGACGGTTGTGTGAAATCATGTATGTTTTATTCTATGCGCACTTTGTCTAAACTATTACTTTTAATTTGAATTATGAGTGTTATCACTTTTCACCTTTCAATTCAAAATTACAAATGCAAAATGAATGTGCATGTTAAATCGTGATAGTTTTTTTACTTTTGAGTTTAACTTATTCTCACCTTTATTTTAATTCCAAGAATCAAATTTTAAAAAGAAAAAAAATACAAAATTCAAAGGACCATTTGCATTTTGCTTATGACTACAACAAAAGATGTTAGTAAATCAAAATACTAATTATGATTGAGTTCCATTTATCTTTTTATGTATTTGTATTGTTACATCATTATTGCATTGTTGCATTATTATTGTATCATTTAAATTATACATATATAAATTTAATATTTATTATATTATCTAGTTTAATCTCAATCAAATCATTGAACCTTGAACCTCTTCTTCTAACTTGATATCCGGTTCAATTTTCACAACCTTAAGTTAGCGACGACAAAGGGAGTCATAAAATGTACATTTGAGAAAAGAGGGCCAAGATGATAGAGAGATTATACCTAAGTTTACAGATGTATAAGGATGAACGATTCTATTGCTAAAGTTAGCTACTTAGACCAAATGAAAGAGGGTAGATGCTTAAAAGATGATAAGAGTTTAAATGCAAGATTGCTTAAATATACTGTAAAAGGGTGATGTGGTTAGCTTAGAAAAAAAATACTAAGCAAACTAAAAGCTCAAAATTTTAAGACTTCTCATAAGTTGCCTATTGGCATTATTTGAAGGGCGCGATAAAGAACAAGTAGCAAAAGCCTAAGGTGGGAGGCGACATCCCAAGAAGGGATCATGGCAACCAAAAACAATGATATCCCTTTTCCAAGATGTACTGGAAGATAATCACATTGGCGCATGGCAAATAATGGTGCAGATATCAGTGAAAGTTGACTACAAGGTGAGACCCAAAGTAACACTCAAATTGACACAAGAAGGAGACTTGTCGCTACTAACAACATTAAGAAGATGATGAGATATATCACACAAGAAGATGGCATCTGAAGATGGTATATAGTCAATCCAGAAAACAGAGTTGTCAAGTCTAGGATGTTAAGCTATAGCAAAAAGAGTTGAAAAAAAGGAATTCAACGCCAAGGAGTTTGGCGTCAAATTGATAGTTATAGTATTGAGCTATTAGTAAGGGAAATAAGACATTACCAACTTGCCAAAAAGGTGGAGAGAAATTCAAGATCTAGTCAATAGGATTAAAGTCTCAAGATTGGTAAATGCATAGAGAAAAAACACTGACTTATCTAGAATGTGAAAAGACACCAAAGAAGGTTTCCAATTTCTCGAGAATCCAAGAGGGCACAAAAAAGTGGAGTTGGCAAGTCAAAGAAATTCAATTCAGTAAGATGTTGCATACTTGGCACAAACATGATAAAAGCTGGGAAGATGTTAGCAGCTTGCTGAGAAGGCTAGTTGCAAGAAGGAAGAAGGAAAAAACAAGGAGAAATCAGTGATTAGCTAAGAGGGAAGTAAACTAGCAATATCTCTACGACATGAGCCTATCAATGAGAAATGTGAAGAAGTCCGTGTCATGCTGAGATGGATGTCAACAACTTCGACAAAAAGAAACTAACTAAACGATAGCTCCAATATGTTGAGTTATCAATGAGTGTCTAGAAGAAGTCGATTGCAAGCAAAGGAGAAGGTCAACAAGCTGACAACTCTAGGATATCAAAAGGAAGTCAACATTAAACCAAAAAAGGTAAATGCTGAAAAGGAATGTCCATGGATGTCAAGTTATCGGTAATACTTAAGAGGACAAAACCATTGAAAATGGTACTAACCTGACAACTCTAGGAGGTGCCATGAGAAAGGGATGCTGAGATAGCAACTTCATGTGGGGAGGTTATGAGAAGAACCAATCAGACTGAGGCCAAAACATATCATATGGAGGCCCAGAACACCCAAAATGAGTTGAGCTAACAACTCTTAAATGTTTAGTGAGGTTAAGATGATAACTTTGTAGAGGAGAGCTCACTAAGTCGATAGGTTTAGAAAGTCAAGATATCAACAAAATATCAAAAAGAAACAATGTTAAGAGAGTGGTTTCCCAAGATTGGGTCCCAAAAAATTACTGATCGAAAGAGGGGCATCTAAGCTGACAACTCAAGGATGTAGGCCTATCTACAAAATACCAATATTGGACAATGCTACAAGGCTGATTTCACAGGACTAGGTCACAAAAAAGCGCCAGCCAAAAAGGGGTGAACTCACTCAGGCAGAGACCAAGCCGATAACTCTAGTATACCAAGCTATTGGCAAGGTGTTGACCGGAAGAAATAAACTCACTAGCTCTAGCATGTCAAGCTATCAGCAACGATTGAAAAGGATTAGCCCTGAAACTGACAACACTAGGATACTGAACCAACAACAGGAGGTCCACGGGTCCAGAAACTAGTTTGCCTAATATCTCATCATGCTAATTTGGAGGAAATGGAGTTGTTTGAGTCAAATTGGACTAATCGAAGATGATTGAAATCAACCTTGATATGTGCCAACTAAACCTGCTAAACAAGTGAAATAAATATAAGCTCACCCATATGAAATCTCGCAAGGGAAAATAAAGGTAACAATCACAATCACAACCTTACAATCTTAAGATCTAAGGTGAGGATTCTGATCAGATTGTAGCACAAGAACATGCAAACAGATACGGATCCAAACTAAAATCTAAAGAAAGAACCCAAAATGACAATACAACAACTTTCTGAATAAAAAAATACACCACCAGACAGACAAAGCTAACATTGAAGCACTGCACAACAACAGTTTCCCACCATAACACCGACCGACCTCTAATTGCAGCCGAACAACAAAAACGGTAGAGCCCCGGCTATATAGATGCGGTATCTGACAGATGCAAGCCTAGCTACTATCATAGATCGATCATACGAATAAAATCCAACGCGAAGCTAAAAAGTTTTTGTCAAAGAAACAGAGGAGGCACGAGCTCACCCACCGCAGCGGCAAAGAACGTCTTGTCTCCAATCTCCGACAACACCGTCATCGCCAGCGACTTGGTGAAACCCTAATCACGTCATCAACACAGAACCAGAGCATAAAGAGAGACGCAACTTTAATGGACAGCATCGGCGATCATAGACTAATTAATGGCCGGAGACATACCTCGAGGAGAGACGAATCCATGATCCAAGATCCAAGCTCGCGTCTCTTGCGTCTCCCCTCAAATGCTCTATTCTTTAAGAGACGTAAGCTGGAAAACAGATGAGGATTTTGAACCCTGCGGCATGGACGACGGAAACGATATTTAAGAGGAGGGAGAACAACGGGGCAAGTAAATAAGGCTATTCGATAAAAATTATGCCATGGAGACGCTCCACCGTGGGGATTCCACATCCCATGATCTTACCAGGTGCATCTGGGCGTACTGCCAACGCGGTGAATCGCCATCACGTAAGTTTTTATTCGAGAGAGGAAAGAATCCAACGCACGTGGGAAACGAGACGACTTTCGCGAATGTGCTGCTCTCCAAAGCTGTCGAATTGGATTCCGCTTCGTGCGGTACTAATATGATCGTATTGAGTAGTTGGGAGTTGAATTTATTCGCCCCCTTAATAATATATAATTTAGGATAATGAAAAGATAAATTTTTAAAAGATTTTCCCATAATCAATTTTAAGATCATTTGAACTTCATTTAAAGTAAACTTAAAATTTAAATGAATTTAATGATATAATATATATATATATATATATATATATGATATATATATATATATATATATATATATATATATATATATATATATATATATATATATATATATATATATCTTGATCAAATCCAAATAGATTTAAATCAAATAGTTTGAAATATAATTAAAATTTTTATAAGATTATCTGAGGAACAAAATAATCGTTAATTGTTCGGATGTTTATAGTTGAAATAAGCATTTCTATGATAAATTTTGGTGAGCTCAATGTCACTTGATCATAATATCATTAGATCTAATATATCTAAAGGGTTTAAAATGTTTAATGAGGATCAACTTCGACCATCCAATAGGATATCATTTTCATGTGTTATGGAGAGATTAAAAATTAATTTCAACACTATTTTTTATAAATGCATAAATGAATTAATGATTGGATTAAGGCTGCTGACTATAGTGGTGTAAGCGAGCCGATTAGATTTGTGAGTTAACTCAAACTCAACTCGTTAATAAGCTTACAAATCAAGCTTAGACTTTATCTCATTTATTATATGATCTCAAGTTTGAATTTGATGAAGCTTAGCTCATTAGCTCATAAGCCAACTCGATTATTTTTATGGCATCTCAAGCATTCAATTTATGCACCAAATTGTTGTTAGTTGCATTCAATTAAAATTGTTAAATAAATTTTTTACTCATATGAAGTTTTCTTTTTCTCCAAATTTTCCTAGTCATATTTGCCTTTCAAGCAATCTTCCATCATAAGTCGCATACTAGTCCTATTGATGCCTTCTTCAGCAAATTCCCATCATGAGTCTCCAAATCCTCTGCTACTATTATGAACCAACGACTATTGATGCTCTCTCGAACAAATTCTTGTCATGAAATCTTTGTTTCTCTCATTGATGCTATCGCTAATGAGCTCCCACCAATGCCAATAAATGAAGGTTTTTAGAATTTTGCTTAATCTCACGAGCTAAGTTTGAGTCAACTATTAGTATTCTGGCAAGACAAGCGTCGTCTGACCTTGAGTTCAAGTTTATCATTAGAAAGACAAGCTAAGCTTGAATTAGTTATGACTCGAGCTTAACTTGACTCGCTTATAGCTTTAATTGACTTCTAACACTAATTTGAATAATAAAAGGTGAACAAATATAAGATGATCACAAAGTAAAATAGATCAATTTCATATTTAAATCTCATTACATTATAATTTTTGTGGTATAAACAATAAGTCCAACAAATCATTGAAACCTATCATGGGTCATTTGAGGATGATCTCTGCTTAGCTTTGTTAGGACATGAATTTTGTCAAAGAGCGCTCTTCTAAATAGCTCAATACTAGTTTATAATATAATTTTTGGTAATATTTTTTATTATTTCTTTGTATTAGAAAAACTAATCAACAAAAAATAGTATTTGTGAAGCCATATTATTTCCTAAGGTTAAATGTTTTATTCAAAGGATGTAGGCTCAAAATCATATGATCGTGAATTTTTTATTGAACATTAAAAAAATGTCCTTTTTTATGAAATATTGTAATTTTTTATCTACTATTTTAAAAAAATATTTAAAAATATATATTTAATCAATAAGTAATTGTAAAAATGATATATGCTTAAAATTTTAGAAATAATTTTAAATGAAATAGATACTTTAAATGAAACGATAATAATTTTAAAGCTTGTTCAATTGCTAAGTATTTGAGATCTCACTATATTTTTAATATCATGTAAATAAGAAACACTACATTTTGATTTATTAATGGGTTATTTGATTGCCTGAAAAAAGAATACAGTGTAAAAGAAAGGTAATGTATTTTGATCACATTAGGTTGTTTAGTTAAATTTTTACAAATTCATGAGTTTTTTTGTTTTTTTTTTGGTTAAATCAATATAATATAAAGTATTTTGAAAGTTTTGAATGGTGTGTGTAGCACAACCTACGTTAGTAGATGTATTTAATTCAAATTTGAGTAATTTTAAATCTAAAATTAACTTATGATGAATTAATCATTCATCACTTTGAAATTTTACTTTGTATCGTGTCAAACACAAAAAAATCTGAAATCCCTGTATTTTTTTACTTTGCTTTCAAACCAAACAATCCCTAAGATTGTTTGGCTAATTATAAAATGAAGTCATGAAATTTATGTTTTTTTATGATTAAATGTAAAGCAAAAAAAAAGAAAACAAATCTATGACACATACGTACTCTCGAGCAATGTTGAAAGAGATCATCAGTAGTAGCATGTCTCAGGCATGAGAGTAAGATCAAGATTGTGATCGTAAGATCAACTCATCACAAAAGAGATAAGTGTCGTATTTGATGCAATGAACGATGAAGTTTAGTGAGAAATTCATAATACACACAAAATAGCCTAAAGGGAGTATTCTAAATTCCTCAAAAATCAATTCTCTTCACATCAAATATCTAAAATACTTCAAAATAACTTCAAAATAAACAACTCCAACAAAACAAGATGTTGTGGGTCATACCTTTGATATTGATAAGAGTACAAGTTCACACAAACAATAGCGATTGAATAGAAATAATATGGCATAAATTCTCCTGCCTTTAAATTGAATATATGCTTGATTTCTTGCTTCTTTGATTGCTATTAAATAATCTTTTTTGATAAAATTATGAACTGATAATCTAAGCCGTCCATTTAATTCCTTGTTTGCATCCGCCTATTCTTCTACTTTAGCTTACTTCATTGCTGACGTCTAATGAGGTTCTCCGGGTTTAAATTAATCTTTAAATTATTAAATTTAATTCAAAATTAATGTAATATAAATTATTAATGTATTACATTTATTTATTCAAAAAGCTTGGAATTTCATTTTGATTAATTTATTATTATAATATATATTTTTGTTTTACGGGAAACCAATAATGTCGTCTGTAGCGAGTTCTCATTACGATGTCCTCGTTTCACCCATTGATGCTAACATTAGCGAGTTCTCATTACAATGTCCTCGTTTCACCCATCGATGTTAACATTAGCGAGTTCTCATTTTGATGTTCTCGCTTCTCTTAGCGAAGCCATCACTAATAAGCTTCCACTAATGGCAACGAATAAGAGATTTGAGATTGTGGGTCAAGCTCACAAGTTGACCTTGAGCTCATTGTTATTCTAGTAAGCAGAGCTCGAGCTCATCATATGATCTTAACTCTAGCTTAAACTCGAGTTAATGCCTACAATTGAGTAGGCAATCTTAGCTTAAGTTAGTCTTGATTGAAGCTCGATTTAACTTATTATATCCTTATTTAACTTATTATATTTATTTGAATAAAAGGTAACAAATTATAAAATGACTCCAAAACTAAAATGATCAAATTTCTATTTAAATATCATTGCATGATGATTCTTTTTGGTCTTAAGTTTGACAAATCATGATACACTCTTGGTTGGTTGGTGAGGGCCTGAACTTCCCGCGTTCGGAGGCGCGATGAAAGTAAGTGGGACCCAACACGTGTAGGTGATAAATATGGCTATTGAGATTAAATGACATAGCATGAAGATGTGTGGGGGTGTTGAGTGGATACCCACTGAAAAAAAAAAATATATGATACTTATCAAGGGCTATTTAAGGTTTGACCTTATGAGAGTAATATAATTTGTAGTAGTATTTTTTATTATCTATGTGGCAATAAAACTAATAAAAAAATAGAATTAACTTAGCCATCTTATTGCCTCATAGGCCTCCTTTCGAAAGATGTGAGTTCATTGTAAATTGTTTGCTAAGTGTAAAAAAAAAAGTGCTTATTTAGATGAAAATATTGTAAAGTATTTTATCTATTATTTTAAAAATATTATTTCTAGAAAATATATTAAATAATATATATATATATATATATATATATATATATATATATATATATATATATGTATATGATTAAAAAAAATGTGTAAACTCTCTCAATTGGAGTCATTACTTCAATGGAATGATAATGATTTTTAGGAGTTATTTAATTACAAGTATTTGAGGTTTTGATGTATTTCAAATATTAAGTGGTTGTTTGGGATCAATTTTATTTTATATTTTATATTATTCTATTTTTAAAAATATATTTATTTGATGTATTTTTATATGCTTTTATTTATTTTTATTTCAAAAATAAATAATATTATTTTTAAAAACACTCGAAAGAAATTTTAGATATTTTGAGTGTTTTTAAAAATAATAATAACTACCAAATATATTTTAGTCTAAAACAAAATAATATAAAACAAAAATAATAAGATAAAATTGATCCCAAACACCCATAAGTAAATAAGATATATTATTTTGATTTCATAGATAATAATCTTGATATATTTCTCAATGATTTCTATTAAATAAACTTTTTGATGAAATGATAAACCAATAATCTAAGCAGTTCATTTAGATTCTTGTTATCAGATATTCTCCTTTATTGGCTTGTTGTGCTGTTGAGGCTTAAGTGAGATTCTCAATGTTTAAATTAATCTTTAAATTATTAAATTAATTTTAAAATAAATGCAATATAAAATATTCATTTATTACATTTATTTGTTCAAAAACATCAAAATTCATTTTTATTAATTTGTTGTCATAACTAAATAATTTATTATTTTTAGTGAGAATTACTTTTATTTACAATATTGAGTTGCTTTAATTGGGATTGTAAACTTGGCTTGAAATTTGAAGATTATTTAAAAATTAAATTAATCTTTATATCTTATTAAGTAATTGTAATAATTTTTTAGGAGGGGCAAACATGGAATGTCCCTTTGGCATATAAATCATATTAAGCCACAATCACTAGGGAGTCCTCATTTTGATATCCTCACTTCTCCTATCGATGCAATCACTAATAAGCTTCCACTAATTGATTGTGGCATATCAAAAACTTAGGGCATGTTTGGGATCACTTTTGTTTTTTGTTTTTTATTTTGTAATTTTGTTCTGTTTTGTTTATGTTTTGCTTAAAAATAAATTTGTTAGATTGTACTTGTTATTTTGAAAATAAAAAAATAAAATCACATAAAAAACACTCTAAACAAACATGATTTCAAAAGTAACAGAAAATTAAAAACAAAAAATAGAAAATAAAAGTTGATATGATACTAAAATACTTATTGACGAATCTTGATGTTAAAAGCGATCCAGTTGGCGGTAGAGTCTTAAAATATCCGCGAAAACTTTGGGATATCGGTTAAATCCCTAAATAGCTCTCAAATATGAAGTGTTTATAATCGAATCGCGTCTCGACGGCGGTTTCAACAAGCCAAAGATCTTACAATTGACTTCATTTGAGCATTCAAATGCACAAAATACATCATATGATCAAGGGGATCATTTTGACTCCGATGAAGTGGGTGGTACGGGTTTTGCATGTATTCTGAGAGGCAGCCAATCATAAATAAATAGCCTCTCATTATGAGAAGGCCAGTGAAGGAGAAGAGAGGACCAAGAGAGAAAGAGAGCTAAAGATCTTTCACAATCGTCACTTTCCACTCGGTCATCAACCACGCGCCGTATCATCGTGACATCGGCCACCGTGATGACCATTGCTGGGTCATCATCCGCGATATATATCGTCGCCGTCGTCATCGTCGTCATCGTGTTGTCAACATCGTCGAACATCATCACGTATTCATCGTGACATTATCTATTACTAGCGGTTGTCCATTTCTCATCTATTCTGTAATCCGTTATGGGAATATCTTGTACTCTGAAACAGATACATAATGGAAGCTTTTCTGGGCTAGGCCCCGTGATTTTCCCTCTTTTGAGATTTTCACATAAAATTTTGAAGTTTTATTGTTCGCTCTTTAAATCACGCGTGTGTCTTTGGACTCCCCAAAGCTATAAACTTTTACTCTACCCGGGTTTTGCGCATATGGGTTTGGCTGCGTGGAAATTTATTCTCATTATTTCATCTTGTATGCGACCAAGTTTCCCAAGATCAAAACCCATCGAGGTGGAGCATTTGGCTTTCAAGAAGAGAATGAAGATTCATCAAACTTTGTTTCTTGATTTTGTCGAGGCGGGGCAACTCTTAATCTCAAAAGATCACCCATGTTAAGCATCTAATCGATTTTAATCCCAAGAAACAAGTCAAAGTTGGAGGATATTTCAACATTGAGAAGAGATATAGCTTTGCAAATTATGTTTTTTCACTCATACTCATGAAAAAATGAGACCAAAGTTAAGGAGCAACTTTGGCTACAACCACAAACGGATGTTTTAATTTGACCTCTTTCATACAGGTTAATGTCATCGGGTAACACTCTGACAAACAACCTAAGATAGGTCAAAGGTCCTTAGTGGACTTCCCATGACCTCTTCCATACAGGTTAACGTCGTGGGTAACACTCGACAAAGGATAAGTCAAAGGTCTTTGGTGGACTTCCCACGACCTCTTCCGTACAGATTAACGTCATTGGGTAACACTCTGACAAATAACCTCGGATGGGTCAAAATCCTCGGATTGATTCAACCTCTTCCATACAGTTAGCGTCGCCGGCGAACTTCGACAAACAACCGGATAGGTCAAAATCTCGGCAGATTCAATTGACCACTTCCATACAGTTCGCGTCGCCACTCGACAAACAACCTGGATAGGTCAAAGATCCCCATCGGCCAACAGCGGTCGGTTAATGCCGCTATCGCCGATCCTGCCGCACCATCGCCCGACAATCTTCGTCGGTCACCACCATTGTCGCCGGTCATCCCCAGACGCGGTCGCCACCATCGACTATTGTGCTGGTTGCCTCGTCGACCATCCCGTCGGTAGTCAACCACTATATGGTCATCGCATGCCATTCGTCAGTTAATCGCCGACTACTGCTTATTATTGCCTCCATTCTCGCGGTCCTTCGGACCATCGACCGTGCCAGCAATCTTCCACCACCATCGTCTGGTTTTCGTCGACCACGTCAGTCCCGCCGGCCAACCAGCGTTTGCCACCATTTAGAGCATCTCTCACCCATCTCGGTTATCGTCTCCGATCGCTCGTCCGGTCGGTCCGACGAGGTCGGTTAACACCTCTTTCAAGAAAAGCGGAGCCTGCGGTACTGTTGATCACCTCCGATCCGGTCGGTCCGGCGAGGTTAGTTAACACCTCTTCGAGGAAAAGCGGAGCCTGCGTATGAACTACAGTCTTGATCGCCTCCGTCCGGTCGGTCCGAGGTTAACACCTTTCGAGCAGAGTCTTCTTGAGCAAACTGTCTTGATCGCCCTCGATCCTCGGTCACGAGGTCGGTTCACCTCTTTCAAGCGGAGCCTGGTATGAACTATGGGCGATCGCCTCCGATCCGGTCGGTCCGGTTAGTTAACACCTCTTTCGAGAAAACTAGCCTAGTATGAACTATGAGTCTTGATCGCCTCTGAACGACTTTCTTCAAGAAGAAAAAAAGGTGCCTTCTCCTTTGGCCCTAGGGGGGTTTTTATAGACCCTTTAGGCAAAAGTAAAATCGCTAAAACCGTGCAGCGAAACCATCAAAAATCATTATTGACCAGCAGGCTGCCGAGTTCCCGCCCAGCTCTGTAGCCGGGAACTCGCCAGCCCATGAACATAATTAGCCAACATAACGTAGCCCATGGCTATGCAGCGTGGCCGTGATAATGCGCCCAGCGAGCCGCGATCAGCGAGCTGCGACGCATATCGGCGTTCGGCCATGATACCATCCGGCGTCGTTTGTGACCGTCGAGGGCCACTTCGCTTCGGCCCGGCTGACGCCACTGATCTGTGCATGACGTAATGTGACGCCGCTACATGCGCACGCCCGCTTCGTCCATACGGATGATTACATCTTCGTGCATCTACAAAGCATTTGCGACCAGATCACTTTCGTAGTCATAATTTTGTGCTCTCATGAAGATCTGTTCTCTCAAAAAATGCGGTTAATGGACCTCAAATTTCATTGAATAATTTGCTATTCAAGTATTTGACATATATTTTTGAATGATTGAGATAATGTCATCAAAATAGAGGACAACCTGATATGACACTAAAATACTATTAAAAAATCTTGATGTTAAAAGCAAAAGTCGAAGTTGGCGGTGGGATCGCTCTTAAAATATCTCGAAACTTTGGGATATCTTAAATCCCTAAATTGCTCTCAAATATAAAGTGTTTATAATATCGGCTCGATGAGCGGTTTCAAAAAAGATTTTACAATTCGACTTCATTTGAGCATTCAAATGCACAAAATACATCATATGATCAAGGGGATCATTTTGAGCCGTTCGATGAAGTGGGTAGTGCGGGTTTTGCATGTATTTACGAGAGGCACTCCTCCAATCTAAATCTCATTCCCTATGAGAAGAGTGAAGGAGAAGGAGGCAATCAAGAGAGAGGAGCTCTAAAGATCCTCCAGCCGCAATCGTGCGCCACTCGACGTCAACCACCAGCCGCCCGATCCTGGCCCATCGACCATTGTTGCCGATCATCATCGACCCATATCATCGGTCGCCGGTATCACATCGTCGTCATCGTCGTCAACATCATCGTCAACATCATCGTCAACATCATCGTCAACATCGTCGTCAACATCATCGTCAACATTGTCTATTACTAGCGACTGTTGTCCATTTATCATATACAATTCTGTAATCCCGATATTGGGAATATCTTGTACTCTGAAACAGATACATAGTAGAAGCTTTTTTAACGTGATTTTCCCTCTTTTGAGGTTTTCCACGTAAAATTTTGGAGTTTTATTGCCTCTTTAAATACACACGTGTGTCTTTGGACTCAGAAGTTTAAAGTAAACTTTTACTCTCGCAAGGGTTTTCTTTACGCAACAAAAGTGATCCCAAACGACCCCTTAAAAAATAAAAACACGTGTGTTCTTTTTATTTTATACTCAAAATATTAACTCAAGCAAAGTAAGATGTTGTGGGTCCTACCTTTGATATTGATTTGATGAGTGCACAAGCAACTATTTAGTAAAGAGTAGTAGTTGAATACAATGATATTTTTCTCCTAAGAGTATGGCTTAAATATGAAAATAAAACTCTCTCTCTCTCTCTCTCTCTCTCTCTCTCTCTACAATGATAAAATCTAAACCCTCACTTATAAAGAAGACCCAATGTGTAAATCATATTTAAACATATAAAAAGGGAACTTTGATGCCAAGTGCCAAAAACAACTTGCTTTATTTTTATTTTTATTTCTATTCTCATTATTTTTAAAGATTAGTGAAAGAATGTGGTTCTCCATTACACTAATGACTTTATGTACACCAATGGCTAAATGTTAAAACTAGAGTTTGTCAATGATCTTATCTCAATTAAATTTAATTTTATTCTAAGATCAACTCAAAGTCATTTAATTATTTAAAGCAACTCAAAATGATAAATAAAAGTAATTCTTATTCAAAAAGTAATTATTTAGTTTCTTATAGTTTATAGAAGAAGAAATTTTTCTATATCATAATATTATGATAACAAATGAACCAAAATGAATTTTGAAGTTTTTGAATAAATAAATGTTATATATGAGTAATTCATATTGTATTTATTATAAAATAAATTTAATAATTTAAAGATTAATATAAACATCAAGAATCTCAATTAAGCATCATTAGAGAAGCAAGTCTATCCAAAAGATTTGATGGGTATAAGATAACAAGGATCTTAATGAATGACTTAGATTATTAGTTTATAATTTCATCAAAAAGTTTATTAAATAGCAATTAAGAGGCTAAATTTTTAAATTAGGCATAAAGAAAATTTTAATTAAGTAATTAGGCACGAAAAAAAAAAATTTTAAAATAGGCCTAGTCTCTGTTAAAGCGGGTGATGTGGCTGTACGACAACGAATGAGCGATCTGACCAAAAGTTGTCAATTTCTGTATTTTTTGCATCATTAAAATCTATACAAATGCAAAACGAGGTGACGGTCATCGAAGGTTAAACATAAAAGTTGTAGAAAATTTTATTATATTTTAACAATACCATGCATGCCAGTTGACTAAAATAAATCTGTAAAAGATTACTTTAAAGTTGTTTGGTTGAGAGTTTTACAAATTCATGAATTTATTTATTTCTATTTGGTAAAAAAAATATAATGTAAAGTATTTTGAAGGTTTTAACGTCCGGCGGCGACTGTGGCGGCAGCCGGCCTGCGTGAGGAAGTGGTGGTGGCGGGTGTCGGTTGGTGGTAGCACTTTATATTGATCGGTGTATTTAAAATTTATCCAAATTTGGACGAATTTCAAATATACCAAAATATAATTAAGGAGTGGATTTCAAATAAGCCTAACTCACAATCAAATTTAGCTGTTTGACTTGAGAAATCTTTTCGAGGTTTCTTCCTTTTCTATTCGTTGGCCCTGAGATTTTAGCTCTGTAGATTTGGTGGTGAAGACAAATTCAAAAGCCAAAGGCAAGTGATCACTTCCAATATTCTGCAATCGAAAAGTGATTAATATGTCTTTCAATGAAATTCAAAACTAATATGAGACCAGCTAATACTTTATAAAAGAAGAAGGGAATGTTCGATTTGCAGTAGGTTTGAAAGAATCAAATTTATGAGCATAATATTTAAGTTATGGGAGAAAGCCATGGAATATCCTAGAAAAGTCATGTCAATACTGAAGACAATTTGGATTCATGCCACAAAAAATCCACTTGAAAATGATTTTTTTGTTAAGCAGTTAATAACAAAAATCTCAAAAAGTAAGAAAAGATCTCATGTAGTAATTATTAGGACTGTGCATTATTTAAATAAAACAAAAAAAAATCGAACCAAACCAACTTTATTTAATTTGTTTGATGAGTTCAATTTTCTAAATTTTACAACGAAAAATAATTGTTCAACTAATTCTTGAATCAAACTATTCAAATTACCTAGATGTAAATCCCTAATTTCTATTGATCATGAGAAGTATTCGATTGAGTGTCATTAGAATTAGTTTGACGTGCATTAAGAAAAAACAATGATAGAAATGTTATAGTAATAACATAAATGATGAAAAAATAGCTATAACTTCATGAAAACCTAATGAATTTGTACAATTATCTGCATAATATGCATTGTTTGTATGAAGATATTCACACAAACTTGAATGTTAATTATGACAATTATAAGTTTAATGTTGATATGAATAAAAAAGTAAACAAAATTTAATCCAAATGATAAGATAATGATACCTTTAAATCACAAAAGATTTCCTACAATGGCTTTTAAAAAATTAAATGCTAGAAAGGTGGGGTTATATAAAATTATACAATACTTTGAGAAGAATGCTTATAAATTATAAATCTTGGAAGTTATAATAGTAGTTTAATTTTCAATGAATCTGATTTGACCTTATTTCATGAACCAACTAACAATGCCTTGAATTATTCTCTTAAACCATCTTCTTATGAATTTATATCCAATACTTTACTAAACAATCCTACGTATTATATTACCAAAGCAAAATTGTAAATAGGAGGAAGTTCTAGTATTAATTCAATCTTTAATGACTTTAATTTGACCTTCTATGAACAAAGAACAAATTCCTTGAATTCTCCTCTCATTTCACGTGAATTTGCATCTAACACTTTACTAAACATGTCTACATACTTTATTCCAAAGTAATTTTAAATAATGAGATTGTCCACCACTAATAGTATATGTGATTTGTCATGCATTAACTTAAAAGAAGTGTAGATATTTGACCCTCAACCTTCTATGTATGAAAAAATCTAAAAAAAATCCTCTTATAAGAAAGTTTTTATGTTTCAAATAAAGAGAGTTGGATAGCTAATTCAAATCTCTTTCCCTTTATTTTTTTCATGTTTTTTCATTATGCATCTCAGATAGTTCTTTAATGGTAATTAAAGGTCGATTATGGTCCTAGAATTATAAAACCGTCCTAGAATTATAAAGTAAGGAAAAATGAAAAGTAAAATTTAAATCCTTTCCAAAATCAATATGGTATCTAAGCACTATTTTTAGTTGGCTATATCACCTCTCTAGTGCAGCACAAAGGATCAACATGTCTTCTTTCATACACTATTCCTTGTTATTTCCCTACACAACCCTTTACAAACATCCCATACCTCTTTATTGATCCTTTATCATCATCTTGGGTTTCCAAGATTGGTGTTAGAGTAGTTGTTATATTATCAGTTGAAATGAATTTATGCATTTCTAATTTTAATTAAATCAGATAAATTTTTGTCTAAATTAAAATTTTATGGATTGTGAATTTGTTTTGTTTACATTATCTTGTGCATCACATCCTATAATTGTAAAAGGGCAGTGATTCCACATAAATTATGCTTTGGCGCTTATTTCATTCTCTGTATGTCTATTTATGGCTTGGTGTTAGTAGTTGCGAGATCACTTGAATCACAACAAGATCCTGAAAATTCAAGTTGTTGCAAGATCTCGCAGAATTTTTTTGATTTTCTTGATTTTCTCATCATTTTCTTATTTCTCATATTTCTCATATTTTTGCGCCCCAAAAAATAACGCATCTTATTCCATACAAAAATAAGAAAAAAATATAAAATGAGTTCACATGTCTTCCGAAGTGGAAGGATTCAAATTGTGTTAGCATCATAAATCGTGCATTACACACTTTATGATATAACTAACAACAACAAGCCTTTATCCCACTATGTGGGGTCGGCTACATGAATCCTTTTTTCCATTGTCTTATTAAGTGTCAAATTCTTATTTAATTCTAATAAACCAAGGTCATTTTTTATACATCATAATATCAAGTCTTTTGGGTCTACCTCTACCTTTCTTAACATAAGGCGCATCTAATACATCTACTCTTCTAACTAAGTCATCATACGACCGACGCTTTATGTGGCCAAACCATCCAAGGTGACTCTTTCTAATCTTATTTGCCATTGGAGCTACTCCAACCTTACCATCTATATAATCATTTCATATTTTATCTCTAAGAGTAAAGCCACTCATCCACCTGAGCATCCTCATCTCTACAACACCTAACTTAATTTTATGTTTCTCTTTTATTAGCCAACATTTTGTGCAATAAGTCATTGTAGGTCTTACCACCATCTTATAAAATTTTCCCTTAAGACTAAGTGGTACTTTTTTATCACATGACAGGCTACTTGCATTCCTCCATTTCAACCATCCAACTTGAATTCTACTAATAACATTCTCATCTATTTCACCATCATTTTGAACAATAGGCTCGAGATATCTAAAACATTCACTCTTTTTAATGACTTGATTACCCAATGTCACAACCCCACCATTTGATCTTCTACAACTAAAATTACACTCCATACATTCAATTTTAGATTTACTTAAATGAAAACCTTTAGACTCTAAGGTTGACCTCCATAATTTAAGTTTCTCTTGAACTCCCTCTAGCTAATCAACAAGAAGAATATCATCAGAAAAAAGCCTGCACAAATGTACATCCTCTTGTAAATGCCTAGTAAGAATATCCATAACTAAAGCAAAAAGATACGGGCTTAAAGCCAATCCTTGATGTAATCCAATTGAAATAGGAAAATATTTGATCAATTCTCCTTGTGTTTGAGCACAACTAACAGCTCTAGCATATATATCTACTTGAATATATCCAATATCAACTCCTTTCTTTTCTAGAATTCTCCAAAGCACTTCTCTTGGAACTTTATCAAATGCTTTCTCTAAAGCAACAAATATCATATGCAGACTCTCTTTACTTTCTCTATACTTCTCCATCAAACCTCTCAACAAATGTATGGCTAAGTTCAATGAAATAATTTAATTGAGAAATGACACGAACTAATTTTGAGAAAGCCCGAATCTTTTTGCTAAGTTCAATGAAATACTTTAATTGAAAAACATGCATGTTATTTTGAAATTACTTTCAATTAAAAGTTGTTTCTTGAATGATGATGGGGACTTAATCTAGACACATGTATGAATGATTTTGTGCACTTCTCAATGCATCACATGCATGATTCTTTGATGCAACACACCATATGCCTTTTAATGCATGGCTTTGTACACTTTACAATTACTCACATTGCACACTTTTTGACATACCATTTTGTTAATATTTATCCATGACTTAACTCATGAACATGCCTCCAAGGGTTCATTGAGCTTCATGCAATGAGCAATTATATAACTCTTTATTGCATACTTTAATATGCGATTTTTAGTTCCTTTTATGTTTTTGAACTTGTATTGATGATTACATTTAATATTTTTTTTGTGGCTTGATATTCCTCTTCTTTGCCCAAAGTTTAAGAAAAATCTTGAAAATGCTTCTAAGCAATATCGGGAAGGGGAAGGGGAAGTAGATCATTCTATCTCACTACACATATAAAGGTGCTTAGAGGCATTTGTGTAGTGTGTTATGTGCATTAAATCATCAAAAATAGATTCACCAATGCATCAAAATGACACAAATTGATAACTTTACAAGGTGCTTAAAGTTTCTCTCACATTTTCAACTCATTACTATGAGATTTTATGAGCGCATGAGTAAGAAATTGAGTAAAGGAAAAAAAATAAAGAGCTTGAGGGGTGGAGAGTGAGCTCATCTAAGAGAGCATTACATTCGCAAAGGAAGAAACAAAATGAAAGAGGGAGAAGATGAGCTTTTAAAAGTAATATATATATATATATATATATATATATATATATATATATATATATATATATATATATATATATATATATATATATATATATATATATATATATAAAGAAATTGATCATAAATAGAAATGAGCCTAAAAAGACTAAAAAAACTGCTTCAATTCTATTATTCCTTGATTTACTCTTCATAATTGGCAAACCAAGGCTTTTGTGGAATGATTTGACACACTTTAAGGCATTCAAAACCAATTGCAACTCTTGTTGGTGTCACAAACCATCGATCTTCCTTACAAATTCCCTCCAACGATCAACCCAAGCAGTCACCTTAGAAGAATCCAAAGAACTCCACAACTGCCGCTCTTCTATGCACTCACCATCCTTCCACAAGTACCGAAAAATTTTTGTCCGTCTCTATTGCCAAGCCAAAGATAAAGGCCACAACAGTCTTCACCATTGTCGAGCATTACTAACTTCGATGGATTATTAATTATGACAAAATATAATTTTTTAACCAAGCTCATTGGTCAATAGATTACGACTCAACAAAACATTAATCTCGTCATTTTTCAACAAACCAAATGCAAAATAAAAAAATCCAAGTATAGGCATTCATTGCAATTATAACAAATACTGCCAAACTAAAAAAAAATAAAATCTACATATATGAATTGCAATTCTGCGCAATTTAAAAATAATAATAATAATCAGTCAAAAATGCATGCACCAAAGATGAGATTGTTATCTCAATTTGTGCTGCATAATTACCTTTAGACCATAGAGCTCAAGCAAGCACTTCATCTGCAAATCCTTCCCCCCCAACTTGATGGCAACCCTGTTTAGCCGAAACAAAATTAAGCATAAATTAGATAAAACTACTTGCACACAATAAAGTAGAAACAGAACATCCCAAAATAATGACTACTTATTTGGGTGGTCAAACTTAAGCAACTCTTTTGCTGGTTAGACCTATGGAGCCTAGAAACATACCAACTCATTGTTAGAAGCATCAAGTATTTACAGTAGCTTAAATTTAATGAGAAGTTTCAAAACTGCATGACTATCATATAACACTAAATGAAAGACTGCTTATTCATGCATTCAAACTTAAGTTACTATTTTTGCTGGTAAAAATACTAACTCGTTGTTAGAAGCACTAAATACTTAACTTCAATTTAGTAAAAAGAATCAAAAAGTTCTTTACTATCCTTAATAATAGGATAAAAGCATGAGGAGATTGCCGCACAGGGAAATTATTCATCAACGTCAACAACGCCAACAAAAAATAATTAGAATAATGTTGTCAATGATAACTACGACAACATGCTACATATTAATTGCAACTTCAATATTGCATATCACCATGCAAAAATTGTACACAAATATCGTTGAACTTATAGACATGGGGCCTATTTGAAATCAATTTTATTTTGTACTTATTCATGCAATAGTTAAGGTTCAATCAGAAGGGCAAAGAGCTTTCAAAACGACATGATTTTTCTGAGAGATATCACAGATAAAATAAAGAAATTTAAATATATATATGACATATTTTTGTGTTTTTTTTTTGCGTCCTCTTCACAGAGCTCTTATATATATTTTGGCCGATGGTCATTCTAGACTAGGTGTATAAATGAGTCAAACTGGTTAACAAGTTGGCTTGAGCTCGGCTCTTTAACGGGCTCGCTAGCCAAACTTATCGAGCCATGAGCTCGAGCTTATAAACAAACTCGAAAAATTTTCGAGCTCGAATTCTAATCTTATTTAAAGCTTATCAAGCCGACTTATTTATATTATAATTAATTATAATTATCATATATCACATTATCAATTTAATAATTTATCAAACTTTTCAAACGTGCTCAAGCATTCGAGTCGAGCTCAAACTTGACTTTCTTTAAATCAAATCAAACTCGAATTAAGCTCGAGCTCAATAGGATTTAAACAAACTTAACTCAATTAAGTCAAAACTGACTCCTTTATACCCCTATTCTAGATAGTTGATAAACATAAATAATCTTTTCAATTTATTTGAGACAATTATAGTAATATTAAAGTGAAATAGTAAAATTACTATAAAAAAATTATTATATAAAAAATTATGATAGATATTATAATTTTTTTTATATTTTAAAAAAATTAGATCGTAATTTTCTAGCAACGGTTGTACTCTACTAATGTGAGATATGAAAACAAAACTCTCAATACGATACTTCTCAAAAATGTGATCAAAATGTAATTATTCAAATGACAATTATGATGTGTTTTGGCAACTCCCTGAACAGCTTCATCACCCCAAACAAAACCTAAACTTGAAATTGTTGATTCTTTTTATGTCGGTGAAGTTAAACCAATCTAACAAAATGGGCAGCAGAGAATACGTCATATGGCTTTGATCAAAATAATCTCTCAAAGCAGCACACCATTGTTAGGAGGCCATCTTATATATGCAGGAAAAATTACTTTTTTCTTTTTTTTTTAAGCAAAAGAATGGCCAACTCATAGAAATATCGAATGATAATATATTTCTGAAGCACAAAATGTTTCTAACTCCTTAATTTATATACCTCAAGGAAAGCATTCCCCTCCCTAACATCTCTCTTACAAAAGAAGCTCCTGTCACCATAGGCAATCAGTTCCCACAGGGCTGGTCTTAACAGACTTTTTTACCAACTATTGAGAGGATTTAGAAACCATGAGATCCCTTTGCTTCTGATGAGGAAGTGGACATACCATGGCTTGAGCGCTTCCTTTTGTGGGTTCTCCATGTGATAATGTTGCCATACCAGCTGCTGCTACCATCACCGTCGCCATCATGTTCTTCTTTGCTGGGTGTCTGAAACAAAGATCTATACTTTCCTGGAGTCCTGCTAGACATATCGTCATTATCATCGCCATTGGTTTGCTCGCATTCCTTTGTTCGGAGATAGTCTGAGCAAACATTTCATCAGAGGTGGTCGACTCATATATATCAGAGAGGTGATCCCTTCTCCTTCCTTTGCTGGAAAATATCGACACGTCTTCGCCATTCTCAACAGCTTTCATCCACTGGAGATCGGTGAGCGGATCGGCATAAACCACTCTCGGCGTCGCCTCTTACCCAAAGCCTGATTGCTATCCTCACCTGCTAGCCCTTTGGTCTTGCCATCTATGTTCTTGAAATATACCCAATCAGGCACCTCAAATTCTTCCATCAGCCTCGACTTGTATCTCTCCCTATGCCTCCGTTCTTCATCCATCTTCTCGAATAACCAAAACTCCTCTTCATTCCGAGCAGCAAGCCGGTTTATTTCCCTCTCACTGGGAATATCTGTTCCAAACGAATCAGCTCCTCTTCGCATAATCTCCTCCAGCATCTCTCGCCTGTCCTGAGCTGCATGAAAAATCAATTTATCATACTAAAAATGCATATCAGAATCAAAATGAGTTAATAAAATAAAAGAGTTTGTGAAATACAGTTCTAGCAAAGGGGGATGGTCCATACTCATGGAGAAATATATGGAACAAGAGATTCATTGATAATAAATAGCACATAATTATGCCATTTCTTTTCACTTGTAGATTAACAAACCTGTAGAAGTAGTGTTGAACAATCCTGCCTGGATGACCTTGGCATCAATACCCATCTTCTGCTTTGCACGCTCTAAAATCACCTCTTCTATAGATCCCACACTTACCAGCACAAAGACACGAACCTCCTTCAGCTGGCCGATTCGATGAGCCCGGTCTTCTGCCTGCTGATCCATTTGAGGGTTCCAGTCACTGTCAAAGATAATAACAGTATCTGCAGTTTGCAAATTTAATCCGAGACCTCCAGCTCGAGTGCTTAAAAGAAACATGAAGTACTCTGAATCAGGCGCATTGAAGAGTTTCAGTTTAACCCCTCGATCTTCAGTCTTAGTTGAACCATCAAGCCTAAGATACTTGAAACCATAAATGTCCAAATAGATCTCAAGGATATTTATTAAGCGAGTCATCTGAGAAAAAAGTAGAATTCTATGACCAGCTCTTTTCAGTTTTGGAAGCAGCCGGTCAAGCAACTCAAATTTCCCTGATGCTCTAACAATCTGATCTCTCTGCCACATGTTATAATCTTCTACGAACAAAAACGGATGATTGCAACACTTTCTGAGCTGCATTGAATAATTCTGGAGACCCTTGGACCTTCCATTCCCTGCACATGGTTATTTCGAAACAAATTTTTAAATCTAATTTTGAAGGCAAGGAAAATTGTTGCACAAAAGAAAATAATAATTCAAGATGTATGATAAAAACACAGAACACAATATTTTTCAGAGGAACATATCTTTCTCTATTATATGAAAGATTTTCTCTCTTATATCCATCAAAGAGTTAGCAGTTCTCTATGTTTCTACAGCTGCCTATGTAAAATACTGAATCATGTTCTTTAGGAAAAGACCATTAAAATGGTTCTTGGAAGATTTTTTATCATCATCGGATGCTGCACATGAGATCAATGATGAGCTTTCTTACTAAGTAATTCTTGGCAGACATTTAAATATGATTTAATCATTCTTCCATGTTTAACTTCCAATAGTAAAATTGGAGCTTAACTAATACCTCATAAAAAAAAAGGGACCAAAGTCGATCCATTTAAACCCTAAATCCCGATATAAAAAAGCAAACATTGTATCAGGATTTGATAATATTTAACAGTTGTGAAGCGGAACAGTTTTCAAAATTTGATAATCAAAATTTACTAAATCTAGATTTACAGGATTTTTTAAATCTTGCAATCATTGCCTTCTCATTCTTATCCTAACTCTTAAATCATGGCAGTCGCAATGCTATATCAAGGTAGTAACAATGCCAAAATAGTAGATAATTAAATATTTAAGAAGGTTAATTAGGGAGTTATTAGATTTTAATTATGATTAGTAAACTACTATTAGTATTTAATTATGAATATTAAACCATTATAGTTAATAGAACCTTAATTGGACATAGTAATTGGCAATTAATTAATTATTCATACTAATTATATATTAATTACAATTTGTATCAAAATTTACTATTTTATTAGTCGTGGAAATTAAAATTAGAATTAATAACTAATTTGTAAATAACTAGAGTGATTATTAAGTAACATCTTACAAATCTAAGATATTATAAGTAAAGTTTTAAGAGTATTTAATTATAATAATTTATAACAATAAATTAATTGATCAATTAATCAAGCACATGAAATTATTAGCAGCTATTTTATGGTTAATTAGAAATAAATTAATCTTGACAAGTTACAAATCTATATATTACTTATTACTGATTAGCCTATAAGAAGTTTTAGTAACCAAGATGATAACTTAGATTAATTGAGGATTAAATAAGATTTAGTTGGGATAATTGATGAATGTGATTAATTAAGGGTTAAATACTAAATTATGCTACTTAAATATTGATTTTTTTCTTTTTTTTTATTGCCAAATATTTTTAATTTCTGTTTTTGAATACAAGAAATAAGAACATCCAAGCATTTGTTTTTTTGTGAAAATAAAAATAAAGTAGAAACAAAACACATCAAACATAGCCATGATATTTCCTAATTCCTTGAGATGCTTACCGAAAGAAAATATATATATATAAAAACTAATAAATATATAGATTAATTTATGCATCCATATCTTATTTCTTCATAGAACTTAACGTGTTGAAACTACTTAACAGTTCCATATGGTATAATGCAGGTTGCTTGTAAACTCAAAATCTTGCATATGAGTTCAATCAATAATAGGCTTGACTAGGTCCTTGCCATTGAAACATTCATATAATTGCAAGATTATGACTAATTATCCCAAAATCCTCCTTTTCTGTTCTCAAAGTCTACTTGCCTCATCTAATTTTCAGAACTTGCAGGTCTCAAGCCTACTTCTAGTTAGCATCCCTTTCAGTGAACCCTAAAATCTCAAACTCAACATCATGTTCTTTCCTACTACAATAAATCTTTCTTAAGATCATATACTAAAAATATAAATTAAAATCACTAAAACCAGCTTAAACATACCAGATTCTAGCCCAACCCTTCCAATATCTGTAATCTGCTGGTAGTATGCTTTCTGCCACGCAGACATATCACATTTTAATATCACTTGGGTTTTCCCTGGAAGATACTTTTCAACTTCATCCTTTTTTCTTCTGAGCAAAAATGGCCTTATAACCTGAACATATATATATGGTAAGCGACTTGATTAAAAGAATATAAAATAAAAAAACAATTGTAACAGAATCAGCTAAGAGATAATAGTGAAGTTAGAACTCACTTGATGTAAACGTTGAATAATCAATAGCTGTTCCTCATCTGTAAGACTAACCTCACACTTATCTGCAAATGGAGCATTAAACCATTCCTCGAAATTTTGTACTGAATTAAATATGCTAGGTAGAAGGAAATTAAGTAATGACCACAGTTCCTGAAGAGTATTTTACCAGTCAAAGAAGTCTCCGCCTAATATGAAAGCTGGGACAGGTAGCCATTATTGTAAGAAATACACCATTAAGAGTAGGATAGAAGAGTGCTGAAAAGAAATATATTACAACCTCCTCTTTTTCTAGCATTATGGAAGAAGAATGATAATGGCTTGAAGAAGATTTTAGTGCTTTCTCCGTAACTATGGAATCAAAGTGTCATGGAGAAGACGGTTGTACAAGACTAAGCAAATTGAGCTAATAAATTTGATGCCCATGCAATAAGCACACAAGAAACGTTAAAAAGAAAAGGAAAGTAAAACAATATTGTTTTCAGGTAATACTAGAAAAATTGACATGTAGCTAATTCAACCAAAATATCAACGAATTGAGATCTTTTATCTTAGTGCCAAACACGGATTATGCATCCTATCGTAGTAATTTTCATAGTATTTTTATTATCGGTTTATATTTACTCTTTATTTTAATTATTAGTTTATGATAAGTTAAATTAAGTCTTATCTTGCAAGACCTATCATAACTAGAGATCCAGGGGTTATCAGGTTATGTAATAATCAAGCTGTTTAATCCTCTAAAACAATCATTACTATATTCATCTATAAATGTGCTAAAAATGGTCATGTTGATCCCTTTTGCGCTTCTCTCTCTCTCTCAAACCCTCTCTCCCTCCTCCCTCCTCTCTCAACGAATTGATGTGAACAAATTTGATTTATGTCATATGTTAGTATTTTATTTGAATTATCATTGTAATTTTATTATTAGCTTTAGTCTTTATTCTATTTTCCATACACAATATGGCCATTTGTCAATTTATGATAAATTTGATTACTAACCATGTTTTATAGGATATTCCATTAAAAATAGAGGACCAAGAATCATATGATAAGATTATGATAATTAAGTAAAATGATGCCTATCATATCTCTTTCTTCTTAGAAGTTCTGTGCTTGATTCTTCACTCTTCTTCCCTTTAATTCGCTCTCTTATTTTCTCTTACTCCATGAATTATTCAAAGCTTCCAATAAATATTTGATCTTGTTAATAAAACACAATGGAGAAGAAGGATTCATTTAGCCAACCCCATGTAGTGGGATATAGGCTTGTTGTTGTTGTTGTGTTAAATTCCGCATTAATGAGAATGATAATAGAAGCAAAAAATCTTTATTGATGATGTGAAAAGGATTCTCTCTGTTAATCCCTTTGTTTACAGGGTGGAATGTGGCTTTTATATAATCTACATCAACCATCATATATTAATCCAAGAGCACGTTGGAAGGTCAAATTAATGATATTAACTATCAGGTAGGAGATGGGATGTTAAGAGTACCTTAACAAGGAAAAAGAGGGTGAGGAAGAATGTAGCTATGGCATACCAAATGTCATATAAAAAATAAAAAAATAAAAAAAACAACAAAGAAGCAAGTCCAATGATCTACACGCTCTCATTATTTTAAAGAAATTACCAAAACGATCTATAAATTATTTATGTTAATCCATTTTAGCCTCAAACTTTTCTTATTGTCCAAGTTAATTCAATTTATCAAATTAAAACATTAAACTTCTTTTGTCATCCCACATGTATGGAATCGAAAATACTAGCAGGTGACCAAAGGCAATTTGAACCTTTCTTGAAAAAAAAAACTTATAAATCCTCAAAAATAGAGAGTTAAGCAAATCAAATATGAGTCGAGATACTCTATAGTGGCAAGAGAGTTAAGAAATGGTGGTGAGAGCAAATAATTCTCTACAATGATAAGAATTGGCATCTCCTTGAGACTACTACTACTCTATTCATTAAGAGGAATATTCCAAAAAAATTTTTGGGGGAAGTAGCTTTAATTGCAACATTCCTAATAAACTATCTTTTCAATAGAATTTAGAAAATAACATATATAATGAAACCCCTTGCATAAATTTTCTTGAAATAAAATATTGAGTCTCAACAAAGATTTTTTAGAAGCATTTCTTATTTCCATCAAAACCATTAAAACATGAAATTTAGTCCAAGAGCCCTAAAATGTATGTTTCTTGTATACTTCTTGACTAAAAGAGACACTTTTTACAATGATACAACAACAACAACAAGCCTTAATCCCACTAAGTGGGATCGACTACATGAATCCTTCTTCTCCATTGTGTCCTATTATGTGTCAAATTCTCATTTAATTCAAGTATACTAAGGTCATTTTTTATACATCTTAACCAAGTCTTTTTAGGTCTACCTCTACCTTTCTTAACATAAGACAAATCTAATGCATATACTCTCTTGGCGGGTCATTGGACGGAAACACTTTATGTGGCCAAAGGCGACTCTCTAATCTTCTCTTACAAGACCTACTCCAAATTTTTCCCGAACATACTCATTTTGCATTTTATCTCTAAGAGTAAATCCACTCATCCACCTAAGCATCCTCATCTCTGTAACACTTAACTTAGTCTTATGCTTCTCTTTTATTGGCCAACATTCTGCACTATAAGTCATTCGGTCTTACCACCATCTTATAAAATTTTCCTTAAGTTTAAGTGAAACTTTTCTATCACACAATAGGCCAGATGCATTCCTCCACTTCAACCTTCCAACTTGAATTCTACTAATAACATCTCATCTATTTCACCATCATTTTGAACAATAGAGCCTAAATATCAGATAAATCACTCTAATTAATGACTTGTTCAAATGTCACAACAACCACTAGAACTTCTACAACTAAAATTACACTCCATATAATCAATTTTAGATCTACTTAAACGAAAACTTTAGACTCTAAAGTTGACCTCCATAATTCAAGTTTCTCTTGGACTCCCTCTCTAGTCTTATCAACAAGAAGAATTTCATCAACAAAAAGCATACACCAAGGTACATCTTCCTGTAAATGCCTAGTAAGAACATCCATAACTAAAGTAAAAAGATAAGGGCTTAAAGCTGATCCTTGATGTAATCCAACTGAAATAGGAAAATATTTTGTCAATCCTCCGTGTTTGGACACAATGCTTGACTCTAGTATACATATCATAATGACTTGAATATAACCAATATTAACTCCTTTCTATTCACTCCCCAAAGAACATCTCTTGAAACTTTATCATAAGCTTTCTCTAAATCAATAAATATCATATGTAGATCCTCCTTTTCTCATCAAACCTCTTAACAAATATATAGCATCATCTATGAAACCAAAAACAACAACAACAACAAGCCTTAATCCCACTAGGTGGGGTCGGCTACATGAAACCAAACTAATTGTGAAAAACTTTTGTATCACATCGTAACCTATGCTCAATTACTCTCTCCATTAAAATGCACATTAACTTAATTCCTCTATAATTTGTACAATTTTGTGAACTCTCCAAAGAACACTTGTTACAATGATAATTTCAGAAAATTCTTCATATACTGAGACCATTGATGAAAATCAAGGATTCACTAACCAAGGTTGTCTTTAGGGGAAGTCTTAGAATGAAAATAACTTTTAATTTTCTATAGCTTAACCTCCCAATCAAACCAAATTACATAGTTTCAAGTGGTTTGAGACTTCCTATGTGGTCCCCTCCAACAATAATCCTAGTAAAAGCCTATCTAATGAATCTAAATCATTACTACAAATATATTGAAAAAGTAGAAAAAAGTCCAACACTAAACCAAAGCATGCTCTCCCATTAAACTGAGTAAATGTGGCATAACATCTACCCCCATTAGATTTTAATTAAGATTTCATTACTAATTTTTTTACCGATTACTTTACTATACCTTCCAAAGAAAAAAAATCTAATCATTTGGAGAAGTACAAAGTAGTTAGTAGTCAATGTTATAATGTTGAGCTAACTTTGATCAAAGGATCCAAAGGAGTGGCATTATGAAGCTTTTGATAACAAATTATCCATCAATATCACACACAACCAGTCCAAAATGACTGAACCAAACACATAGAAATCAATCAACACTTCAAAAAAAAAAAGAAAAAAAAGAAAAGGAAGTGGATTGAAATGTATCCCTTATGTCCAATAAACACACAAGGAGACTGACATCTTAATAAAAAGATTATCAAGCTTTACAGTTCAAAATATCTCCTCTCAACTAAGTATGAAAAATATTAACTTTATAGCTTGAAGGTCTTTAGCAGGTTTTTCCATGAGCTAGATTGACAAGCAATTGCATTGCAAGCTGGTGTTCCATCATTGTACATGCAATCCGTAAATAAATTCTCTCTAGATTCAGAAGGATAAATGTTTGTAAGCTGTAGAATATTATCCTTGTAGACGCAAATATAAAAACATGGTTAAGTACTTATATATTCTAATCCTAGAAATTTCTTCATGTGATAATTATGTAGTTTGTTATTACCATAGAAATTACAAAAAAATCTAGAATCAATATCGGATGCAAGGTCCTCAATAAAATACATAAACAATTCAAATTACTCCTCTCTTCATGTTTTTATTTTGTTTATGTTCTAACAGTATATTAAAAACTTTTTGGTCATTCATATTTATTAATTTTAAAAATAAAGAAGGATAATCAATCAATTGATCTTCATTGCTTGTCAAGCTACCTATCTCATGCTGCTAATAAAGCTGATCGAATTACTGAACACCTCTAAAGACATCCTGTAACAATTTATACTATTATCATCAAATTATTTCTTTAGTAGAACGAAGCAGGATTTTTAAACATCAAGGCATCTTTTGGCGTAAAAGTTGTGATTTCCTTAAAAACTCTTAGAGTTAGGAGTGCTCGTATAAAAGGACTCCTAAAATAGCTGATCTCTTGGTAAGTCACACTAATGGGATAAAACCGTAAGAGACCTTACTTGTTACAGATTGATCCTCTTTCGAGTGCATTTCAAAGTCTCTTAGAATGATCAAAAACCACATCCATGTAGCCCCATTCATGCTCCCCATCTAGCATCATTTTTGATAACAATGTGATCTTCTAGCATAAACGATTTGTTTTTCCTTAAGCCCTTAGGCCATCACTAGTCTTCGCAATTCTCAATCTCCCTATTGAAAATGAACGTCCGTATTTAGGTGGACTTTGAGCGATGTCATGGACACCATTATCTCTGATGCTCCCACTTTGTTGACACCATCAACCAAGATTGTTGTTTGATCAAAAGGTAAGTGAGTTGAGTTGGGAAAAGGTTGTTTTGAGAAAAAAGTCCAAATCAAACTTAACTTATTTAAAGTGTTTTAAATTACTCAATTAATTTTAAAAAAATGAATAAAAAACACGCACCAAACACATTCATTCATTTCTCATATTTTTAAAATTAAAAGAAAATAACAATAAGGGATGTGAAATAAGTTTTAAAGATTTAATATGGTGTAATACTAAATTGAACATTAAAAAGACAAAAATTGACACTAAAACAACCATTTTGGTCATTTACTCTATTATTTAATACAACTTTGATTTTACAAACATATTCTATTTCAAAAATAAACATTGATGACTTATAAAAGAAAAAAATGGTAACATACATGGTATCACACAGGCACACACCCCTATGATCATGCAGATGCAGGGTGCAAGCATTCATAGAAACCTATTAAATCAGATTGTTCCTTTGTTGCAAATTAACTTTCCCTTTACACAGCTTTAGCATAATACAAGCACCACTACAACTATGAAAAAAAATTGCCTTGTCTTGCCTATTCAGATAGCGATATAATGCAAAAGATATCAATCTAGCCAGCAGAGACCAAAACTTTTCTTCGGCGTCCTTTCAGGCCATGAAAGCAGAAAGAAATAATTTAAATATTGAAATGAGTACCATCTACATGAAATTGGCTACTAACTTACCCAGAGGCCAACGTTCGTGCAAGAGCACATTCATGATTTAAGCGATGTCCTTCATCAACTATCATATAGCACCAATGAATCTTCCTAAGAAAAACTTTATCTTTCATTACAAGGTCATAGTGGTGATCAAAACGTTAAATTTTCCTTCTCCAGAAATCTCTTCTCTTATTGCCTTTCTTTCATTTACCCTCCATCATATAAAACAGTTGAAATACTGCAGCAACAGGTCAACGTCAAAAAAAAAATAATCCTTCCGATGATTTCTAAGCTAAAAAAAAGTAATACCTTGGCAAGTTGCAAATTCATTAAGCCAGTTTGGCAATACGGCCTTGGAGCTATGATCATGTGGGACCATTCACACATTTGTTCTCCATCAGATATGCAATTAGTGCAATGGCCTGAATTGTCTTACCCAGACCCATCTCATCAGCAAGGATACCATTTAGATTGTTGTTAAACAAAGAAAAGCATCCATTGAAGTCCTTCTGATAAGATCTTAATTCTCCACCCTGGAGCATAGCAGCTGCTCAGTTACCTGAGAAATATGCAGAAGTTATGAAAATGGACAAGAGAGAAACACCCTATTTTATGTAAGATTTGTGCAACTTAACTAATGAATACTATTAACCATGAATTTACATGTAGAACCGCATGTTTGCCCTCACACAAAAACAAAACAATGAATGAATGTGAAAAATTTACAAAATGCCAGCACGCTAGTTAATATTTTACTGCATTACAGATCATGGCGCATTCTTGTGTTAGTTGCACAGTTTAATTTTGGCAGTAAGTTGATATGAAATAAAGGAAATACTCTCATAAAATTTGAAACTCATAACTGAAATCAAATAAAATGTTGCAAGTCAATCATCACTCAAATGCCATCAAACAACTCAATTTTCTATGAAAGTACATTTAAATTCTCTAAGATTTTATTGATGCAAAGTATAATAAAATGCACAAAAATCACACAAAACAAATTCATAACTTTTAATTTGAAATTTTCATAAAGATGAAATTGGAGGCACAAAAAAATCCAAGTAGAAAGCTTTATTAAAAAATAACCCGTAAAAAATTAGGAAACATAAAGGTATATAATCAATTGAAAATTATGAACCCATAGAAGTCCAGATTGTCCAATTTGAATAAAATCAATCATTCATAAGCTCATAACACGATTTTAAAAATATAAAGGATAAAAGAAACAAAATCAAATCTCACACTTATAAAGGATATCATATCTTGTTGATATCTCCAATCTCTCAATTGATCAAAAGAAAGAAGTAGGTTTTAAAAAATAACTTTCACATGATTTAAGACCCCTTTCATTGTTTGGTTTAAATCAACTAGTGTTTGGAACTAGACCAAACCAAACAACAAACTTGAAATCAAGATCAAACCTGCATAATGGAAAACAAAGCCAAGCTGCTAGGTTCAGTTTCCGCTGAAGAACATAAATCTTAAGGTATTAGTTTTTCGATTTCAATTAGGTTTAGTGTGATTCACTTTGATTTAAAGTGGATTTCTGGTTGGATTTAATTTGAAAATTCTGTTCAGACGTGATGGATCTTTTAAAACAGATAATGTTAGGGGAAAAGTTTAAAAAAAAAAAAAATGGAAACCTTCGTTGAAGGTCCATCTAGGTAATTGGGTTTTCAAGCAATAACTGAGGACTATTTATATTGTACCATTAATCTGATAATATGCTGGTCAGCACTTAGAAATACAAATTTCTTTTTTAATTATACTCAATCTGTTAGGTTTATTTTTTACTTTGGTAAAATGTCAAACCTAAGCTAAACCAAATAATTTTTAGACAAAATATCAAACTGAACAAATCAAATCTAAATCAAACCAAACCAAATGATTAGTTTAACTGGTTTGGTTATGATTGTTTGATTAATTGGTTTTCTGCACACCCGATTTTACAACCACAAAAGGTACAGTTGTATATAAAACCATGCAGGAATTCCAATATAAAATTCTAGATACTGAAAATGAGCAAAGCCAGCCAAAAACTACCCTTTACATTCACATTATATATCTTGAAAAAATCTGAACCTAAATTGTAGGGTCAACAAGGAAGCTTCTGCAAAGTGACAAAATGAAGCTTGTATGTAGAATACTAGATGAGGAAGGTTGTATACTACAATTTAATCCAAATAGTTACAGAACTCATAAAAAATTTATAAAACAGCTTTCCTACAATATATAAAAAAGAATTTGAAATATAATAAAAATATTATTATTTTTTTAGGGCACACGCATCAGTTTTATGTTTTACAAGGTCATACCTATGGATAAAAAGATGAGAAAAAGTTAAGCAAGCGTAAAACTCCAGCACTCTTTGTTAAGAGGTTACTAAAGTTAGTTCTTAACAAGCTAGAGACAGAAGAAAAAAATGAGGCCCATTCAAAACTGCTAAATTCTCAAACAAAGAAATTTTCTTATCAATGGAACCCAAAATAACAATCTGTTTTCCAATCATATTTGAGGTTTCCATTTTTCAAGAGTGCAACCCATGCATGCTGCCGACAATATAAAGGCTAGCCAGCATAACTTCAGTAACTTGATCATTACCTTTTCCTGAATGGAGTGAACAGCAGAATTATATTGCCTTTGTCCTTCAAGAAAATCATTTGTCTGAAAATCTGGGCCAGCCTCGATATCAACAATATCCTTATCTTCATCTAAAGTTAGTTCTCCGGGAGTTTCAGTTTTGGAGAGATCAAGGATCATGCTCAGAACCTATTAAAACTTCAAGGTCATCAAAATATCTTCTTTCTGTCTCTGGACAGCAGCACCAAGGCCAACAAGAAGCTCATTTGTTTTCCAAGAAGCATGGTCAGCCTCTCATTCTTGCTTCAACTAATCTCATGTAAGCCTCTTGATCATCTGCTTTTAATGCCTGAAACCTCAACTTTTCTGCACGAGTAGCTCGTTGCCTTTGCCTTGCATGCCATGCCTACATGCATACTTTACCAAGTCAGGATAAAACCTTCATGCTGACAGATACTAAAATGAGTTCACTTAGCCAGTTCAAAAATCATTATTTCAGGAAATTCCAAGAAAAGTATAAGTGTAGGATGGAATCCCATCCATGAGATCAAACAAGCTGCTTATTCAATCAGGAAAACAATCATCATCTGCAATGATGATTATACTCAAGAAGCATAAATTGAAAGAAAATGCTCTAATATATGAATTCATAACATCAATCCGATTAAGCAAGCATTTATTCAAACCTGAACGCCATCATTCTTCTGTTTTCTTCGTTTCAAAGCAGCTTGTGCTTGCAATTGAAACTCACGAGCAGCATTAAGTATTTCTGCAAAAAATTTTCTCTTTTTGGTCTCCATGCGATTCTTTTCTTCCTCTTCAAGCCTAGAAAGCCTCTGAAAACAAAATCAGTGCAATGAGAAAAATCTTAGATTGCCGTAGCAAATAGCTGAAGAGCAGAGAGAATAACAAAGTGCAATATATAACCTCTGCATCTCTTTTTTTTCTCTGACGATCATCAACTTCCATTGCATAAGTATCTCCAATGCCATACATGCTAAAAGGATGTCTCAGGCGCATCATTCCCCAGTCAAACAACTGTTTTTCAGGATATGCACATTTTCCAGTACTAACCAGTACCTTTCTCTGTAATTCTACTAACTGAAACAAGAAAGTATTCACCATGACAACCATTTTGACGGAAGCTTCATAAAACAAAAGAAAAAAAACCATATTAGGTAAAGAAACGTAACGTTGAGATTGTTCATTTTGGAAGGGCATTAAGTCCATCGGGTATTTGGAATACCCTCAAAGGCTCACATCTTTTAAGATGCAAATCTACACACTTTCCATAATTATGGCCTGTAGTGAGAGACTAAACTAATTAAAATACCCTCAACTTAATGAAGTTTAAGTGCAGTTCATTCTCTCTATTCTGATCAAGCAGCAGGCCTGGCACCAGATGGAATTTATCAGGGTCAGTGGGTCAACCAGTAAACATATATTTTATGCCAGTAAGAACGCAAGGGAGAATGAAAAGGTATATTCATCACCAAAATATCAAGTTAATGGAGAAAGAAACGGAAAACATTAATATGGACTTGCTTTCTAATCAAATGGAAAAAAATGATAGGCCTACTTAAGGGGGTTTGAAACAAAAAAAAAAAGATGAAACAAATTTGTGTACTCCAAGGGAGTTATTTACCATTTTCAGAAATAATAAAAACATTCTTCTAGCAGAAAAGTTCAAATAAGAATATGTAAAATTTCTATTTGTGAAAGTTCACTATATGTCACGTTCATTAACAAAGTTATAAAGCTTGAAAACCATAATTACAATGAGGCCGTTTGGTTGCAAGAAAACTTTAAATTCATGCATTTTGAATAATCAGAATTGTTTATAAAATAAATGCATGGGAACATTTTTTTTGGTTGGGTGTAGAGTATATAGTCTGATACACTACTGAAATGTGACGGAAAGATTACCCACTTAATGTTTTTACATTGATAAAAAGAATAAGGGATAAAGTAATTGTCTTAGGCCTATTATTTAAGATGGCTCAATTAAAATTGTCATATAATTTTATTTGAGTACAATTTTGATTAGTTTATCTAACTAATACAATCCATGTTAAAACCTAGGGACTACTAAACTATCACACCCATACCATATTAATCATTATGATCAGCAAATCATCCACCTAAAACACCATAATATTTTTATAAAAAAACAAAACAATGTTTATCAAGACAACATGATTCAATAATAAGCATAAGTATCAAAACTTTTTATCACCATTTCTACAACAAAACATTTGATTGTTCTCTTAAAATATTTTTATCTGTAACATCATTGTGATTATGCTTGGAATATGCTTCAATTAATGGCTCTAATATATCTAATTTTATAGATGAAAGTTTCTATGCAAATTTTTCAAGATTAAATCAGAATACAAATCATTTTATAAAAAAATAAAAAATATTTATTTACTTCTAACAACCACAATACAACCTCTTCAAGAAATAATTATATAAATTGAATAGTGATTAAAAATTTTATTTCATAACCATGATTGAGATGGTTGAGAATGATGAGATATCGATGTTCAGGCTAAACCACGAAGGCTATGTCTACGTTGCGAATTTTGATAGAGGCCTATGTATTTGTGATTAGAGCTTGCTTGACAAATAAGGCTGGTATCCACTCACAAATGCTTGAGTTGAAGTCATTCTCCCTCATGAGACTCAAACCCAACCCCACCTCTACTATGATTTCCATTGTGATCCTTCTCTCTGTTATTGCCTTAACCCACAATTGAAGGGCCATGGGCAAGGGTATTTGCATACACGACCTGTTCACTATAGCCATCGAGCATCCTCACCTTGCCGCCTTACTCCCTTAACCAACAATCGTTGAACCTCCCTACTCATCATCCTCTTTTCTTGACTTAAAGCTAACTGAACGTTGTGGGCTCTGAAAATTCACCACCGACCTCTCGATTAAGAGAGTGATTTAATGTCGATTAAATTTTCAGAAAGCAGATAGAATAGTAGATAAGACACAACCCAGAGATTTCTCCCTCATTTTGTGAGGATTTTAGATCTAATTTCAAGTTTCCTATGGGTGCAAACACCTATAGTTAATTACCCCTCCCAATGATGAAAGAGAATTTTCGATTAAGATTAGTCATTAGATCGCTAAATGCGTAGCATATAGTAGCAACATGTGGAGTTTTGGAATTTAGATTTATGAAATTCATCATCCTTTAATTTGAAGCGAAAGGTTGGGGGAATGATGGCGCGCCCGATCAAGATCTCATGGTTCCATCATCCCGGGCTATCGTGATCCCTAATCTACTTAATCGAAGAGTAACTCAACGACGAAGGATCTTGTCGGGTCATGGGTTAGTTGCGTCCAAAGAGACCTTGTAGAGTGGTGTTTGTCAGGAGACAAGTCATGTCTATCTTAGTGACATAAGCTTTTTTCATCAGTACACCTTATAGTTCACAACTCAAGATACAGTGGAGCATACGGCTACAATCGAAGTAATATAATGTCATTTGAGCAACGTCGAGAATTATGATGAACCGCATTATATATGGAACCTAATAAAACCACGCAGATAGAAGACACGGCCAGCCCCTACTAGAGATTGATTGAGTGAAAATAGAATTGATTTGATATTCTTTTGGAAGTTTTCTTAATTACAATGACAAACAAGACAAGGTGAGTTGAGTGAAGTTTACTTTAAGTTTTTATAGATTGAATTTCATTTAGACATTTATAGCTTAATATCATATTAGATCTCGTATATTGATTGATACTTAATTTAAGTAAATTTGATATGAAATTGCAATGACATTTTGATGAAAATATCCCATCCGGTTGAAATCTCCATTTAACACAGCCATTATCATGGTAGATGTCTTATTTTGCTATTCCAGATCCTGTCAACTCTATTAATTTAATAATAGAGGATCATATATACTATCATATGACATAATTACCTTCTTAAATATTTTACTAAGTTGAAATTCTTATAATAATATTATTGAATTTTTAAGTTTTGTAACCAACGCGCAAGACAACCAGAATCAACCCCGGCGTCCTCGCACTAAGTTTAAACATTCAGAGTAGTGTCGGAACCCATGCGAGTACTTCAATTTAAGTGTTCATATAAACTCTTAAATAATTTAGTGTATTTTGATACCAACGATTTGATATGAATTTCGAAGCACTTAAATTCAATTAAAAAGTTTATCTTATGATACAAGCATATCAAGTTAAATTCATCTGGATATTTATACGAGTTTTAAAAATATTCAAGTTAAATTTAATAAATACCTTATGAAGCATGTGATGTGTACGGATAGATAAGATTAGAGAGTCGCTTAGATGGTTTACACATAAAGCGCCAACCGTCATGACTCAGTTAGAGAGTAGATGATTAGATTTGCTTTTCTTAAGAAAGGTAAGGTAGACCTAAAAGACTTGGTTAAGATGTATAAAAAATAACCTTAGTATACTTGAATTAAATGAGAATTTGATACATAATAGGACACAATGGAGATGAAGGATTCATGTAATCGACCACACTTAGTGGGATAAAGGCTTTGTTGTTGTTGTTGTTAAAACATGTGATGTTTATTTAGAACTAAAATTAACGTCTCTTGTTTGCTTCTAATTTTATGTTGCTGATTCGGTGGAGTAAGTTGTAGGTTTCATTCATATTCGGCTTCAACTCTTTTAAATGTTTTATGACACAGTGTATTTCTTATTCATTCAAGTATTTTGCTTACATTGGATAGACATTTAATTTGTCGTAGACTATTGTCAGTCAGATGATTGTAAACTCAATCTTATCTCAATAACTTATTATATTGTACTTTATTCAATTATTAATCTTATTACTCGTTTAGGATTCAAATATTATTCCTTAACTATCTCTAATTTGATTAAATTTCACTAACCTTCTGGCATCGTCCTCAGGTATGCTTGAGTCTAGTCTTCATCATGCTTAAAAAAGATGATAGCAAGTGTCATGTGACATTACAACTAGAGAATTTTCTAAACCTACCACGCTTAAGAAAGCGTACATAGGCCTTCAATACCTACGTAAAGGGGGCAAGAATATGGTTTCCTCACCATCTTGAAACAACATGCACAAATACTTATATTGAAGTATATATTTGCAATTGTATTGGAGCAGAAGTACAAAAATTTAATATATTAAGTATATACAAAGGTGTTTGGAATGAAATTCCGGCAGCCTCCTGACGTCATCCCCGTGTAGGAGGCTGCATCGGGAGTGCTGAAGCCTTTCCACCATGCTTATGAGAAGCATGCATGGTAAGTGTATTGTGACACCACGGCTTAAGAGGTCTTCCAAACCCATCACACTTAAGAAAGAGTGTATAGGCCTTCAATACCTGCGTAAAGATGATTCTGGTTTCCTTGTCATGCTGAAGCAGTATGAACGAATATTTATATCTAGCAAATACATGCAATTATATTGAAACAGTAAGTACAAATTAAGATACTAAGCAAGCATATGCACAGGTATAGAAATGAAATTCGACAATATCCCGACATCATCCCCGTATAAGAGGCTGCATCGAAAGTACTAGGACATTCCCACCATACTTATGGGAAACGTGCATAGTCAGTGTGTTGCGACACTACGGCTTAAAGGTCTTCCAAACCCACCAAACTTAAGAAAGTGTGCATAGACCTTCAATACCTACATAAGAAACATCCTGATTTCCTTACCATGCTGAAACAACATGAACGAGTACTTAAGTCTAGCAAATTTTCCTGCTGTACTGGAGCAATAAGATGGTGCTTAAGACTTTTGGCATTAATTACAATTTCATCTTTTACATATACATGAAGACGAAATGATTAGGATTCAAATGTGTTACTTCCTCATGCGAATCACTATTTCATACATTTTTCTTTGCCACCACTAAATAGCAAATGATGATGTAGAGACCCACAAAACCTTTACGCTACTTCATCATTTTTTTATATTAAACATCAAGATACCGTGACTTTCTTCAGATTCGGTGAATGAAATAGGAATTTGATGACCAAGTATAGCCAAATTTCAGCCTTTGACAACGTGTAGAAGGCAGATTAAAAATAAGAACACATGAAACATTTCTTCTTTTCCATCCCTTCTCAAATTGGACAAATGAAGTGGCGAGCTTTGTGTATGCATGGAAATAAAGAAGCTATGATGTAGGTTGAACTATCCCATCATATTATGACTCTTACCATCACTTCATTCAAAATTTGTCCCTTGAGAATATCAATCGAAAAATGGTAGCATAAATTTTCTACCGGCCTCAAACTCTCATTTCACCGTTCTCATATTCAATACTAAGATATTATCAACTTCTCCAAATCCTACGATAATTCAATAATAGGATACAAACAGGTTTTAACCTCCTATGATACAAAAGAAAGGAAGCACCAACATTGAATACCACAATAACCAAATCTCATCCTTTTTTTTATCAAACAATCAAAACAGAAAGTTTGGATTTCATAAAACCCCAATCTTTATCAAACTTGTTATAGCAAAGCAAAATAAGGAGACTTGGAAGATGGAGAGACGAAGGAATCTGTGTGAGATGAGCTTCACGACAAAGAAGGTTGGAACAAGATGCTAGGTTGAGCGACAGGGAAGGATACTTGCAACTTGAAGGAGATTTGCGCGAGTTGGAGCAGCCGGAATTGCAATTCAGCTTGCTATTTTTTTTTTGGTTGGGAGAGAGGGTCGGCCGACAGTTGTTGTTCGGACGAGTGAACGGGAGAGGGAGGTGGAAATCGGGAAGGTAGCTGAGGGTTGGAGCTTGTGTGACTGTGAAGTTGAGACAGGGTTCAATCAAGAGCTACAACGAGGAGGATCTTGCTGTTTGCGTGCACAGAGTGGAGGAGTTTTGTCGGGTTTAGAGAACTTCGGTTTGGAGGGAAGAGTCTCGTTCACTTGGCTACATGAGCAAGGGAATCGAACAGAAGGAGGGGGTTGCTCGTTCGGTTTAGAAACTCCAACCGAGAGGAATCAATGTGCGGCTGTGAATAGGAGTTCTCAGGTTAGGGCTAGGTGTTAGGATATATATATAGGGCCTTTTTTATTTGAGTGTTTAATTAACCCTAATTCAGATTTTGCAATGACAAAATCATAAGATATATATAGTTATCTTTAATTCTGACGCAACGCCGCCTGTTTATGATCGGAGATATTTGGTTCAAATCGTCGAATCAAGTTAATTTCGGTCAAAATTGCGATTGCGCTCGACGCTTCGAGCAGGACCAATGATCCTCATCGATAGGTGATTTTTGACTTTTTTGATAACGCGCGAATTTTGTGAACGGAGGTCATTTGGCGTATCCTTCGACATCGAATGCATATGACATGCTCTCCTTTTAAAGTCGATCTTCATATTATGCAATATTTCTCATTCGACGTTTAATGATTCATTCATCGAATATCATTTCAACTAATTTCGACGACGTCCAGTGTATTTCAGCTTCGATTTGCGCGCTTCTGCATCCAAAGTCCGTCAAATTTGCTTCATAAATCTAATTCGACTCATGGATCATATCTGAAGGTCAACAAACGTCACCTTCCTCTTCCTCTGCTTATCAAAAGCCATTAGAAACGGTAAGCTCTCTTACCTCCCTCCTTTTTCTTTCTTCCTACTTTGACACAGTTGCCTTGTCATTTGTCTTTCTCACATATATTAGATGAATTTAATTCTTGAATAAGTTTGGATTGAATAGAGCTAGACTCCTAGATAATGTAGAATTGACAGTCCTACCATTATAATTATATTATTAGACACACATGAAACCGTTTCATATTTTTTACATAATAAAATAGTATATTTCATGAATAGATTTTTGCAATTGGATTGGCCCTTATCAAGTTGGCAACAAAACTAATTTGTCAGCTAAACAATCTAACTTTAGCCAAATCATACATGAAATCTTTTGTTTATCAACAAATTAAGCCTTTATTTGGTAATATTGTGTTGCTTTCATGTTAACATAATTTAGTGCAAAATAATGTGATCATTATTACCATAATGAAGGGCTAGTTACTCTACAAAGAGTAAATATGATGCAATAAAATAAGAACTAGTTGGCAATTCTAATAATTTAACTCAGACAAGATTAATTATATCTTGATTGGCCCATTTTGCACATTTTCTCCTTATTGTGTAAACTTAGACCTGAAAATTAAGTCTGGTCGTTTGGTCATGTTAGAGTAGTGGCCAATAAATGCCCAAATTTAGAATTACCAATTAAGTTGATGTGATCAAACTACAAGTATTACGTTATGATGCATGCAATTGATAAACCTAATAGCCAACTATCATTCATCCATAAAAAAATCTAATGCTTTGATACTAGCTCCTCAAAATTGATTAAGCTATTCAATAATTAATTGAGAATCTTGCCTACGATTCAAGAGAACCTTGACAAGATATCCACTGTGGTGGAGTGACATACTTCTTGTAAGTCAATATCATGAGTAATGGCAACCCAAAATTATTTAGCTTACTTCTACAACTTCACTTTAATAAATGTGCATACTAAATGTCATTCATTTCATGCCAAGCAAAGAAGTCGTCCATCTTTAACTCATAAATGTAAGCATGGAGATCTAATACATTGACCTCAATCCTTTGAGTGGGATCATGACAATCATCAATCAATGGGACAAGCATGTTTGACAGTATATGCTTTATATAAAACTTGGCTTGGTAAGTGGAATTATAATCAATAACATTGTAACAAGCATGATGTTGATAAATCAAGGTAGGTTTCCTAGCTTAAGCAATGTAAGTGTGACGTGTAGGCTAGTACAACTCTTTAAATAATTCGTCAAAAATCTTAGAATCAGTTCTAGTGAAAGGAAGATAATTTTGTGAGTAGCTATTCATCGAATGGATGACCCATTGGCATTTTTGAGTAAAAATATAAATTCATATATTTCAAAATGGTCTTGTAAAGTCTTAGTTTGTTAATGTTTCATTTAAGTTTATAATATACAAAAGTTACTCTTTAATTATTACTAATTAATTCATCAATGATTTGTTCATTGAATTGATCATTTTGGATAAGATACTCATTAAAATTATTTTGGACTTCCTGTGGAGTTCATGCAATGCTTACAAAGAATAATGAAGAAATATGCAAGAACTTTATAGGATATCTAAATGATATGAAAAAAGATTTCCTTGAAGCAAATATTAGCAAACATCATAACAAAATAATCAATTTTATTTTATCATAAAAAATCAAGTTTTGGGCCTGTAAGCATGCAAAAAATGACTCAGTTTTAAAAATATATATCAATTAGAAGGACTAATTTCAGTAGAGCACTCAATTCACTCACATGCAAATCTCACCAAAAGGACCAAGTAAATTTATGTTAGCATATTGGTGTTGGATCTTGACTAGAGTTAATTATGCATGATTAAACAAAAAAAATTCGATGGTTAAATCCGATTGCTTTGATTTAATCTCAAAGCACATAAACTAAGACATCAAATGCCCATACTAATGGTATGAATCTTTTTTATATTCTTGTAATTTGATTGTAAGTGTTCTTTCAATGTGTTTTTTTTTAAGGGTTCTTTCAATGCTAGCAATTTTCAGTATTCGCTCAATAACTAAAAATTAGACTAAGAACTTATATTGTTCATTTAGAAAAATTTCATTTTTTATCTTCTAACCATGTCAACTCAATCACTTGTGTATAAAAGATCAGGATATATAAATTGTTGGACAATGAATCCTGTTAGCACTACCTTTGAATGTAAAGGATCAAGCCATGAATAGTTATAGAACAATGGACCATGTCTACTCTACCACCTCACATAAACAATCAGATGTTTGATGATTACTGAGTAATGGGCCATGCATACTCCAGCACCACATATGGAGGATTGGTCTTTGAAATGCAATTTATGACTTCAGCTAGGAATATAACGAAAAATGAATATAACCGAAAATTAAGACTGATGACCTTACCTTATAACTAATGTTGTTAATTTGTATGCATGCTTTAGTTTTATATGATGGTGATCATGTAATGGGCCCTACTAAGCCTCAAAATGACTTAGAGCTTCGATAATGAAGAAACCCGAACAATAGAACTTAAGAACTTATCCTAAAGGTAGGGTAGCCTACTTGTAAGTCTATTTTAGTTTCTTGTATGATGGTGATCGTGTTAGGGACCTTGCCAACTCTCTCTCTTTTTTTTTGCAAATGATTAGGGCTTAAAATAAAACTTCTTTGATGATCGATAATCCCAAATATTAGGACTTATGGTTGTCTTTCAAGTAAAATGACCTAGAGAGTTTTCTAGCCAAAATGATTTTTTTCCATGAAAGAATTTAAAAGTCTTATGAATATTCTGCTAAGTATTTTGGCGAAAAGGCCTTAATTCACTATAGAAAAAGCTTGTTTGGCCGATGGCAGAAAATGAAAAGTATTCTTTTTACAATTTGTATAGTTGTTAAAGTGCCTACTCTATCAAGTCCACTCCTCGCTTGTGGAGGATCGAGCTTGTCCCATAAATTTTTTAGCATTTAAATCTAACCCTTTATATTTTCTTTAATTATAACTATTTATATAATTTGTAATAGGTAAAAAATAAAATACAACGTGCTTTGATGCGATCCTAAGAGGGTACAGGGCATTAAATTTATCTCCCAAATCATCTCAAAAATTATAAAACGTTTGAGGATTTTTTAATAATTTCTTTGGTAGTACATATATTTTTCCCCATTTATTGTGAAAATATTTTATATTTTTTTCGCAGAATTTTTTTGAATTTTCTGGATTTTCTCATCATTTTCATATTTCTCATATTTTTTGTGCCCTAAAAAATAACGCGTCTTATTCCAAACTTCTCAATCGAAGAGGGAGGCATACAAAATAAAAAAATATAAAATGAGTTCAGATGTCTTCCGAAGTGGAAGGATTCAAATTGTGTTAGCATTAGAAATTATGAATTACACACTTTACGATGTAAACAACAACAACAACAACAAGCCTTTATCCCATAGTGGGATCGGCGACATGAATCCTTTTTTTCATTGTCTTATTAAGTGTCAAATTCTTATTTAATTCTAATAAACTAAGGTCATTTTTTATACATCATAATCAAGTCTTATTTAATAAACAAAGAGGGTATAAGGCATTAAATTTATCTCCCAAATTATCTCAAAAATTTTAAAACGTTTGAGGATTTTTTAATAAATTTTTTTCTAGTACATATATTTTTCCCCATTTATTGTGAAAATGTTTTATATTTTTCGCAAATTTTTTTTGAATTTTCTTGATTTTCTCATCATTTTCATATTTCTCATTTTTTTGCGCCCCAAAAATAATGCGTCTTATTCCAAACTTCTCAATCGAAGAGGAACACATACAAAAATAAAAAATATATAAAATGAGTTCACATGTCTTCGGAAGTGGAAGGATTAAAATTGTGTTAGCATCGGAAATCATGCATTACACACTTTACGATGTAACTATCAACAACAACAAGCCTTTATCCCACTATGTGGGGTCGGCTACATGAATCCTTTTTCCATTGTCTTATTAAAGTGTCAAATTTTTATTTAATTCTAATAAACTAAGGTCATTTTTTATACATCATAATCAAGTATTTTAGGTCTACCTCTACCTTTCTTAACATAAGAATCTAATACATCTACTCTTCTAACTAAGTCATCATACGACCGACGCTCTATGTGGCCAAACCATCCAAGACGACTCTCTCTAATCTTCTTTGTCACTGGAGCTACTCCAACCTTATCATCTATATAATCATTTCACATTTTATCTTTAAGAGTAAAGCCACTCATCCACCTGAGCATCCTCATCTCTACAACACCAAATTTAATTTTATGTTTCTCTTTTATTAGCCAACATTTTGTGCAATAAGTCATTGTAGGTCTACCACCATCTTATAAAATTTTCCCTTAAGACTAAGTGATACTTTTTTTATCACACAACAGGCTACTTGCATTCCTCCATTTCAACCATCCAACTTGAATTCTACTAATAGCATCCCCATCTATTTCACCATCATTTTGAACAATAGACTTGAGATATCCAATACATTCACTCTTTTTAATGACTTGATCACCCAATGTCACAACCCCACCATTTGATCTTCTACAACTAAAATTACACTCCATACATTCAGTTTTAGATTTACTTAAACAAAAACCTTTAGACTCTAAGGTTGACCTCCATAATTTAAGTTTCCGTTGAACTCCCTCTCTAGCTTATCAACAAGAAGAACATCATCAGAAAAAAGCATGCACAAATGTACATCCTCTTGTAAATGCCTAGTAAGAACATCCATAACTAAAGCAAAAAGATATGGGCTTAAAGTCAATCCTTGATGTAATCCAACTGAAATAGGAAAATATTTGATCAATTCTCCTTGTGTTTGAACACAACTAACAGCTCTAGCATACATATCTACTTGAATATAGCCAATATTAACTCCTTTCTCTTCTAGAATTCTCCAAAGCACTTTTCTTGGAACTTTATCAAATGCTTTCTCCAAAACAACAAATATCATATGTAGATCCTCCTTACTTTCTCCATACTTCTCCATATACTTTAATTGACAAATGACACAAACTAATTTTGAGAAAGCCCATATCTTTTTGCTAAGTTCAATGAAATACTTTAATTGAAAAACATGCATGTTATTTTAATTAAAAGTTGTTTCTTGAATGATGATGGGGACTTAATCTAGACACATGTATGAATGTTTTTGCGCACTTCTCAATGGATCACATGCATGATTCTTTGATGCAACACACCATATGCCTTTTAAAGCATTGCTTTGTACACTTTACAATGACTCACATTGCACACTTTTTGACATACCATTTTGTTAATATTTATCCACGACTTCACTCATGAACATGCCTCCAAGGGTTCATTGAGCTTCATGCAATGAACAATTATATAACTCTTTATTGCATACTTTAAGATGCGATTTTTAGTTCCTTTTATGTTTTTGAACTTGTATTGATGATTACGTTTAATTATTTTTTTGTGGCTTGATAATCGTCTTCTTTGCCCAAAGTTTAAGAAAAATCTTGAAAATACTTCTAAGCCATATCAAGAAGGGGAAGGGGAAGTAGATCATTCTATCATGCTAATAAAAACATTTTGGGTGTAGTGAATGGTGCACCACAACGTATAAAATCTATCTCACTACACATATAAAGGTGTTTAGAGGCATTTGTGTAGTGTGTTATGTGCATTAAATCATCTAAAATAGATTCACCAATGCATCAAAATGACACAAATTGATAACTTTACAAGGTGCTTAAAGTTTCTCTCACATTTTCAACTCATCACTATGAGATTTTATAAGCGCATGAGTAAGAAAGAGGTGGGTGAGCTCATCAAGAGAGTATTACAAGAAGGAAGAAACAAAATGAAAGAGGGAGAAGATGAGCTTTTAAAAGTAATATATATATATAAAGAAATTGATCATAAATAGAAATGAGCCTAAAAAGACTAAAAAAAACTGCTTCAATTCTATTATTCCTTGATTTACTCCTCATAATTGGCTAACCAAGGCTTTTGTGGAATGATTTGACACACTTTAAGGCATTCAAAACCAATTGCAACTCTTGTTGGTGTCACAAACCATCGATCTTCCTCCAACGACCAACCCAAGCAGTCACCTTGGAAGAATCCAAAGAACTCCACAACTGCCGCTCTTCTATGCACTCACCATCCTTCCACAAGTACCGACAAATTTCTGTCAGTCTCTATTGCCAAGCCAAAGATAAAGGCCACAACAGTCTTCACCATTGTCAAGCATTACTAACTTCGATGGATTATTAATTATGACAAAATATAATTTTTTAACCAAGCTCATTGGTCAATAGATTACGACTCAACAAAACAGTAATCCCGTCATTTTTCAACAAACCAAATGCAAAATAAAAAAAATCCAAGTATAGACATTCATTGCAATTATAACAAATACTGCCAAACTAAAAAAAATAAAATCTACATATATGCATTGCAATTTAATTAATTTAAAATAATAATAATAATCAGTCAAAATGCATGCACCAAAGATGGGATTGTTATCTCAATTTGTGCTGCATAATTACCTTTAGACCATAGAGCTCAAGCAAGCACTTCATCTGCAAATCCTCCCCCCAACTTGATGGCAACCCTGTTTAGCCGAAACAAAATTAAGCATAAATTAGATAAAACCACTTGCACACAATAAAGTAGAAACATAACATCCCAAAATAACGACTACTTATTTGGGTGGTCAAATTTAAGAAACTCTTTTGTTGGTTAGACCTATGGAGCCTAGAAACATACCAACTCATTGTTAGAAGCATCAAATATTTACAGTAGCTTAAATTTAATGAGAAGTTTCAAAACTGCATGACTATCATATAACACCAAAAGAAAGACTGCTTATTCATGCATTCAAACTTAAGTTACTATTTTTGCTGGTAAGAACCGAGGCACCTAGAAAAATACTAACTCGTTGTTAGAAGCACCAAATACTTAACTTCAATTTAGTAAAAAGAATCAAAAAGTTCTTTACTATCCTCAATAATAGGATAAAAGCAATGAGGAGATTGCCGCATAGGGAAATTATTCATCAACGTCAACAACGCCAACAAAAAATAATTAGAATAATGTTATCAATGATAACCACAACATGCTACATTAATTCAATCAATATTGCACCATGCAAAAGTTGAACACAAATATCATTGAACTTATAGACATGGGGCTTATTTGAAATCAATTTTATTTTGTACTTTTATTTTTGGTTTTAAAAAAAGTATTTAAGGAAAAAAAAACTTGTTAATTTGGTGTATTTTTTATGTATTTTATTTTTTAAGAAAATAAATAAAATTATTTTTAAAAAGCTAAAACTTTTTTAGGTGTTTTTTATGAAAAATAACGATCACCGATGGCAGCTAGAATTCACTACCACTATAGCCAATCATCACCTCTATCGCTATTGCAAGTTATCATCACTGCTGACCATTGTTAGTGACAACTGGCACCATCAACACATAAAAATAAAAATAATATATTTTCAAGAGATATCAAGCATGATGTTAGCAACCACCATCACCTTGCTACCTTTCATAAAAGTTTTTGATTTAATTGCTAGTAATCTCGGTAAATGAAAGCATTCGTGTCACCCAATTTTGACAATAAGCAAGCACATGAGGATTACCTACAAACTTGGGATGAGAGATGAATAAAAAAATAATTTAAATCTAGCATGCCTGAAATTCAAATAGAGCAAAATTATCAAAGAAAAATGATAGTATGAAACATAACACAAAATAGTTCAATATTTACTTGATATAAAGTACAAATATAGAAGAATTACTAGAGGAAGGAAATGTTGTGAAACATAACACAACTATAATAACAACGAGTCTTTATCCCACTATGTGTGGCTAGCTTCATTAATCATTCTTCTTAATTGTGTCTTATTACACAAAACGGTTAAATATTTAGTTGGAAAAAAATTAAGGATGGTTCTAATTTAACTTCTCATAAGGGACACCTCGGATTTTATCCTGACAATATTTCAACTCCCTTTTTATTAGTTGTGTGTGCATCCATGAACTAACCAAAATAAACATATGATATGACTACAATAAGGTATATGACAACCATCTTAAAATACATGAACATATTGTAATACTCTAGAAGTTAGCATAGTCCATGTTGACTTATAAAAGTAAAAAAAAAATCACAAAGCTCAATCAAGATGATTTAAGCAGTAAGAGATAACCTTCAAGCTCTGTAAGACGATGCTGGATTAAGCTTTGAAAGCGACTCTCCTTTGTTTTCCTTAATGTTGTACTAGACAAGTGCTTATCTTGAAGCTCCACCAATGCATCTTCAAACTTTGAAATTAAATCACCTTCATGTGGGCCCCCATAAACCTACACAAGAGAATTACACATTCAAAAAACAAAAAACTAACAAAAATGACATAATAAAATAACAACATAAAAAATGTATTCAAATTACTTAAATAAGAGTTGTGGCAAGATTGATTATTCTTTAAACCCCCAAATAGAACATCTTAGAAATTCACAAAATAATCAGAAAAAGCATTTAAATAAATGCATAATTGCATTGAACTTTGATATCAAGCATAAAGAAAATATGAAAAATGCATATTAAGTTCTAGCAGGTAAAAATAACAGAAGAAGTGTTTCTGAATGACTTTCTTAATATAGTTTAATACACCAATCCAAAATTTAAAAAAAAATGAAATACATCCGTACAAAATAAATTAACAATAAGAATTCTTCAAATTTCCAATTGTCAATTTGCTGCCAAGATTCTGTTGAACAAAATTTTATAATCCGAGTAATAATGAAATACTTGGTGTGACTATTCATAATTTATGATAAATTTTTGATTGAAAACAAAATATAAATATAAGGAAGATGGAAACCAAGTTTATTATAATATGCAAGAATCACGATGCTCTTGCATTTCAGGTCTAAAACTCAAAACAAATACCTGATTTCTTCTAATGCAATATCAGTTGTTCTGCTAACATCCGCTTTATCTTGATCTGCATGCCTAAAATATGTAATTATTGAAAATATACTCTCAAAATCTTTCAATTACCAGTTATTACATAGTCTATATCCACTATCTAATATAACAATAGTGCAAACTGCAAACCCTTGCAACGCTACTTTCTTCTATTTCCAAAAATACTAGCTACAGTAAACAAAAATGGTAATACAAGCAAAAAATCCTTCCAAACCCCGAAAAATTTAATCTCCCCTAATCGTTCAGCTACTCGCCCTAAGTCTCACCTTCTAGAGAGTGACAACCACAACAAAAGGCCGGTGCTCAACTTATACCAAAAGCGTTTCCACCTTGAGAACTCCTTCCGATGTCAAATAATGAAATACGATAGAAAGTCCATGAGGAGCAGCGTTAGAGAACGAACCGAATCGTGCGAGGCGCTAGGAGCATCGAGCTCCTCCACTACCGCAGGCTCGCCATCTGAGAGTATCCCGTTGGCGGCAATGGAAGAAATAGCGTGAAAAACATCGGGAGGAAGCGGAAGGTTACGAGAGATGAGATTGAGCGCACCGACCAGCGTATTCGTCTTTTCCGTGTGGTCTACTGGGGTAAAGACCTCAGCAGGAGTGGCCATGGCCAGATGGGCCGACAGTTGTTGTTCGGACGAGTGAACGGGAGAGGGAGGTGGAAATCGGGAAGGTAGCTGAGGGCTGGAGCTTGTGCGACTGTGAAGTTGAGACGGGTTCGGCCGAGAGCTACAGACGGACGAATCTCGACTGCTTGCGCATGAACAGAGAGCAGGGAGGAGTTTCGTGCGCTCGGTTTGGATGGACGAACTCGGTTTGGAGGGAAGAGTCTCGTTCGCTTGGCTACAGGAGCGAGAGAATCGAACGGAAGGAGGGGATTGCTCGTTCGGTTTGGAAGCTCCAACCGAGAGGAATCAGTGTGGCTGTGAATAGGACTTCTCAGGTTATGGCGAGGTGTTAGCATCTATATATTAGGGCATTTTTTATTTAAGTGTTTAATTAATTATAATTCAGATTTTTTGATGACGAAATTATATGATTAATATATATGTAAATCTTAGATTATTCTGATGTTCTGGATAACACACATAATGTTTTCACCATCGGACTGGTTTAAGAAATCAGTAAATTGCGTCGCTCTCCTTCGACCGATATTCACGCAGACCGGCTCAATTGAGATAGTCTCATCGATGGTCTCGACATTTTAACGCTTAATGGAATCAATTACACCAATAAACGGAAGTTGTTCGCCTCCACCTCAATAATGGCGTAGCATTAACTCTCCTTTAATTGGTCAACCGTCGGATTGTACAATATATATATTTCGATCAATTTCAACGTTCTAAACGCGATGACGAAGTCTGTTCTTCGATCAGAGGTCATTTAATTTCGGTGACGTCTAGTGTATTTCAACTTCGATTTGCTCGTTGTTGCATCCAAACTCCGTCGAATTTACTTCATAAATCTAATTCGACTCGTGGATCATGTCTGGATGTCACACAAACGTCACCTTCCTCTTCCTATGCTTATCAAAAGCCATAAGTAATCGTAAGCTCTCATACCTCTCTCCTTTTTCTTTCTTCCTACTTTGACATTGTTGCCTTGCCATTTGTCTTTCTCACATATATTAGATGAGTTTAATTCTTGAATAAGTTTGGATTGCATAGAGATTCCTAGATAATGTAGAATTGACCTCATTATTGTTATGCTAGAAAATCTTGAGTAAAGTTTACGCCTTTAAATTGTTAAAAGCACACACAGGTATTTAAAGAGTGAACAAGAAAACTCTAGAAATTTTCACGTAAAAAACCTCGAAAAGAGGGAAAAAAATCACGGGGCCTAGCCCAGTGAAAAGCTTCCACTATGTATCTGTTTCAAAATACAAAATCTTCTCGATAACGATTACGAATTGAAAGAAAGGAACACATGATGTCATGTTCGGTGGTAATAATTGCTGCGAATATGATAGCGTGAACAACAACGAGCGATGGCACCATGATGGAGACCGCGAAAGCCGGTTCACGGCCAGAATGCTGGCATGCACCAACCGTGAGTGGCACGATTATGCTTAGGATCTTCAAGCTTTAGACTCTCTCCTCTCTTGCTTGGGCTCCCTCATATGAGAAATGAGGACTATTTATAAAGTGAGTGCGCCTCTATAAATACATGCAAAACCCGTCACTCCACTTCATCGGACGGCTCAAAATGATCCTTTGATCATTTGATGTATTTTAAATATTTGAATGCTCAAATGAAGTCAGAATTTTGAGATTTTGGGCTTGTTAGATCCGGCTCGTCGAGACACTCGATTTGACTATAAACACTCTATGTTTGAGAGCTTTTTAGGGGTTTAACTAATATCCCAAAATTTCCAATGATATTTTAAGTTCTTGATTTCGACCAGTTTCAACTTGGTCGGTTGCTTTTAACATCAAGGTTCGCTTGACTAGTAGAATTTTCGGTGTCATATCAGTTGCCCCCCTATTTTTGAATGACATTATCTCAATCATCCAAAAATATATACATCATATACTTAAAAATAATAAATTCTTCAATGAAATTTTAGAGTCATTTAACCATACAATTTCAGAGAACAGATCTTCATGGGAGCATAAAATTATGATTATAAGCGAATCTGACTGGATGTGTGTAGGTATGCAGCCGAATTTGATTCTGAGTCATCCAGCCCTACGAGCTCGTGGCGGATGGGAAGCGTGGAGCGGCATGACGGCAACGAAGCGGCGGTCGGCGATAATGATCTGTGAGCAGCAATCTTGGCGAATTGCAGCGGCGTTAGCGTGTCTGGTTCGTCTGACGGGGGCTGGCAGTGGTTTGATGGTTTGATAGTTTTGGTTTTGGGCGGTTTTTGATAATTTTTTACCCTTTTCCCCTAGAAGGGTCTATAAAAACCCAGGGTAAAGGGAGAAGGCACTTCTTCAATGCTCTAGTGCTTCTCTTCTTCTTGAGTGAGGGTCGTTTGGCGATCAAAAGTAGTTCATCTGCCAGGCTCATTTTCCCTCGAAAGTTTGCGCCTGTCGGACCGACCGGGTTTGGAGGCGATCAAGACCCGTAGTTCATATGGCGAGGCTCCGATTTTCCCTCGAAAGAGGCGTTGATTGCCCTTGTCGGACCGACCAAGTTTGGAGGCGATCAAGGCCCGTAGTTCATACGGCGAGGCTCCGGTTTTCCCTTGAAAGAGGCGTTGACTGCCCTTGTCGGACCGACCGGGTTTGGAGGCGATCAAGGCCCATAGTTCATATGGCGAGGCTCCGGTTTTCCCTCAAAAGAGGCGTTGACTTCTCTTGTCGGATCAACCGGGTTTGGAGGCGATCAAGGCGTAGTTCATCTGACGCTCCGGTTTTCCTTGCGCTGTTGGACCGGCCGGGTTTGGGCGATCAAGACCCATAGTTCATCTGGCGAGCTCGATTTTCCCTCGAAGAGGCGTTGCCTTTGTCGGACCGGGGTTTGGAGGCGATCAAGACCCGTAGTTCATACGGTGAGGCTCTGATTTTCCCTCGAAAGAAACATTAGCTGTCCTTGTCGGACCGACCAGGTTTGGAGGCAATCAAGGCTCATAGTTCCTACTTCTTCTTGTAGGAAATTGGACTTCTTGAGTCTTCAATGGATGGTTCATAAGTTGATAACCCAAAGTGGAGAAGCGTTAGCTAGGAACCATCGTTCGAACGACTCAGAAAGTTTGGCAGGTAATTTTTGAGCATCATTAGAGAGGAGTATCTTCTCTCTCTCTCTCTCTCTCTCTCTCTCTCTCTCTCTTTTCTCATATGTATATATATCTTTTTTGTCGGTCCTTGACGAAAAATTTTATCTAAGCTATCCATGGCGAGAGAGTCAAAAAGGATGTGCCCAAGTATTGGGGTAAGTAGTACTTCACCCAAACTATCCATGGCGAGAGTCAAAAGGATACTTAGTATTGGGGTAAGTAACAAAATTTTTGATTTTGTCATTTCTTTGTCTTTATTTATCATGTATTTTTCGGTGATGGCGGGCGAAAACCCATAGCGTGACTTGACAATATATCATCCACTATCATCGATAGTTTAATGGTGTTCCATGAAAATTTTACTTCCTAATGAGTTGGTGGTCATTGTTGCAAAGTCATCGAGCGTTCACCTCCATGGTACTTTACTATTTCTGAAATGATACTTCGTGGGGGACTGCGATTCCCTTTGGCTCCCGAGTTGATTGAGATCTTCAAAATATGTTGTGTAGTTTTGTCACAATTTTCATTTCGAGCTTTAGTGGTCATCGTTGGTTTGACTATCTTCTTTAGAGAGCGTGATACTATAAATATCAAATACTTGTGCCGAATGTGTAGATTCACATGTGATACTCATGGACGTGTTTCTTATCGAACTATAAAGAATTGGATAGAATTTTCAACACGTGATCCCTCTAAAAATTGGTCTACTGGATTCTTTTTGTGAAAAATAAGTGGGGCCTTCCTAAGAGATGGGAAAGATTGAATGACCTTCCAGATCTATTGCTGATTGCAGAAAATGAGATCTTGGCAACTCTTAATGTTCACGATGTGAAAACTTACGAGTTATATTAGCAATATATAGTTGAAGATAGAATGTTCAAGGTTGAGGTCAAGTAAATGTGATGAAAGGTCTCCTCATATTCATAGGGTTCTTTCAAGAAGTCAAATCAGGTGGTGGCAATATTTCTTCCCTAAAGAAAAGAAGACATCTGAAGTGACTACGTCAGATATCTACGAAGAAGATGTTCACCCCTTGACACGAGTTTAATGTTTTAACTCATGATGGGAAGTTCATTTCTCGAAGCGCACATTCCTGAAGAGGTGTTAAATCACATATGTACTGGGTGTCAACGAGCAGATGAATTGGTACGTTGTCTTCCCTTCTTTCTTCTTTTCTTTTGTGTAATATTTGTGATGTTTTTTTTTCTTTATAGGTAACTCAAATATTAGGGCTGATGGCTCATTTGGGTGTCTCTTTAGACGAGTGGAATACTGAATTTGTGAAAGTAAAATATCTACAAGGCGAGTATGAGCGAAAGATGAGTGCTAAGGCCAAAGAAGTGGCGACTTTGGAGGATCGATAGCAGTGCGGGCGAGCTAGCGAACATATCAACTCTCTTTCTCTAGTGTCGGAGGTGGAGCGCTCGTGATGAGTGATTGAGGTGAGGATCGAGACTAGCAGAAAGAGAAAAGACTCAAGACTTGCGGAGGAGCTCTCGAGCGGAGAAGAAAGCATTACAGATCGTCTTTAGAAGGAGCATATAATGTCAAAAGCGGAAGCAAATGAAATCTTGAAGGTGGAAGACTTTAAGAGCTCTCGGCTTATCGCGTATAAGACCATGTTGAAGCTCGTAATCATATTCTTGATGTTGAAGTGAAGGACTTGGAGCACCAAATGTTAGAGGAGGGCTTCATCAGAGGGTTCTAAAATCCTTAGGTACATCGCAAGGCAGGAGCTAGTGTTTGAGGATCTATCTCCCAGCCAAGTGTTTGAAGACTCTTCGTCAGATTCAGGAGATGAAGGAGTTGAGAGTGAGTCCAAGAGCATCTCCTAGTGGTGAGGAGGGCGTTGATATCATGTGATGATGTAGCATCACTTGAGGATGCATTTTTTTATATGTATTGTTATTAGTGTGTATCAAAATCTTGATTCTTTCTTATATCATCATGTTAATGCTGTCAATGAAATTTTTTTTTTAGATGATGCGCTCTTGTTTTATTTTTACCTATCCGGTAATTAGTGAATATTATTCGATGGCTATCTGGATGAGGTTGAATTGAATCCAGAGGATTTTTTGACCAATCAGGTTGTTTGTCAAAGTGTTACTTGATGGCGTTAACGTATGGAAGAGGTGGGATGTCCACCAAAGACTTTTGACCTATCCTAGGTATCAACCAAAGTGTTACTTCATGGCGTTAACTGTGTGGGATGTCCACCAAGGACCTTTTGACTATCCTGGTATCAATCAAAGTGTTACTTGACTTCTTACCATGGAAGAGAGATCTTGGGATTGATTATGCCTTGAGATACAACGTGAGTTGTATATTTCTCAAGTGGGAGGACTAAATGAAGAAGAAACAAGCTTGTAAGAAAAAATCTATAAATTCATTACTCTGATAAGTTCGGTGATACAATCATAATACGATTTTAACACGTATATGAGTTTCAAGAGGAAATGATGACAACAACAACAAGTCTTTATCCCACTAAGTGGGGTCGGCTATATGAAGAGAAATGACGACGAGACAAAATAAAAGTAATGATTATGGTAGGAATTCGATAATATTTTGAGATTCTCGGTTCTAAGTTCGAGGTAAAATTTTTCCCTCTGGATCCTTAAGCTTGAATGTTCCTGGCTTTACCACAACTATAACCACATATAGGTCATCCCAAATAGATGAGAGTTTATTGCGTTGAGAGCCTTTGAGCTTGAGTAGGACCAAGTCACATATATGGGGACGATTTTACTCTTACATGAAGTGACGAGGTACCCTTTGGTGATAGAGCGATGAAATAGGGCCATGTCCGCGAGTTTTGGGAATAGGTCCGTGGTGTCAGTTTTTTCTTCATTACCATCATGATTGAATAATTGAACTCTTGGACTTAAAACCCCAATATCTACGGTATAATAGCTTCGTCTGAAACACAAGTTATATGGTGTCTCACGGTCGGTCGTGTAGTGCGGTAAGCCAAAGAACATTAGAAAGTTCATCAACCCATTGCCCCGGCCTTCTCAAGATGTGTTTTAGTCCTTTGAGTATAGTCTTGGTAGCTTGGTCCACTAGTTTGAGGATGTCTACTGGTGTATGAGAATGTGAAGATCTTTGACGTAAAGACTTTTCCAGTAAATTGGGTTTCGTTGTTAATGATGATCTTTGTAGGAAGACCGAATTGACATACTATGTTTTTCCAAATAAAATATTTAGCATTTGTCTCCGTGATTTTAGCGAGTGGTTCGGCTTCCACCCATTTAATGAAGTAGTCAATGGCTAAAGTAATAAACTTTCGTTGCTCTGATGTTATCGGAAAATATCCCATGAAATCAATTCCCCACTGAGCAAAAGGCCACGGGCTTTGAAGGGATGAGAGCTCTGTATGCGTCATGTGAGAGAGGTTAGAGTGCAACTGACAACTTGCACATTTTTTTGTGAACTTCAGGGCGTCTTGTTTCATCGTAGGCCAATAGAACCCTTGTCTTATAATTTTAAGGGTTAGCGCCCTTCCTCCTAAGTGTTCTCCACATATCCCTGAGTGAACCTCTCTTAATGCGTAATCGTCCTCTGAAGGTGAGAGGCATTTGAGTGCAGTCAGAAAGCTTCGTTTGTATAGTTCACCTCCGATAATAGTAAAGTTTGAAGCTTGTCTTCGGAGATGAGTTGCAGAAGTTGGGTCTTCAGGAAGGGTTCCTTCTTGTAGAAAAGACAAGATGGGGTTCATCCACGAATGTTCCTTTATCTCATTAATTGCTTGAATTACCCATGACCCTTGGATACTCAGAAAAATGTATTTCTTCAACATGTCTCTTAAATAGATCCCTAATAGCGATGATGTAGCAAGCTTGGCAAGCGTCACTCGAGTATTCTTCTCACGTATGTGAATGATTTGATGTGTCTTGAAATGGGCAAGAAGAGACTTCACCAAGTGGAGGTGTGTCGGTGAGAATTATGAGTATTAAAATTTCCCTCAACTTGGGAGGCGACAAGCTGAGAGTCAGTGTGGATCACTAAGTCTTAGCAATCAATGGCAAGTCTCGACCTGCTTTGAGCCTCATATTCACCATATTATTAGTTGCAAGAAATTTTGGTAAGTCCATACTCTAAAGTATTCGGGGAAATAAGTAAGCATCCACCATAGATTGTGCCTAATAGGTCTTTAAAATCTTATTCATAAGGCGTTGATAGGTAGCACCAATATTTTTTAATCCAAATGACATAACTTGGTAACAATATAAACCTTTATATGTTTGAAATGTTGTAGCTTCTTCATCCGTTGGGTCCATTTTATTTGGTTGTAACGGTAAGCATCCAAAATTGAGCATTTGATGTCCGTAGCATCAACCAATTGATCAATTCGAGGAAGAAAAAATTATCTTTCGCAAGCCTTGTTAAAAGTAATCAATACACATTCTCCATGTTCTATTTGTTTTCTTAATGACAACATTTGCTAGCCATGTAGGGTAATGTACTCTCATATGAATCCTCACATGAGCTTGTTAACTTCTTGTTCAATAGCACAGACGATCGTGCAAAACTCCGTTTCTTTTGGATGATTGGTTTGAATGTTGGATCAATTTTGAGAGTGCATGATTACATTGGGGTACCCCGACATATATGTCGAACTCCCAAAGATGTCTTGATTTCCAAGAAGTAGTATTTTTTCCTTTGTTTGTGAGAAAAGATCCACACTTTGTTCGTAGTGGTTGGTCATCGATAATGCAAGAGCAAGTCTTCTGGTGAAGCTTTTGGGGTACTTCTTCATCTCAAAAATTAAAATCTTGATCTTTGAAGGTCCAAGGTGATTGAACTTATGCGAGATAACATGGTATCTGTTTTCCACGGACCACTCCAACTCAAGGGGTTGAAAATTTCATCTTAAGATGAGATCAAGTAGAAAATTGATTGGAGGCTTAAGATAGTGTTATATCTTTGAATCACTTGATCACCATGAATTGGATTTGAGTCACTTATCAATCAGGACAACAGAAGGTGATTGTCCCCTACTACATCCAGGCGATTATCAAATCAATGGTCATGCGGAGTTGGAGATTTTTCCAAACCAGCCTATGTTAAGAAATGTGAGAGTAAAATAAGACATCAATGAACTCCTATTGTCAAAATTCTCTTAACATTATAGCATGGGTCACGATCCTCATGAGTGGATCTTGATGAAGAACATGAACTCCTTCAGTAAGTCATTAAAGTGATGGAATGATCGGTATGAAACTTCATTTCGGTTCTTTGAGATGGTAATAAGAATTTGATTAGATAGTATTGATCCTCCTGCAATTGTTTCAATTTTTCCAATTGTTTGATGATTATTTTGTTGTTTTTGTGATGATTGTCACGTTGCCTCCCGGTTAGAGGTATGTTTGTTTGAGTCGATTGATTCTTCACAAATCGGCGTAGATATCCTTGAATGAGCCTCTCAATTTCTTCTTTGAGTTGTTTGCATGCCGATGGTATGTCCGACTTGATGGAAGTGATATTGCTCGATTTCACGAATTTGGTTTGATGGATGCGCACTTGATATTTTCTTCATCTCAAATAGCCATTAGGAGGTTAACACGAGATGTGTTTAGCGGCGTGTATTCCTTTTCGGGTCGTGGTTCACGTCGTTGATATGGGGGTCGTGGAGGGAGATGATGATTATATTGTTGCTTCTTTTGATAGGACTGTCGGACCGCATTCCCTGGGGTGCTTTTACGTTTTCAGTAGATTGCTCAAATTATTTGCGATGGGCGTGTAGCCTCTTTCCAGAGATTTATGCTTCCACACGATGAACAAATTCATATGAAGCGGATATGTCAGCATTAGTGGCAGTAAAGCCTGGGCGGGTCCTCCAACTCCTTTTAATAGTTCGTCTACTGTATTTGGCGAGCTTCAGGAGAACCTAAGTATTCCTTGGTGATTCACCTCATTGAATCGAGAGATGGGAGGAATCTTTAATGATCTTCCGCAATGAACTGCCACAAAATCTTGGCAAGTTCAAAGGTATGGATGGATCCCCTTGGAAGGAGTAGAACCAAGTCTTGCTTGAGGGTAGGAAAGACGACAAAACAATGTGTGAGCTCGTTGGATATGCATGATAGTCTTGTAATGGTCGATGTGTTCATATGTTGTCGCCCCATCATAAGAATCAATGCTTTGCTTGAAACCACGAATAGGATGTTGAAGAATAAAGGTAAAGGTGATTCCTCATGGCGGTGAAGGGGAAGATGATTTTGCTTGAAGGTGAAATTTCTTGCATAAGCGTCGTATGCACACATTATAACATGACGAGTGGGATCACGGACGAGAATGTCAAGCTACCAATATAATTGGATTAGTCGATTGAGCTACACGTGATGGATGAGTAGAATAGCGATGTCGGAGATCGACATCCGCGGTGAAGTGGAGGAACTTCATTATTAAGGAGATCGACATTTTGACCTCCCGCGGCTAACGATCGAACTTGGGGAGGTGTGTTTGTGCGATCGTTGTGTTCCTCTCAAGTGGATCATCTCATTTTGAGACTCTTCCATTCGGACACGATATTCTAAAGAGATCCCTATCGCCTTCATGACGATCCGCCTATTAGGGGGGGTGGCGAGAACGTCCTTGGTTGGATTGATTTTGAGAGTGATGGGAGTTGGAGCGAGGCTCGAGTATTGCCTATTAGCCATAATCGAGTGTTCATAGAAATTGATTGATTCTTTTCCAATGACGGCGTCAAAGCGCATGCTATAAAACCGATTCGCGGTAGAGTAAAGTTACGCCAGCCTTGTTGTGAAATCCGGCACACAGCATTTAAAAGATGAAAGAAAACTCCAGAAATTTTCACGTGGAAAACCTCGAAAAGAGGGAAAAAATCACGTCCAGTGAAAAGCTTCCACTATGTATTTGTTTCAGAGTACAAAATCTTCCGATGAGATTACAAATTGTATATGAGAAAGGAACAACGCTATGTAGTCGCGTTGTGGTAACAATTCTTAGTGGTAGCAGATGATGGCGACAACGAGGAACGGCGATGATGAAGGGCGTCATGATGGAGACCCGTGAGAGGTTTGACAGCGAGGATCATGGCGGCGGACGGTAGTTGATGACCGTCAGTGGTGGCACGATTGCTTGGAGGATCTTCAAGCTTTATAGCTCTCTCCTCTCTCCTGCTTCGGCTCCCCTCATATGAAAAATGAGGGATAGATTGGAGGAGTCTCGTAAATACATGCAAAACCGTACCACTCCACCCATCATCGACTCAAAATGATCCCTTTGATCATTTGATGTATTTTAAATATTTGAATCAAATAAGTCATTTTGAGATTTTGGGCTTGTTAGATCCTCATTCGAGCCGATTTAATAAACACTCCATGTTTGAGAGCTTTTTGTTTTAAGCGATATCCCAAAGTTTTCAATGATATTTTAAGTTCTTGATTTTGACCGGTTTCAACTTCGGATCGGTTGCTTATAACGTCAAGGTTCGTGCTTCGACTAGTAGAATTTTCGGTGTCATATCAATTATAATTATATTATTAGACATATGAAACTGTTTCATATTTTTTACATAATAAAATAGTATATGTCATGAATAGATTTTTGCAATTGGATTGGCCCCTATCAAGTTGGCAACAAAACTAATTTGTCAGCTAAACAATCTAACTTTAGCCAAATCATACATGAAATGTTTTGTTTATCAACAAATTAAGCCTTTATTTAGTAATATTGTGTTGTTTTTGTATCAACGTAGTTTAGTGCAAAATAATGTGATCATTATTACCATAATGAAAGGCTAGTTACTCTACAAAGAGTAAATATGATGCAATAAAATAAGAACTAGTTGACAATTTTAATAATTTAACTCAAACAAGATTAATTATATCTTGATTGGCCCATCTTGCACATTTTCTCCTTATTGTGTAAATTGAGACCTGAAAAATAAGTCTAGTCATTTGGTCATGTTAGAGTAGTAGCCAATAAATGCCAAAATTTAGAATTACCAATTAAGTTGATGTGATCAAACTACAAGTATTACGTTATGATACATGCAATTGATAAACCTAATAGCCACCTATCATTCATCCATAAAAAAATCTAATGCTTTGATACTAGCTCCTCAAATTGATTAAGCTATTCAATAATTAATTGAGAATCTTGACTACGATTCAAGAGAATTCTGACAAGATATCCATTGTGGTGGAGTGACATACTTCTTGTAAGTCAATATCATGAGTAATGGCAACCCAAAATTATTTAGCTTACTTCTACAACTTCACTTTAATAAATGTGCATACTAAATGTTATTCGTTTCATGCCAAGCAAAGAAGTCGTCCATCTTTAACTCATAAATGTTAGCATTGAGATCTAATACATTGACCTCAATCCTTTGAGTGGGATCATGACAATCATCAATCAATGGAACAAGCATGTTTGACAGTAAATGCTTTATATGAAACTTGGTCTTGGTAAGTGGAATTATAATCAGTGACATTGTAACAAGCATGATGTTGATAAATCAATGTAGGTTTCCTAGCTTAAGCAATGTAAGTGGAATAAAAATGACATCATAAAATAGCAACGTAGAAAATGTATTCAAATTACTTATATAAGAGTTGTGGCAAGGTTGATTATTTCTTTAAACCCCCAAATAGAACATCTTAGAAATTCACAAAATAACCAGAAGAACCATTTAAATAAATGCATAATTGCATTAAACTTTGATGTCAACTACAAAGAAAAATATGAAAATTGCATATTAAGTTTTAGTAGGAAAAAATTACGGAAGAAGTGTTTCAGAATGGCCTTCCTAATATAGTTCATACACCAATCCAAAATTTAAGAAAAAATAAAATACATCCGTACAAAATAAATGAACAATAAAAATTCTTCAAATTTCCAATTGTCAATCTACGGCCAAGATTCTGTTGAACAAAATTTTACATTCCGAGTAATAATGAAATACTTAGTGAGACTATTCATAATTTATGGTCAATTTTTGATTGAAAACAAAATATAAATATAAGAAAGATAGAAACCAAGTTTATTATGATATGCAAGAATCATGATGCTCTTGCCTTTCACGTCTGGAACTCAAAACAAATACCTGATTTCTTCTAATGCAATATCAGTTGCTCCGCTAACATCAGCTTTTCCTTGATCTTTATGCCTAAAATATATAATGATTGAAAATATACTCCCAAAATCTTTCAATTACTAGCTGTTACATAGTCTATATCCATTATCTAATATAACAATAGTGCAAACTGCAAACCCTTGCAACGCTACTTTCTTTCATTTCCCAAAAGACTAGCTACGGTAAACAAAAATGGTAATACAAGAAAAAAAATCCTTCCAAACCCCAAAAAATTCAATCTTCTCTGATCGTTCAGCTACTCGCCCTAAGTCCCAGCTTCTAGATAGTAACAACCATAACAAAAGCCTGGTGCTCAACTTATATCAAAAGCGTTTCCACCTTGAGAACTCTTCCGATGTTAAATAATGAAAGACGACAGAAAGTCCATGAGAAACAACATTTGAGAACGAACCGAATCGTCCTGGTGCGAGTCGCTGGGAGCATCGAGCTCTTCCATTACCGCTGGCTCGCCATCTGAGAGTATCCAGTCGGTGGCAACATCATTGTTGTAGATGGAAGAAATAGCGTGAAAAACATCGGGAGGAAGCGAAAGGTTACGAGAGATGAGATTGAGGGCACCAATCAGCGTCTTTGTCATCTCCGTGTGGTCTGCTGGGGTAAAGACCTCAGCATGCATGAGCAGCCATGGCCCGATGGGGCTGGGTTTAAAAAAGGCCAGCGGTCTTTTCTACTCTTGTCTCTCTCTCTTTCCCGGGAAATTCAAGCTCTCTCTAAACTTGCGCGGTTTCGCCCGTTGCGCCTCGCGAAAAAGCCCTAGCTATTTCCTTCACCGAACGACCTCCCCGTCAGCTCGAACATAATACATAATATAAATAATATAATAATACAGTAAATAGTATGTGTATTATATTTAAATTTGTATAATAAATAATAATAATATTATTATTATTATCAGCTATTTAATCTAAAATAATAATAACTTTAATAACACCATATAATTAGTTCTCTTTGCCAAATTATTATATAAATTTACAATGAAATAAATAAATTTGTAAGCATAATTATATTGATGTACAATTATTAAAATTTTAAATTTCACATAATTTATATTGATTTTTTTAAAAAATTATCTAACTATTTTAGAGCTATGTAATATAGTCATTTTTATTTACTACTTCAAATACAATGCAATTATCCAAAGGCTACAATATTATAGATTTTATTATAATCTTAAAGTATAAGGTGTAAGCTTATAACTTCTCAATGGAGTGTTAAGAGTCCAAGTTTTAAATGAAACAATTAGAGCATTAGAGAGCAAGGCTATAATATTTTATTATAATTTTCTAGAAATTATACTATAAAATTGAGAAATTAAAAATTCATTGGACAAATACTTTCCATTTGGTTTATTTTAAATTAAATTAAAAAACTTAAAACTCATTTTCAAGGTATGCACCTTTTTAATATGATTGTATTGTCAACAAGAGCATTTGATTCAAGACCTAGAAATCAAATCACGGCTAAAGTTATTGAAAAAGCTTATTGTTTACGTGTAACTCGAATTTAACTCGATAATAAGCTCGTGATCAATTTGTTCATTAAGCGAGCGAATATTAAATAAGTATTTTAAGCTCATTTTTATGAAAAGTCAAATATCAATAGAATCTTATTTGATCGTGTTTTGTTTATTATTTGTTATATCTCTATGCGAATACATACATACACAATATCATACTCAGCTTGCCATCTCTTTGTGAATAAATAAAATTTTTGATGAATCGTATGCCAAGAGATGGCAAACTCGCTCATACTTAACTCATTTACACACCTATCATTAATACTTTTGCATACAAAAAATCTATGAACACAAATTTAAACAAGCAAATATAATCCAAATGCAATAGGTATAAATGTTAGTAAAAGATATCCTCAATTAGCAGTATAATTATCCATATTTTATTATTAGTCTTCAAGCTTATTCTCACCTCTTTGAATATCATACCCTATACATAGCACTACTAATTATAAGGTAATTATTCAAATTTTAGTGCAACAATGTTACAACCTATAATCTAAATCCTTAAGTAATCCTTAAGATCAATCTTTGATTAGCATAAATCCATGTTTATAAGATTGTAAATGCTGTGCAGAAAATTGCTGTAATAGTTTACATCTTTAATAAACTAGAAGGAATAAGAAGATGATAATTATCCCTAAATCTATTTCAATCTTATTTGGCGTGACTTAGGGGCTCTTTGGCTGACTGAAAAATGAATGCAGTGTAAAAAGATTACTTTAAAGTTGTTTGGTTGAGAGTTTTACAAATTCATGAGTTTATTTATTTTTTGTTTGGTAAAAAAAATATAATGTAAAGTATTTTGAAGGTTTTAACGTCCGACGGCGAGCTGGCCGGCTGGCAAATCGCGCAGTGAGAAGTGGTGGCGGCAGGTGTCGGTTGGTGAGTACTTGTTTTATATTGATCAGTGTATTTAAAATTTATCCAAATTTGAACGAATTTTAAATACACCAAAATATAATTAAGGAGTGGATTTCAAATAAGCCTAACTAACAATCTCATATTGGGCATAATGTCTTAGACTCAGTTTTCTAGTCTTGTTGAATCGAAACACACTGAAAAACACATAATAAATAACATCAATTTCCATTGATTGATGCTTAGGATCATAATACTTTAGAGCGATATAGAAAGGTGCCTTTAATAATTATTTTTTGCTTGTTCAAATATGTTCTCTCTCTCTCTCCCTCTCTCTCTCTCTCTCTATATATATATATAAAGGGTGTTACTTACATGCATGTATGTAGTTAACGGACCGGCCAACACATCTTGAATAAAAAGTCCTTAACCAAATAGCCGTCCAGCATTCTTCCAATCAAAGAACCAGAGAGAGAGAGAGAGAGAGAGAGAGAGAGAGAGAGATGAAGCGACTAGTATTTAGCTGTTTGACTTGAGAAATCTTTCCGAGGTTTCTTCCCTTTCTGTTCGTTGGCCCTGAGATTTTAGTTCTGTAGATTTGGTGGTGAAGACAAATTCAGAAGCCAAAGGCAAGTGATCACTTCCAATATTCTGCAATTGAAAAGTGACTAATATGTCTTTCAATGAAATTCAAAACTAATATGAGACCAGCTAATACTTCATAAAAGAAGAAGGGAATGTTCGATTTGCAGTAGATAGAATCAAATTTATGAGCATATATGTTAAAGTTATGGGAGAGAGCCGTGGAATATCCTAGAAAAGTCATGTCAATATTGAAGACAATTTGGATTCATGCCACAAAAAATTCACTTGAAGGTGATTTTTTTTTGTTAAGGAAGTTAATAACAAAAATCTCAAAAAGAAAGAAAAGATCTCATGTAGTAATTATTAAGAGTGTGCATTATTTAAGTAAAACAAAAAAAATCGAACCAAATCAACTTTATTTAATTTGTTTGATTCGGTTGTTAGTATATCAGTTTGATTATTAATTGTAATTTTAAATTTCTTTCATTTTCGTTGCATGCTAGAAAATTAGTTGCAGTAGAGTGAAAGTTTCGCTTGATTTGAATGAGATGTTTGAAGAATTAATAATAAAATTTAAATTTTTGCTGGAAAACCTCAGAGAAAAAGTAAAACTTCCACTATATATTTATTTTGGAATACAAGTTTTTCTGATAACGGATTACATAATGTATATGAGAATGAATGGGAATCCTAAAATCAAACAACAACAATATATATAGTTATAACAGTTCTTCAAATAGCAAATGATGGTGAAACGAGGAAACAAACGATGAAGGTCATTATGATGGAAACCGATGGAGAATGACGAGCCGGATCAGGCGTGGCGGCCGGCCGGTGGTTAATAACCAGGGGTGGTAAACAAAAATTGACGATTATGCACGGAGGATTTTCAAGCTTTAGAGCTCTCTCCTCTCTGATTGGCCTCCCTATGAGGAATGAGGCTACTTATAGATGGAGGTGGCGTCTCTTTAAATCCATGCAAAATCTGAACCACTCCACTTCATCAAACGACTCAAAATGATTCCTTTGATCAGTTGATGTATTTTAAGTATTTGAATGCTCAAATGAAGTCAGAATTGTGAGATCTTGGGCTTGTTAGATCCGGCTCGTCAAGACGCCAGATTTGACTATAAACACTCTATGTTTGAGAACTATTTAGGGATTTAACTGATTTTCAAAGTTTCCAATGATATTTTAGGTGCTTGATCTCGACTAGTTTCAACTTTAGATCAGCTTGCTTTTAACATCAAGATTCGTGCTTCGACTAGTAGTATTTTAAGTGTCATATCAGTTGCCCCTATTTTTGGATGACATTATCTCAATCATCCAAATATATATATATGTCAAATACTTGAAAATAGCAAATTCTTGATGAGGGAATTAACTACACATTTTGAGAGAACAAATCTTCACAGAGCACAAGATTATGACTCAAGGAGCAGATCTGAGGGCGCTGGTATGTATCGATTTGATGTTATGGACCAGAATTCAGTATGCAGGTCAGGCGAGGGTGTCAGAAGCGATCGTATGGTGCGGTGTGAAACGGACTGGTGGGAGTGAAGGCTGGCGCCGGTCGGAGCGGTCATCTGGCCGATGGGTTGTCGGGTTCTGGTCGAAGCCGAGTCATGCCGAATGCAGCCGGGTCCTGAGCAAGTATGTCAGTCTGGAGGCGAGCACAGCGGGCGAGAGCACGCTGCTGCAGGCGATCATCTGGCAAATGAAACAGACGTTTTGCGATTTTGGGATTTTAACGATTTTGATATTTTTTGTTTCATAGAGTCTATAAAACCCCTAAGGCCAAGGGAGAAGGCACTCCTCATATCTTTGAGTGTCCCTCTTCTTCTCAAGAGAGGTCGTTTGGAAGGCGGTCAAGACTTCATTACATCGTTATGTCTATAGTTTCTCTCGAAGAGGCGTGCCTTTCGTCCCGGTTCGAGGTAATCAATTGACATATGTCGTTCAATTTTCCCTCCAAAGGCATCAGCATCTCGTCGGGTCCGAAGTTTGGAAGGCGATCATGCGGTACATACCGTCGTGTCTGATTTTCTCTCGAAGAATCAGACCGTCGGAGTTGAGATCAAGAGCGATAAGCAGAGCGGGTTGGCGAGATGGTGGCCGGATAGTGGTCAGCGGTGACCCACGACGGTTCGAGATAACCAAGCGATGATGGTGGTGACCAGTGAGGTCTGGCGTATGGTGGCGATCCGGCGAGTTGGCGGTAGCATATGGTGGCACGAGGTGTAGCAACGCTAACGGCGATAGTCAACGTGGAAAGCGTCAGTAGTTAAGCAGGGATGACCGGCAACGATGGTGGTGACCGAAAAAGCACGCATGGTTGGCATGGCGGCGTGGTTAGCGGCAACAGGGTGGTCAGCAGCAGCCAATGCGGTTACCGCCCCTAGCGTCAATCAGCGAGATGACCGCGATGATAGTGGTAACCGAGAATGCGATAATTACAGCCGATGTGAATGGTAGCCAGCTGATGGATGATGTTACCGGGTGTTAATGCAACAATGCTGAATTAGCAACATAGCGTCGATAACGGGGAGATAAATGATAATATTACCGATGGCCGGAAATGATGGTGGTGATCGGAGATTGCCGATAATTTTAGATCGCAACAGTGGTTGGCAGCCAAAGGTCCGCAGCGGCAAACAGATTAATGTAGGCCAGCGTCAGAATCGGCGGATAATACTATGGTGACCGGCGGAGATGGCCGGTGATTTGGCGACGGGTAATTGGTGAGCGGTAGCGCAAAGTAAAGTGCTCTTGGCGGTGGTGGGATAATCGTCAATGGTGGTGAAAACCAGAGATGGCGCAATGGTGGCCGGCCGCCAGCGGTGATGGCGATAGTGGTCAGCAATGATAACCAGAGCGTGATTGGCGGCGACCAAGGTGGTCAGAGCGCAGACAGTGGTAACGCGTCAGCCGGTGATAATGAGGATGGTGATCTGCGAGATGTTCTGGCGATAATGATGGCAGAAGCAGCAGTAATCAATGACCGCGATGGTATTAAACGGTCGGTAGTAGTGCGCGTAAACAATGATGCGTGCGTTGTCAGCCAGGATAACCGATGATGATAAATTAGTGGCGGAGATGGCGGCGATGGTCGGCAGCGTGACCAGACGATGGTGGTGAGATGTGGGATCTGCGTGGTGATTGGCCAAAAGATAAGATAATGATACCTTTAAATCACAAAAGATTTCCTACAATGGCTTTTAAAAAATTAAATGCTAGAAAGGTGAGGTTATATAAAATTATACAATACTTTGAGAAGAATGCTTATAAATTAGAAATCTTGGAAGTTATAATAGTAGTTTAATTTTCAATGAATCTGATTTGACCTTATTTCATGAACCAACTAACAATGCCTTGAATTATTTTCTCAAACCATCTTCTTGTGAATTTATATCCAATACTTTACTAAACTTTTTTGGCCGTATCAAGTTCATCCGATGTCGTATTTTAGCATGCATGGTATTGTTAGAAATATAATGAAATTTTCTACAACTTTTATGTTGACAACGTTCGATGACTCTAGCCCGGGTCACCTCAGTTTTTGCATTTGTATAGATTTTAATGATGCAAAAATACAAAAATTGACACAACCCCCCTTTTTTGGCCGTATCGGGCTCATCTGGTGTCGAATTTTAGCGTGCTTAGTATCATTGAAAATGTGATACAATTTTCTACAACTTTTATGTCGACACCCTTCGACGATTCTCGCTCGGCCAAAATAGGGGAGTTGCGCCAATTTTTGTATTTTTGCATCGTTAAAATTTATACAAACACAAAAACTGAGGCGACCCGGGCGAGAATCGTCAAAAGTTGTCAACATAAAAGTTGTAGAAATTTTTATTACCTTTCCAACGATGCCAAGCATGCTAAAATCCGACACTGAATGAGGCCAATATGGCCAAAAAAAAAGGGGGCTACAAGTTTACTTTATTTTTTTAAAATAAAAAATCGACCAATCACCGGTTTAACGGAAGGCAATAATGGCCACATCGGCCTCCGTTTAACAAGCGACTAGGCCTATTTTAAAATTTTGTTTTTTTCATTCCTAATTACTTAATTAAAATTTTATTTATGCCTAATTTAAAAATTTAGCCTCTTAATTGCTATTTAATAAACTTTTTGATGAAATTATAAACTAATAATCTAAGTCATTCATTAAGATCCTTGTTATCTTATACCCATCAAATCTTTTGGATTGGCTTGCTTCTCTAATGACGCTTAATTGAGATTCTTGATGTTTATATTAATTTTAAATTATTAAATTTATTTTAAAATAAATACAATATGAATTACTCATATATAACATTTATTTATTCAAAAACTTCAAAATTCATTTTGTTCATTTGTTATCATAATATTATGATATAGAAAAATTTCTTCTCTTCTTCTATAAACTATAAGAAACTAAATAATTACTTTTTTGAATAAGAATTACTTTTATTTATCATTTTGAGTTGCTTTAAATAATTAAATGACTTTGAGTTGATCTTAGAACAAAATTAAATTTAATTGAGATAAGATCATTGACAAACTCTAGTTTTAACATTTAGACATTGGTGTACATAAAGTCATCAGTGTAATGGAGAACCACATTCTTTCACTAATCTTTAAAAATAATGAGAATAGAAATAAAAATAAAAATAAAGCAAGTTGTTTTTGGCACTTGGCATCAAGGTTCCCTTTTTATATGTTTAAATATGATTTACACATTGGGTCTTCTTTATAAGTGAGGGTTTAGATTAATTTAGGATGATTTTAAAATAATTTTTGAAAATAAGATTTTATCATTGTAGAGAGAGAGAGAGAGTTTTATTTTCATTCAAGAATGAGATGTGAGGAAAACTAATGCTTATACAAGGGGCCAAGACCATAATCATACTAGAATATATTTTTATTTCATTTATTGTTCATTATAAAAATAAAATAAAAATACTCCTTCTTTGCCAATAATAAAATTCATATAAATTAATAAGATTCCTCAAAAAACTCAATAATAATAATAAATCTTCAATTTAATCACAATTTTTAAGTATGACTAAAATTTTAGGTAAAATATAATGCATAATTTACATCTAGATACACATTAAAACTTTTTATACCTCTCTTACTCCATATATATAACTTCTTCAGGAGTTAAACCAATCTATCCACTTCTTTCTTTTGATGCCTTCGACTTCATCATCTTCACACTTCTCTTGTTGATCAGTGGCTCCTTCTCTTCCTCCGACTCTTCATCTGCATAAACACCATGGAATGATCAAAGAAACTTTTTTTTTTCCTTTTATGAGATTTGTTCTTTTCAATGTTACTCTCACTGCATTTCTTCTTAAAAGTTCTTTGATATTTCAACATGTTTTCTAAGCTTTTAGTTTTATCATTCACAGTTGAGCAGAAGTTTGTCAATTTACTCTACCTTTCTGATGTTGTTCTTATCCTTTTCTTTCTTTTGTTGTTTGAATTCTTCTGCTTTGTCAAGTCAAATGGGATGAAGCTGTATTCTTCTATCCATTCTCTTGAACTGCTGAACTTTCATGTTGTAAAATTATAAATAAAAATAAAATAAACAGTTAGAGTTTATGCACATTAGTAATCATGAGATTGAAGGAATAAAATTGCTACTTAAAACTAACAATTTAATTTGTGATATTTAGGGATCATTTGGATGATTTAAGCTTGAAAACCTATTTCCAAAAACTATTTAAGTTTCTTAAACTCCTTGTTTGATGAAAGTAGTTAGAAATTTCTATTGATATCATACAACAAAAACTTTCTCGAACCCATCACTAAAGTGATGATTTCATATCTGCACTTAAGCAAAAATATTATTTATTAGCACTTGTTTTCTAAACAAAAGCCACCAAATGAGCCATTAGATGAAAGAAAGATATCGTCACCAAAGTGCAATTATCTATATAAACATCTTTAAAATTCAATTTTCAAATCATAATATCGCTCAAATCAACCAAAATTTAAATGTTAGGTTATTTAATGTCTAAAAAAACATCATCATCATCATCAGTCATTCAATTATATTGCATTAGCACTAAATCAACCACATCAAATTTGATAAATAGTACTAGCATATGAATAATATTGCTATCTGTGGGCTCCGAAAATTCTCCACCGACCTCTCACATTGAAGAAAGTATGATTTAAATACTGATGTAATTTTAGAAGGTAGATGAAATAATAGATAAGATACTACCCAGAGATTTCTTTCTCATTTTGTGAGGACTTTAGATTTAGTTCCAAGTTTCCTATAGGCGCAAACACCTATAGTTAATTACCCTTCCCAATTATGAGAGAGAACTTTCGATTAAGACTAGTCGTTAGACAGCTAAATGCATAGCATATAGTAGTAGCATGTATAGTTTTGATTTTCATTTATAATTTAAGAAATTCACCATTTTAGCTTAAAGCGAACGGTTGGGGGAAGGATGACGTGCCCGATCTAGATCCCATGTGTTGACCTCACTTTTAGAGTGAGCTCTCAACCCCTCTTCTTAGACTTAGGACTTTTCTAGACACCAAGAGCTCCTTAGTCATAAGACACTTATAGTGATTAGGTAAACACTTAACCTAAGCCTAGAGACTTAGAAGAGTTAATCATAAGATTAAGCAATGCATTAGGACTTGAGAAAATAACCTATCCTATAGCCTAAACCCAATCTATAAGCACCTTCTCAAATCAAACCTAGATTCAAATCTCAAACCAAATCTCAAATTCAAATTCTAATTCTAAATCTAATTCCAAAATTTTCTCTAAATAATTGAAACCCTAAATCAAATTCAAATCTTCAAGACCCTTCCTAAGCCATATGAACCACCTTCATAATCTTAGCCAAAATTTCTTTTAAATCAATTCAAATTCAATTGATTTCTTTATAAATAAATTATTCCTTCATTTATATTCAAAAATATAAATGAAATTTATATCCAAACGATTAAAACTAAATCAAACTAAATCAAACCAAACCAAAATCCCTTTTAAGCCAAATGAACCTACCTCCATGTGCTTAACCAAATTAGCCTTCAAACCAATCTAAACTCAATCAATTTTCTTATAAATCAATTGTTCTTTCATTTATATTCATAAATATAAATGAAATATAAATTCAAATGACCAAAACTAAATTCAAAATCAAATCAAAACCTAATCTAAGCCCTTTGAGCCAATTCTTTGGACTTAGCCAAATTCTATCCAAATTAAGTCAAAACCAATAGATTTTCTCTTGAATCAATCATTCCTTCAATCATCTATCTAAATATAAATGAAACTATAATCATCAAACCAAATTCAAGTCAACCCAACTCAAGCCTAACTTAACCCTTTTGACTTAAACTTTCAATTGAACCAAAATCAATTGGACTCCAAATTGATTGTAGTTGGATTTATGTTTCAATCCTAGGCTCACATATAAGTCCAACTAAATCTAAATCAAGCCAAAACCAAAACATTTGACCAACTTAGGTTCACTTAACCCAAAGTGACCTAAAGAACTCATTTGAGCTAACTTCTAATCCAACCCAAATTAGATTGAACCAAGCTCACCAAAACCTTTCACCATGATTGTTGATCACCCTAAGATGATCAATTATAATTAGTTAGGTCAAACCAAGTCAACTTGATCACCTAACCAAGTCAGCCCTTTAGCCCAAATGAACCAAAACTAACCAAAACTCATCCTACATCAAATTAATTGAAACCAATGATTCAAATCAACTCAAAATCAATATTTAAACATGGCTTGACCATCAATTGAGCCAACCAAGCCCAATTGACAATTTGATCTAAGTTGACCCAAATTGGCCTAAAAGACCAAATTGGGTTAAATCATGATCTAACCTAAATTGATTGCAACCAATGACTCGAGTTCATTCCAAATTGATTATCAAATTTGACCAAAACCATAATTGAACCTAATTTGATTAATTGGGCCGAATTGAGTTTAGCCCAAATTGACTTAAAGGGTCAATTTGGCCTAAAATCAAATTAAATCTAAATTGATTCAAACTAAAGACTACATTCATCTTCAATTAGCTAATTGAGCATGAATCAACCCATAACCCAAGCCAATTTGGCAAATTTTGTTTAAATTGATCAACTTGACCCATTTGATTTCAAATGAGCCAAAATCAATCCTAAGATGAATTAAATCAAATTAATCGCACCAAAATTCAAATCATCATTTGAATCTAACCTAAGCCTTGGTTTGACCCAATTTGACCAATAAGATAACATAACTCATCAAGAACCCAATGTGACCAAAATGACACAAATTGAGCCAAATCTTTGAAACCAACCCATGGCATTTGATCAAACCTAACCCAAATCGACTTGGGATCAGCCCAAAATCAGCCAAACCTAATCAAATCTCTCATGGATCCTCCCCCACATAAGATTCCACCCAATCTCATTTATTCATCTCCATCACTTGCATTCAATCCTCCAAATCACTTGCATTCAATAGAGATTAGCTCCACATCTCCAAAGAAAAACTTTAGAGTTAAATCCAAAGTCCCCAATCAAGCCATTTCACCTAACCATCCATCCATTTAATGGTGATATCAAAAGATAAAAATTAAAGTCTCAAGATTATTATTCTTGCATTCATTCAACTCCCAAGAAAAAACATCCTTTCCCCACTTTATTGAGCCATTTGGACTGAAAGATATCAAAGCTAAGCAAATTTCATGAGTGCGGTGAAGGTTGGCAATCACGACATTCCAAAGCAAAATAAAGGTTCAAACTTATTCTAAAGCTTCATCTCACATTCAGGAGCTTGCTCGAGTCATCACTGCCATGAAAACTATCCTCGATGAGGTAATTTTGCCAAACTTTAGCCAGCCGTAGAATCTATTATTTGTGATAATTTTTTACATGATTTTAGAGTTTTTCATAAATAAACCTTACATTTTTCATTTTACATCTTCTCCACATGAATCAAAAAGTTTTCTAGCGAAGATCGCCGCAAAAACGAGCCATTCGAACAAGATTTATTTAAGTTTTCATGAAAATCCAATTATTTTTCTCGATTTTACTACTCTTTAGCCACTTGAGGTTTGCACGCCGCCGCCCCGATCCGCTTGGGATCGAACGGCCTAATTTCTCCATGATTTCCACCAGATCGGATCGATGGAGTTTGATCCATGATTAAACCGCTCGACCGATCCGCACGCCATCATTTTTCCCGCTCGTGAAATTGCGCCGGCCAACCAGCTCACGCCGCGTGCCACACGGGATCGCGACACCCAATCGTACGACGCCACATGCCACGTAGATTCACGGTGCCAAATCACACAGTGATGTGTGGCACCATGTCATCGCGTTAGTACTGCGCGTAGTGCTGACTGGTTTAAGTGGGAAAATCACCTATTTTCTAATTTTAAAAATTATTTAAATCATCTAAAATTTTAAAATTCATAAAAAATAAAATACTCAACAAAAAAATACAAATAAGAGCTCGTTGGATTTGTCTTTCCGAGAGGAATCCTTTGAACCCAAAAATCCCTAAATTTTACTAAATAATTTGAGCTTTTTTTTTTAAATAAATAAATAATTTGAGCTTAGTTTAGGTTTTAGTGAAAATTAAATTTCATTAATTAAATCAAAAATATACATCAGGTTGATTTGAAATTTTTAAGGATTGAAATCGAAGTTAAAATGCACTCAACATAAAAATTTCAAGTCAAAAGAATCTCTAGATTATAAGATATTGCATTCTAAATTTTCAAATAGTGAAAATAAATTAATAGACATTATAAAAATCATAAAAAATCACTTAAATCAACTAAAATTTTGAAAAATCATAATAATTAACAAATCATAGAAAAATCCAAAAAATACAAATAAATACTCATTTTAAAGGTATTTTGAGAGGGGGTTAATTTAAAATTAATTTTTATTAATTTTGAATAATAATTAAGGTTTAATTATGATTTAGCTGAAAACTTAATTAGCTTAATTACTTCATAATTATCCAAGTAATTAATTTCAAACTTTTGAGATTGATTAATGGGGTGACCTCTACCTCCCATAATTTTTTGGTATTTGTTGCTTGGTTAATTAGCAAAATTAATTATCTTAGCCTTAATCACTTTATTAATTAATTAGGTGATTAATTAAAATTCTAAATAATAAGAAAATTATTAATTAAGCTTATTAATCATTGTGGAATAGTGAATGGGCATGAGGAATGAGATTTGGACCTCTTTCTCATTCTTTTCCTAAATTTGGGATTAATTAATGGTTTAATTCATTAATTAAATAACTTAATTAATTAAATTAAAATTATAATCAATCCAAAACTCATCTAATTATGTTTCTTAGGTAGATCTTTAACTGTTTAATAACCTAAAACTATTTAAGAAAATTATGGCTAACCTACATGTGTGGAGAAGTCATAAGAGTACTTAATTAAGTTTCTTAACTTAATTAACTATTACTTATGAGCCAATTTCATTATGCCTTTTATTTCTTACGATCATTGTTGAATTAAATTATAATTCATGTGCATATCATGATTGTCTCATAATTAATTGGTTAATTACTTTAAGGTAATTGTGGTGTTTATTTTTGTGTTGTGTGTGTTTATGTGAGATGACACCATGCAGATCCACAGATGTACTCATTAGGGTGATCGAGTACGTCATTAAAGAATAGTGTACCATCTCGAGATGGTAGTTACTACCCTATAATGGACATAATCACCTAATGAGGAATCCTTAGGCATTATGAGTCTTCGAATATACCAGAGATTTTTTGCCTACTTTACATGAAAAAGTAAAGCAGAGTTTATTTAAATCGAGTTCATTAAGTTTCTTATAGAGGGAAGCCTCCATAATTAATTACATCCTAAGGAAAATGATTCCCTTAAGAATACTCTCGATTAAAGTAGCGATTGTCATCTCCAAAGAATTCAAAGAAAGGACTATCAAAGGATTAGTTATATTTTTAAAAATCAAGTGGGAGAGATCAAAAGGGAAGAGTTTTTATCGAAACCAATGGAGATAAGTAGGGAGTGCTCATGATTACTAGGAAGCCTAGTGAGTACCCAATCTATCATATAGTTGGGCTTTATACATTTGAATTTGATGAGATTTATTTGTTTAAGTTGAATTTTTATTAGAAGTCTATGACTTATAATCTCACAATATAAGATTGTGGAAATGCCTAAGAGGTGAGGATTTATGCTTGTAGCAAGCAAAAAGAAATAGTAACCTCAGATTCTAAATCTAGGGAGCTTTGGCGAGGGCCAAAACATGACCTAAATCTAAGGAGAAAATGGGTATATTGTTTACCTCCATAAGAGAGAAAAATACACCGCTTTATTACCTGTAGGCTTATAGATAACCCTAACTCTTCCTATGCTTTAAATCTATGTAGGTAAGTCATATGCTTTGAAAGATGATTAGACTTTTATTTACTTAGAAGAGAAACTAAGTCCTTAAACTCACTCTCTAAGAGACTAGATCATGAAGGACATGAGTAATTACTTAAATTTAATGCAAATTTTGTCAAGTTTTATTTGATTTTGGACTTTTATTTTGACACAAGCTATAGGATTTTGTATGCCTAAATGCATGAGAAATTGATTATGGGCTAAATCAAGAGAGAAAGAAGCATTTTTCCATCAAAGGCTCTTACAAGTTAAGTCTTTATTCTCTAGCACAGATTGAAGTCCTCTCTTAGTAAGAGTGGAAGAAGATGACATGCATAATATTATACATTCATTCATCCAGCTAAGGGCTGCTAAAAATTTTATTATTTTGATTTAATTCCCAGGCTTTTATGTGAGGTTATGAATTATTTTAAAATTTTAGTTATGAGTTATTAATGGGATAAAAATTTAATTTTATCCTAGGAGCCTAATCGCATCTAGGCCATACAAACAATCACCAATCATAAAGAAACTATGAAAATACATGTTATTTCTAATATGCAAGCTAAACAAAATATTACACAATTTTATAAAAAAATTATCGCAAAAGAATAAAAGGTTGGTGCGGTCGGGTACCACCGGAAAACCCTAAAAGAAATGTTGGTAGCCGAGCTCTACCCATATACATCTCAATATAATGAAAGAATAAATTACAATTATGAAGTGATAAGTGTTATGGGGTCTTCATTCTTCATCCTCCATTCTTCATCCTCCATCATCCATTCTTCACTCATTGTCCTTCATCCCTTCATCTTTATTTGCTCCATTTCTTTCTTTCTTTTGGCTTGAGTGGGATGTAGCTTGTTCCAAAGGTATCACATGATATATAAGATAGTCTTATAACTAATGCTTATCATTAATCCCCAAAACACTTATCCTAATCATAATGCAAAAGTTACATTAAAAGAAAGGGAAGTAAATCTAACTACACCTGCAAAATAAATATTAGTTAAACACACCATACAACCCAAGCAGTTATATGAATAATTTAGTAAGCACCTCATACATGGGTAACCAAGTCCAGCTGTCCTAACTTGGGCTATGCTTATGAACTAAGCAACCTGTATAGCAAAAAGTATTTATATTTTTATTACAGTGTCCCCTTAAGCACAACCCCCTACATAAGACATGATTAGGTAATATCGGCCTAACATTTAGGCTACATACATGCACCCTAACTTTCAGTCTAAAATAATACATCATAAAATTGAACATTCATCAAACTATGCACCACCCTAACATAAAGCTAGAAATGGTGACTTAGCCTAATGTGCATGTGTTAAAACTTATGTGGTGTGTCTTAATTAGGCTTTAGGGTTATGATTTGCTAAGTGTGAGGGATTTAATTTATGAAGGGTTGATTTTTCTTTAAGTGATTTAGTTGATTTGAAGATTTTTACTTAGTATTTTCTTTTGTTTCATATAGCTTATACTTACCAACTAAATATTATAAAGAGAAGAAAGAGAGGGAGAGTCTCTTTTTTATCCCTATTTTAAGTGATTTCTAAGATAAATTGATTAATGAATTTTCTTTGGTGAATGTTTTATTATGTGTTTTAATTAATCCTAAGTTTAGATTCATTCTAAATAGCCATATTCAATAAGAAAGACATCTTATGATTGGTTATGGTGGACTACTATCACATGGCACACACCCATTCATTTATCTCCATCATATATACCATGCATATGAATAATCATAAGCATACATATAAATGCAATGCAAATCTTAACATACTTTGATGTTGAATGCAAAGAAATGTGATTTGAAAATTTAGATATTCCATTTATTAATTGGATCATGAATGCATTTCTTTGTTATGTAGAAAAGAGGGATTTTTCATCCATTAGCTAAATGCACATCCACATGTATAAAATTTATAAGTGAGTATGACATCATTGTTTTCTACACTAGGGGCATCAAGTACCTATTTAGGGCTATTTAAAGCCTCGTAGTCCTAGGATGTCCAGACTGATATACCACTTTTCTTAGATACATATAAATGTATGAATAACTACAAGGATAAGAAAATCCATGTAAAAATTATGTTTTATTTGTTTGATTTTGATTCTTTATTCATTCATATACACACATGCATATGTATAAGAGTTTTAAGTGAGTAATGACACCATTATTTTCTACAGAGTGTAAGGTACAAGACCTACTTAAGGTTACTTAAAACCTCAGACTGGATGTCAGATCGATATACCACTTTTCTCAAATACATATGAATGTACAAAAGAACCAAAATGGATAAAGAATTATGCAAGAAATTATGTTTAATTTGGTTATATGATTTACATATGCAATGTGAAATTCTTTCTAGGTCTTAACATGGAAATACATATGAGTAGATTTAAGCAAGTGTTATGTTCTTTTCAAATGAACTATACATTTGAAAATCTTATGTGAATCCATATTAAAGTAGGGAAAGATAACTTCACATTATACATATTAAACTATCATCACATGCAAACTTATAAATATTTGTAACTGGCATTACTTTTGATTTATAGATTTTAAAATATTTTTTTGATTTAATTGTGATAATAGCCACTCATATTCTTAATTTTAGCCAACACATGCAATTTGACTTAAAAGAAAACATTTTATTTAATTAATTTTCAAGGGAAATGAATGCATGATTTCATATAGCAAACAATATTTAGCATAATTGAAAAGAAACAAAGGAATGTAAACACATGATTTCATTCACCCTAATTAATCCCTAAGGATAATCATATCAAATAAGATTATTTAAAATGAATCAAAATTCTTTAAAGATATTTTTATCTTTGAATTTGATTTTACTTAAGAAATATGAGAAGGTTTGTTAATCCTAACCCATTTCCCCATTTGTGAATTAGTTTAGTTTAATGAAGAATAATTAAGTTAATTTTATATTTTGATTAGGTTAAGGTATGAATTAAATGAATTAATTATCCCTTACCTATATCACATTAAGTTAATTAACTAATTAATAATAAGCCAATATGATATACAATCATATGAAAAGTAAATTTACAATGCTCTTAAGAAATGGAAGGGGCCTAATGAAATTGGCTTATGAGTAATAGTTAATTAGATCTCACTTAATTACTCTTATGATTTTCTCATACATGTGAGCCAATCATAATTATCTCTCACCTTGGTTATTGAACACCCAAGGAGCTACCTAAGATTAATTAAAAGGTTGCTTAGGTTAGGATGAATTAATTTTTAATTTTAATTTTGTTAGGCTTTTAATGAATTGAATAAATGTTTTAGTTATGTTTTAATTTGAATGATGACATTAACTTAGGGAAAATGATCAAGGGTAAGGCCTCAACCCTAATCCCTAAATCATTTGAACATTCAATTAGATTTTGATTTTCTTATTTTAAAGATTTAATCACTTAATTATTCAATTAATCATTCCATTAATTTATTAATTAATTAATTTTCAAAGGTAAAGAATACCTAGGAAATGAATTAGGAAAAATGTCCCCAATCACATTCCCTAAGTGATCTTATTGTTTAACATGGATAATTATATTCAAATAATTAATCAAGATATTGTTCATTCCTTAATTATAATTAATTAGATTAAGAGAGAGATTAAGGATTACTCAAATGATTTCCATAATTAAGCAATCAATAAAATCCCAAAAAATAGGAGAGGTAGAGGTCATCCCCCTAAACATCCACAAAAATTTGAGATTAATTGAGTGCTTAATTAAGGTGTAATTAAGCTAATTAGATTTACTCTAATTAAACCAAAGACACTATTTAAAATCAATTAATTATAATTTTCCTAGATTCTCCTTTGAAATATCTTCAAAATGAGCCTAAGTTTGTATTTTTTGGATTTTTCTACAATTAGTTATAATTTGAGAAAGTTTCAAGATTAAAAACTAATTAATTAACCCTAATTAAACCCCTAATCCCATTGGGCCAATGCATGCGGCGCTTTCCACAGCGATGAGATTATTTAAGTTTTCACATCCATTGACTCATGCGGTGGGCGGCCATCCGACCTAAGATCGGACGACCACGGTTTAATCTGCAGGTTAAGGGAAAAATTAACGAATCTACCGTGAGATTTGATCAGAGCCATTCATCTCGATCACACGAGATGGACTGCTCATGATCTATCCCGTTCATGAGCTGTGAGAGATGAGCATCGTTTGTCTTTCTCCATTTGATCTGAGCTCACCCAAGCTTGGATTTGGATCAAACGGAGCCCACACCATCTAAGAGAGCATGCAATCACATCCAATAGCTCATATCCCTTAATATGGATATTCATTTCACAAAAGTCCAACACATAGAGGCCTAAAGCTATGATTTTGATAAATTACCTCACCGGAGCTAATGTCCAGTGGTGCAACATCGAAGGTAGCTTCATCTTGTTGAGATGAGGCCCTGTTGAAGGAATCTGAGCTCAATTTGGTGTGGGAAATTTGGTTGACCAATCCATGCATGCACCGCCGATCAAACTCAATGTCCAAGAGAAGCTTTGGAAGTGATTCGATAAGCTTTGATTGAGTAATGAGAGTGCACAAGCAATTGAAGTTTTCTTGCACGGGGAGGGAGTTAGAACCAAAATAGAAGTGTCATATTTTGGTTCTACGCATAGAGGGGAAGGCTGAGGAAGAGGGAGCTTGGGAGGAGTTAAGGAAGCTTTGGGGAGTTTTGAAAACTTCTCTTGAACCAAATGGGATTGAATTCAATGCAAAACCGGTTGAAATGAGGGAGTATATCCTTCAATTGAGCCAAGTGGATGGACGGGATCATTCCTATAAATTTTGTCAATTCATTTGCCATCATCTGAGGGTCACCAACCAGGTGGCATGCCATGAGTGGCCGAAGCCATGTTAGGGTCTCAAGGCTTGATATGGGCAGGTGGGAGGGGATTTGGTTCTCCTTGCACCCATCGGGTTCAACCATGGATGGGGGAGAGTGAGCTTGGCTTGGTGAGTTCCCTTTGGTCCAAGGTAAGTTCTAGGTGCTTAGAGTGGGCTAGTGAACTCTAGGAATACCTCATTTGATAAAAAGAGGGCTGCCATGGGGAGTGCAAAATGGATTTTGCTACTTAGAGTAGGAATCCAAGGTGGAGGCTTTGTCCATCGGGTAGCAAACTTGAGGTGAGCTTGTTTGGCTTTTGGGCTGACTTGGGGGTGGTCTAAGGTTGGTTTGGGTTGTGCTTGGTCAACCAATAAAGTTCCATGAGGATTGCTTGAAGTCGTTTAACTTAATTTGGGAAAAAGGATTCAATTGGGTTGGGTTGACAATTGGCCAAATTGGGTCAAACCAAGACTTGGGTTAGGTCTAAATCATGATTTAGAATGTTTTGATGTGATTAATTTGATATGGTTTAGCTTAGGTTTGAATTTGACTCATTTGGATTCAAAAGGGTCAAATTGGCCAAGTTGAACAATTTGACCAATTTGACCAAATTAGGTTGGGTTAGGTGTTGAGTCAAGTTCAATTGGTTGATTGAAAATGATTGTAGACTTTGGTTTGGTTTAATTTAGAATTAATTTGAATTTTTGGTCAATTTGACCTTTTAGGTTAATTTGGGCAAGGTTGGGTCAAGTTGACTAATTGGTAAACTTGTGCTCAATCATGGCTTTGGTCAAGTTCAACAAGTGATTTGAAATAAACTTGAGCCATTGGTTATAGTTAATTTGGATTAAATCATGATTTGACCCATTTTGGCTTTTTAGACCAATTTGGGTCAACATAGGTCAAGTGGCAATTAGGCTTGGTTTGGCTCAATTGATGACTTAGTCATGTTCAATCATTAGTTATAAATGGGTTTGGATCAATGGTTTCAATCAATTTGGCATATGGTAGATTTTGGTTAATTTGGGTTTCATTTGGGCTAAGTGTTGACTTGGTCAAAGGCTAAGTTTGACTTGGTTTGACCCAATTCAATATGGTTGATCACCCCATGATGATTGTCGGTCATGGTTGAGGTTTAGATGGGCTTAGTTCAATCCAATTTTGGTTGGATTAAGACTTGGCTCAAAAAGGTCCTTTAGGTCACTTTGGGTCAACTTCTAAATGGGGCAATTGACTTGATTAAGGCTTGATTCAAGTTTGGATGAACTCACATAGAGACTTAAGATTGAAATATAAATACAATTGCAATTGGTTTGGAGCTAAATGAGTTTTGATTCATATGATAATTTCAAGTCAAAAGGGTCAACTTGGGCTTGATTTGGGTTGACTTGGATTTGGTTTGATAATGGTGGTTTATATTTATATTTGAATCAATGATTGAAGGAATACTTGAATCATGAAGAAGTCCAAGAGTTTTGAGTTGATTTGGGTTTCATTTAACAAAGTTCAAAAATTTGGCTAAAAGGGCTAAAATTGGGAATTTGGTTTAATTTGAGTTTGGTTTTGGTCATTTGAATTTACATTTAATTTATATTTATGAATATAAATTGGTCATGAGAAAATCACTTGAGTTTGGAGTGATTTGGAAGCAAGTTTGATTAAGCTTAGGGATGTAGGTTGAAAGGGCTAATTTGAGTTTTGATTTGGTTTGATTTATTTTTGGTCATTGGAGGGTGAGTTTCATTTATATTTATGAATATAAATGAATGAATGATTGATTTATAAGGAAATCAACCAAGTTTGAGTTGATTTGAAGGAATTTAGGCTAAGCACATGAAGGTGGCTCATATGGCTTAGGAAGAGATTTTTGGAATTTGGAATTGATTTATGGTTTGAAATTTGATTTGGGATGAGATTTGATTATTGAGAAAATCAATTGGAGTTGATTTAGATTTGGTTCTAAGTCCATAAGATAAAATCAAAGGGCCTAGGAAGGGATTTGGAGTTTGAATTTAGTGATAGATTTTAATCATTGGATAGTTGAATTTGATTTTGGGATTTGAAATTTTGAATTTGGTAAAGGAAGAAAGCAAGGATTGGGCTTGGATTATATGATGTAGTTCTTCCTAAACCCCTAAGGCACAACCTACTCCTGTGGTTAACTCTTCTAAGTCTCTAGGATTAGGTTAAGCATTCACCTAATCACTAGAAGTGTCTTAAGACTAGCGAACTCTTAGTGTCTATAAGAGTCCTAGATCTATGATGAAGAAGTTGAGAGCTCACTCCAAAAGTGAGTCAACATTAACATAGCAAGGGTTAATTAATTGATTTAATTCATATCACAACCTAATTAATACATAAAATCAACTTAATTTCTTTTCATTGAACCAAATTGATTAAATAATATGGGAATGGGTTAGGAGGAAAAAAATGATTGAATCTCCTCTCTTCTCTAAATCAAATCGAACATGAAATTTGAAAAATGGAATTAAGGAACTTTGGTTTATTTTAAATAATCTTATTTAATTTGATTGTCTTTAGAAATTAGTTGGATTGAATGAAATTACATGCTTGTGTTTCTTTATTTCTTTCCAATCAGATTAATACGTTGTATGTCACTTGTAATCATGCATTCATCCTTTTCAAAAATTAATTAAATGAAATGATTTCCTTTATGTCAAGTTGCATGTGTTGGCTTAAATTAAAAATATGTGTGGCGATTATCACCATTAAATCTTAAATGTATTTTCAAAAGCTTATTAATAAATAATAATATTTGTTGTGACATTAGATATACATACATAGGAGGTGCATGTGAATATAAGCTTAGGGTATGAAGTGAAGCTCCTTTCTTTCATTCATATGTTGATTTGTATAAGTCCGAATGTTAATAGGTAAATTAGTGTGGACATTTCGGGGATGCATGACTTTAAGTATCCCCAAGGAGGTTCCTACCTCACTCTTGGTGCAAAATAATGGTGACATACTTGTTTGATTTCATTCTTATACATCTTGACGAATTTGGATAGAGCTTTAATTCATTTACACAAATAAATCAATTAAAGTAAATACAATTTTCACATGATTTCCATTTTGATAGTTGTTTGTACACTCACATATATTTAAGAATAACAGGTATATTAGTCCAGACATTCTGGGGACGCACGACTTTAAGTAGCCCCATAGAGGTTCCTATCTTACTCCCCTGGTGCAAAACAATGGTGAAGTACTTGCTTAGAACTTTCATACATTTGAATGTGTATTTAGCTAATGAATGAGAATCCTCTTTTACTATGAAAATCATTAATGCATCCTACATTTAAGTGTGCCAAAAATATATTGTATGCATATATATGTTTAGGACTTAATCATCTGCATGCTACATATGATGAAAAGAAATGAACGAACATGTATTGTGTGATAGTAATTAACTCCAATTAATCTTAAGATGTCTTTCTTATTGAATGAGATTATTTAAAGTGAACCTAAGCTTAGGATTAATTAAAATATGTAATAAGCTATTCACTAAAGAGAACAAATTAAATTAACATGCTTTAGAAAGTGGTTTAGGGTAGGGATGAAGAGAGAATTCTCTCTCTTTATAACACTTAGTTGTTAAGGGTAAGACATATAAAATAAAAGAAAACACTAAGTAAAATTCTCAAATCAATTAAACCACTTAAAGTGAAATCAACCTCTTATGACTAAACATCCTTTCACATTTAGAAAATCATAATCTTAATGCCTAGTTAGGACTTACCACACAAGCCTTTACACATTAGAATTAAGTCACCACTTTTAGTCCTAGGTTAGGACGGTGTATGTTTGGTGTATGTTTTATTTTGTGATATAATATTTTAAACTGGATGTTAGGGTGTATGCTTCGTATACTGTATGGTAGAGAGTAATTAGCTTAATCTTATTTTATACAAGAGATTATGTTTAAATGGGTCGCTTAAAAATAAATATAAATGCTCTTTTTGCAGATTGCTTATGCCAAGCATAATCCAAGTTAGACAAGGGAGCTGCATATGTGGTAAGTCCAAATTATGATATATAATCTTGGGTTGTATGTGTGTTTAGGTAACACTTATTTTATAGGTGTAGTTAAATTTACTTTTTATATTTTTAATGTAAATTTGTATTAGGAATTAGGATTAGTGCTATGGGGGTTTAAGATGAGCATTGGCCAGAATGCTTAGTCTTGGGGTGCCATGTGTTGCCTTGAATTCTACCACATCAAAGGAGCAAAGATATGAAGAAATGAAGGAGACATGAAGAATGAAGACTTGAAGACCCCTCATACCATTTATTATTTGTAATTATAATTATTCTTTTATATACCAGATTGTATAAGGGTAGTGCTTGGCTACCCATTTTCTCTTTTTGGGGTGTACGACGGAACCTGACCGCATCGGCCTTTTATTCTTTTGCGGTAGTGTATAAAATTGTTTGATATTGTGTTTAGATTGTGCATTAAAAATAACATGCTTTTCTTAGTTTCTTATATGTTTGATGCTTTAATGTGTGTCTGGATATGATTAGTCTCTTAGGGTGAAATTAATTTTTATACCCCAATTAATAACTCACAATTAAATTTTAAAATAACTCATAACCTCACCATAAAGCCTAGATTTTAAATAAGATAATTAAAAGATTTAGCAACCCCTTAGCTGAATAGTTGAATGCCTCACAATATGCATAAATATTCTTTCTCTCTTAAACATGAATAATCTCCATCCTTGTATGATAGGGGAATGCTTGACCTGTGAGGGCATCCCTTATGGTGGAGAACACCTTCTTCTATCTGATTTGGCCCATAACCTATTTTTATCATGCACATAGGCATCAAAATCCTAAAGCCTTTGTCAAAATGAAGTGTCAAAATTGAAATAAAATTTGAAAAGTTTTACATTTGTAGATTAAGGCTTTATACCACTCATGCTCTAATCTCTTAGGAGTGGGTTTTTGGACTTTAGTCTCTTTCAAATTAAATAACTATCTTTCACTTTCATAAGACTAGACTACATGATTTTGAATTGTAGGTGTTAGGTAGACCACTTGCTTGTAAGTCAGAAGTGGACGATTTATCCTCTCTTATGGAGGTAAACCATTATGTCCATCTCTCACTTTGATTTATGTCGTGCTTTAGCTTATGCTAAAGCTCCCTAGATTTAGGATCTGAGATAGCTATTTTGTTTGAGCTACAAGCATAAATCCTCACCTCTTAGGCATTTCCATAATCTTTATTATTGGATTATAAGTCTTAGTTTTCTAATAAAATTTTAACTCAAATAAATAAATCTCTTCAATTTCAAATATATAAAGCCCAATTATGGGGTAGATTGGAATGTTCACTAGGCTTCCTAGTATCATGAGTTTTTTCTACTTTCTCCCTTTGGATCCAAAAATAAGTCTTCTCCTTGATCTATCCCATTTGAATTTCTAAAATAGCCAATCCTTTGATAGTCTAGCCTTGAAATCTTTGGAGACTTTAATTTCTACTTTAATTGAGAGTATTCCTAAGGGATTTCATTCCGTAGGATGTAATTAACTATGAGGGATTGCCTCCATAAGAGACTTAACGAACTCGACTTAAAATAAACCCTGCTTTACTTTTTCATGTAAAGTAGAGAAAATGTCTCAGGTACATTCGAAGACTCATCATGCCTTAGGAGTCCTTATTAAGTGATTAGGTCTATTATATGATGATGATTTCTATCTTTTGGATAGTGCATCATTCCTTAATGGTGCATCACTTTAATAAGTATCCCAGTTTTGTGTGGTATCTCACATCCAAAAATAAACATCACACCATGTTGATGACGTGGTCCCTAGTCTACTTAGTGATGACTTGATGAAAGATCATTGTTACATGGGTTGCATCGTAGAGACATTGTTGGGTGATTTTTTTGAAAATAAGCTTAAGTCTACCTTTGCTAATAGAGGTATTTTTGCCTTATCATATATACCCTATGATTCACATCTCAAGCAGTTATTGGGGGATAATACTCGTGATCGTAATATAATGGTGCCATTTGGCAGCAATCATTTAATCAGAGGACTCTAGTCATAAGTGCATCATATGTGGAGCATACTGGTCAAACCATGTAGATAGAGGACACGGGCCACATCCTTACTGACATGAGATTAATTGAGAGTGAATATAGAAATATATTTGATTTGACATTCCTGTGGACTAGTTTTCTTAATTCATCACTTTTAACAAACAGTTGTGAAAGGTGGATTGAATGGAGTTTGCTTTAAGTATTTAAGGATTGAATTTCATTTAACCAATAATAGCTTAGTGATATATTAGATTTTGCATTTGGATTGATATACAATTTAATTTAATTTAATCTAAAATTAAAATTACATTTTTGATGGAAGTATCCCCTCCGATTGAAATCTCCATTCAACATATCATCGTGGAATGTATATTATTTGATAATTTAATTTATTATTTGATCTCTATTAGTTTAATAATGAGGATCATATATCTATCATGACAAAATTAGATTCTTAGATATTTTAATAAGTTGAAATTTTAATAATTGGGTTTTGTTAATTCAAACCCAATCTTAAGACCAAACTGGGAAGCAACCCGCACAACATCCTCAGACACTAAGTTTAAGCATTTAGCATAGTGTCGGGGCCCATGTGGGTGTACTTAAGAATGCTTGCATAATTTTAAGGTATTGAATTTGAGTTTTAATCATACTTCATAATATGTGCAAGAATTCAATTGAAGTCTTAATTAATACCTTCTACTCACATGCGATGTGTTTTGATTGATGGCGAGCATGATGAGTAGAGCTTGATAAGCGAGGCCTTCTAGCATGGCCTCAGGCAGTGCACCTGGTGGGTACTTGATGGTTTGTAATAAGAAATCCACGTTACCAAATTGAATGGTAGCTCCAACATCTCCTGTGTTGATGATGGCATTAGCTAAACAGATGTTTGCACCATGTCCTAGCTGAGCAGTGAAAAGAGTGCTCTATAGATCCATTCTACGCAAGTGAAAGATGAAAATTAGTAATTAGTAATTATTATTTCACCCATACTTTCAAACTGCAGAGGTACTACAAAATAAAATAATAGTGTAATAAAAATATACTCTACAGAATAATTCATTTGACATAAAGTCTCATACATTAGTAATTTGAATTTATTACACATTTAAATCACAATTTTTTATTTTGAATTTTCAAATATTTTGCTACTACTATAACATGTATATGGCTAGCCAAAGATGGAAAGAGAAAATTGTCCCCAACGGAGTCGCTAGAAATCTGCGAGCTTTGAAAATTTGCCATCGACCTCTCACATTGAAGAGAGTGATTTGAATGTCAGTGAAATTTTCAGAAGATAGATGAAATAGTAGATAAGGTAATACCCAGATTTCACCCTCATTTTGAGAGGACTTTAGATCTAGTTCCAGGTTTCCAATAAGCGCAAGCACCTATAGTTAATTATCCCTCCCAATTCTGAGAAAGAACTTTCGATTAAAATTAGTCGTTAGATAGCTAAATGCGTAGCATATAGTAGCAGCATGTAGAGTTTTGATTTATCATTTAGAATTTATGAAATTCACCATTTTAGCTTAAAGCGGATGGTTGCGGGAATGATGATGTGGATGATCTAGGTCTTATGGTTCCGTCATCCTGGGTTGTTGTGATCCCTAGTCTACTTAGTCAGAGGAGGTAGTCGACCCAACCTGACAGAAGGATCTTTATCAGCAGCCATGAGTTTCGTCATCCAAGAAGACCTTGTATACTTGGGGTGGTGTTTGTCTAAGGAGACAAGCTTAAGTCCACCTTAGCTAATAGAAGGCTTTTTGCCCTATCAGATATACCCTATGATTCACATCTCAAGGTATAGAGCCATTGGGGAGCATACAAATTACAGTCATGATTGTAATATAATGGTGCCATTTGGCGGCAACCACCCGATCGAAGACTATGGTCATAACTGCATCATATGTGGAGCCAACTCGCCAAACCATGCAGACAGAGGACACGAGCCACGTCCTTACTGACATGAGACTGATTGAGAGTGAATATAGAAATACATTTGATTTGACATTGGCTCATTTGTGAGCTAGAGTTTTCTTAATTCATCACCTTTAACAAACAGTTGCGTAAGGTGGATTGAATGGAGTTTGCTTTTAAGTATTTAAGGATTGAATTTCATTTAATCATTAATAACTTAGTGATATATTAGATTTTGCATTTGGATTGATACTCAATTTAAGTTAATTTAATCTGAAATTAAAATCACATTTTTGATGGAAGTATCCCCTCCAGTTGAAATCTCCATTCAACACAGCCATCATCGGGGTTTATGAGTTTGCTTGATCATTTAATTTATTGTTTCATATCCTGTCGACTCTATTAGTTTAATAATAAATGATCATATCTACTGTCATGTGACAGAATTAGCTTCTCAGATATTTTAATAAGTTGAAATTCTTATAATAATTAAAATTTTAGGTTTTGTTAACATGTACTCGGTCTTGAGACCAAACCGAGAAGCAACCCGCGCAGCATCCTCAGACACTAAGTTTAAGCATTCAGCGTAGTGTCAGAGACCATGGCGATGTAATTGAAAATGTTTGTATAATTTTAAGGTATTGAATTTGACTTTTAATCATACTTTATAATATGCACAAGAGTTCAATTGAAGCCTTAATTAATGCCTTCTATTCGCTTGTACGATGTGTTGCGAATCCGGTGGCAAGTGATTTACCATTCTAATTCTATTTAATCATATAAAAATATGTTCATCATTTAAACTTCATGCATGATTTATTTAAAATCTTATCTGATGATAATTGGCTCATTCATATTAATGTGTTATTTATGTCGTAAATCAATTTAAATTAATATTTGCTTTTGATTCTTCAATATATTATGTAGTGAGTGATCATTGAGGATCATTGAAAGGTATATATGCTTGACAAGCTAGTTAGATTGTAAGTCTTTTTTATTTCATTTTGAATACTATCAATTTAGAAGATAAGCATTTAGATATATCATAATTCTCATGTGCTTCAAATCTAATCTCAAATGCAAGATCTAAATGATCCTTTTAAGGTACAACATAACAAAATAATAGTATAAAAAAATACTCTACGAATAATTTGAGTCTCATATATTAGTAATTTGAATTTATTACACATTTTAATCACCATTTTTGTTTTGAATTTTCAAATATTTTTGTTACTATAACATATGTATATCTAGCCAAAGATGGAAAGAAAAGCATCTCCAAATTCAAAAAATCCATGGAAAATTCACCACCTCTCACATTGAAGAGTGATATGAATGTTATGAAATTTTAGAAGAGATGGAATATTAGATATACCATAGATTTCACCATCATTTTGCGAGGACTTTAGATATGGTTCCAGGTTTTCTATAGGCGCAAGAACCTATAGTTAATTACTCCTCCCAATTAGAGAACTATTGATTAAGACTAGTGGTTAGATAAGCTAAATGCATATCATATATATGTAGAGTTTTGATTTCTCATTTAAAATTTATGAAATTCTCTATTTTAGCTTAAAGCGGATGGTTAGGGGAATGATGGCGTGCCCGATCAAGATCCCATGGTTTTATCATCCCGGGCTATCGTGATCCCTAGTCTACTTAGTCAAAAGAGGTAGTCTACCAAACATGACAAAAGGATCTTTACCAGTAGTCATGGGTTGCGTTGTCCAAGGGGACCTTGTAGACCTGTGGTTGTGTTTATCCATGGAGACAAGCTTAAGTCTATCTTAGCTAACAAAGAACTTTTTGCCCTATGAGATATACCCTATGATTCACATCTCAAGGTACTGAACTATTGGGGAGCATACGGGCTACAATCGTGATCATAATATAATTGTGTCATTTGACGGCAACCATCATATCAGAGGATGCGGTGGCATCATATATGGAAACCCTACCCAAACCACACAGAGGACCATCCTTCTTGTGGCATGAGATTGATCAAGAGTGAATATAAAAATACATTTGATTTGATATTGACTCTTTTGTGAGCTAGAATTTTCTTAATTCACCACATTTAATAAACAGTTGTAGAAGGTGAATTGAATAGAGTTTAGTTTAAGTATTTAAGGATTAAATTTCATTTAAATATTAATAGCTTAGTGATATATTAAATTTTGCATTTGAATTGATACTAAGTTAATTTAATCTAAATTAAAATCACATTTTTTATGGAAGTATCCCCTCAGTTAAAATCTTTCCAAATTCAGTAGATCATCGGGGTTTATGGTTTGCTTGATTATTTAATTTAGGATATCTTGTCGACTCTAGTTTAATAATTGAGATCGGATCTACTATAATGTGACATAATTAGCTTCTCAGATATTTTAATAAGTTAAAATTCTTATAATAATAATTAGATTTTTAGGTTTTGTTAACACGGACCCGATCCTAAGACCAAACTGGGAAGCAACCCGTGCAACATTCTCAAACACCAAATTTAAGCATTCAGTATAGTGTTGGGACCCATGCGAGTGTATTTAAAAAATACTTGCATAATTTTAAGGCATTAAATTTGAGTTTTAATCATACTTCATAATATGTGCAAGAGTTCAATTAAAGCATTAATTAATGCATTTTGTTCGCTTGTATGATGTGTTGCAAATTCGGTGGTGAGTGATTTACCATTCTGATTCTATTTAATCATATACAAATATGTTCATCATTTATACCTCATGCATGATTGCTAAAATCTTATCTTTCAGTGATAATTAGCTCATTCATGTTAATGCAATTTTTAGCTCATCTAAAATCTAATTTAAATTATATGTGTTGCTTTTGATTCAGTCAATATATTATTTAGTGCAACTTGAGTGATCATTGAAAGGTATTGTATATGCTCATTGACAGGCTAGTTAGCTACATTGCAAGTCTTTTTTTGAATTTCATTTGAATACTATCAATTTAAAAGATAAGCACTTAGATATATCATAATTCTAATGTGCTTCAAATCTGATCTCAAATGCAAAATCTAAATGATCCTTTTAAAGGCCACATTCATGATTGTTCATGAGTTGCCTAATTGAATTTGTGCTGGTAAGAAAGCTACAAAAGTTCTTGCGCAGTCTTGTTCTCAATTTGAAATTGAACGCTTTAGATTTATCGATCGTTGTCATTTGGTATTCGCTTTGTCTTTACTTCATTTGACATTAAATATGATTATTCAAGTGGTCATTAATATTGTTCATATTGATTACTTGCTCATGAATTTGACACTTAGAATATTCAAAGAGAAGCTTTATTCACATAAAAAGACTTCAAATCCAATATGGATTTATCTTTAACTCCACATCAAGTTTCATATTTATCTAATAACTTGACTTCAAATTTATTGTAAGTTTCTTATAAGTTTGGAGTTAGTTTCAAGCCTCACTTGTATTCTATTTGAACACTTCCATTTATTTCAATATATAAAATAATGGACTCAGGCATTCATTTGACGATAAACTAAGTGAATGAACTCATTTTTTAACTTAGCATGTTCTCATATGATATTAATATTTATTAAGTTCATTTAAATTTAAATTCAAATTCATTTCTTTAGAACTTTATATTTTATATTTAACTTAATGTTAAATCATTATTTAAGTCCAAAATGTAATCAAAATTTTGGCAGCATTTCGACATAGGGGTGCAACATCTAATAATTTTTTGGGCTTACCCATCACACCTTGATGAGTGTAATGGTTGGTATTTTAAAACACCTCAGTCGATTTTCATCTCGTCACATCCTGGTGAGCATGATGAGGCCTTCAAACTTGTAAAAAGACACAAACACATATATTCTATACACACTCACATTTCTACACATCCACAAATTATATTTTGAAATCTTAATTTCTATCTTGGATGAGTGAAAGAGAGGGTAATGTGGTTTTGCGGCTAGGATGAAAGATACTCAAGAAAGAAAGTAGAAATGAAACTGTGGTGGATTGTGTAAGGTTGTGTGATTTGGCCTATGCAAACGAGAGAATGTGAGCTCAGGTGGAAGAATAAATTGTTTCAAGAGCCAAATGAATGGACAAAAATATTGCTAGCAACATTGACAGTAAAATAAGGTGAATCCCAGTCATCAATTTTGTAAAGGATAGTAGATAGATCAATGGATCAGGATGCAAAGGCTTCTGGTGGAAATGATCTTTGTATATTTAGAACCTACTCGAGTCTTCAACTTAAGCTGTGATGAATTGATGGTTTTGTCATCAGGCTGAAGAATAGGGGCTCTTTCACTGTGATCTTTTCTTTTAGCTTGTTGAGTGAGAAGAGCAATCAAACTCGACCACATTTGGGCTTATTGAGTCTGACGATCAGGGACCCACTTGAGTCTCAGACTTGAGTTATGAATGGACTTGTGCTTTCCCAACTTAACAATATCAAAGTTTACAAATTTGAAATCCTCTCACTTGACTTTTAGAAATATTACAAGTACAGAAGATGAATTTTTCAACTGTAGAATCATCTTGTGTGCAACTTATTTAAAGATACATTTTCACTATTCAGGATAACTGAAAGTATCTTTACTACCAGGATATTAGAGTAATCAAATGTGGATCTCAGCTCAAAGCATGATGCTACCCGAATCAGAATATATTCAAAGATCTCGTCTTATGGCACGATGTCAACCCATATGAAAAAAAAAAGAAATATCCCTTATCTTGCATGGGGAATTCTAAAACACATTTGAAAAAAATTTAAGATGAAATTAAGCAAATATATCAGTATTTTAGTTCAAATATTTTCTCTTAAGAAAGCTTAACACATAATATTGATTTCATATATATATAAAATCTAAAAAAAATACTCACTGTGTAATAGGGGGATTTTCACGGTGTTTTTTTTTTTAAAATTTATAGACTATTATCAAAGATTGTCTTCCTTTTCTCTTGATTATATATATTTATTTAGGGATCTCGCAAGAAGCAAGATGTTGACCTAAATAAATATATATAAAAAATGCCCCCTATATAGCAGGGGGATTTCTATAGTACCTCAAAAATATATTTATCATGTATAATACTTTTTCAGGTATCGACCATTAATTGGTGGCATTGGTCTTTTGTCATTTAGGTTAATGAGTTGGTATGCCCCTCCTTGATACACCTTTTATATGACAAAAGGTCTTTCTAATTAGGCTCAAATTTGTCATTGATTCTTTGATTAAGAATAATTGGACTTCTCAACACCAAGACCAATTCTCCTTCTTGGAATGTTCGAGGCCGCACTGAATGGTCAAAAGCCCTAGACATCTTTGCTCGATAAACCTTGAAATTTTGATGAGCTTGCAATCTAACTTCATTAAGCGAGCTCCTCCATTCTTAAACAAGCATTTTGATCTTCATTTATATTGTATTGGATGTCTACTCGAAGTGAAGGCAACTCAACTTCAAGTGGAAGAACCGCTTCATTTCCAAATACTAATGAATAAGCAGTGGCTTCAGTCGACGTCTTATAAGTAGTTCAATATTCCCATAATGCCTTTATCAGTTTAGTATGCCATTCTCTCTTACTTTTAGTAAGAATTTTTTTTGAGCAGCTTGATCAATATCTTGTTGAAAGCTTCTGTCAAACCATTTGCGCTTGGATTATATATTAAAGAGTATTACCAATCAATTCTGGTGCCGATCAACGAATTTATAAATCTTTACACTTTTGAAAGCTGAGTCATTATAAAAAATTACTCGGCGTGACACTCTAAATCTATATACCACATTATGCGTGAAGAAGTTGACCATTCGATCAGCAGTAACTTCTTTAAATGGGATAGCTTCAGCCCACCTAGAAAAATAATCAATCGCTGCTAGGATGATGCGGTGACCAGCTGATGACGGTGGATCGATCAGTCCAATTACATCTGTACCCCAGCATTCGAATGGCTAGGATGCTTTGGTTGGGTGTAATGGATTTGGAGGTTGGTGGATTATATTTCCATGTACTTGACATTCATGACATCTCTTTGCATGATCGATACAGTCTCTCACCATAGATGGCCAGTAATAGCCTATCATTTTGATTTTTACTATCATCTTGGGACCTGACTGATGTGCCCCACAAAATCCTTCATAACTTCAACCATCACTTTGTTAGCTTCATCTGTATTTAGACATCGTAGTCACATAAGTTCAAAGGATCTATGATAAAAAGTGTTGTTAATAAAAGCATAGCACAACATTTTCTTCTCGATTTGAGCTGCCAGTGATTTATTATTTGGTAATTTACCTTCATTAAAGTATTCGATGAAGGGTTGCCTCCAATCATGTGGCTCTTCTACTATAAAGGCTTCCCATTACTTTTCTGAAGCAATGTCATGCTTAGCTTTTCTTGGTATAACTCCTTATTGATTTTGGGGAGGATGAGGAGCAACCAGAGTCGCATCCTATTGGGTTGAATTTGATAACCCCTCTACCTACAAGGATTGATACTTTGCTAGCTCTAGAACTTGTTGACTGAATATCTCAATCATGATATAATCACCATTTATACTTGTCATCTCCTTAGATAAGTTTGCTAAACAATCTGCTTTGCTATTTTCAAATCGAGAGACTCGAGTTAATGTGACATTTGATATTTTCTTCATAAGCTCAAGACCTCGCTTGTGGTAAAAAACTAACGCAAGCTTATTGATTTTATAGATGCTAAGTACTTGATTTATAATAAGCTAAGAATTGTCGAAAATATGCAAGCTTTGAATACTTATGAAAATAACTTCTTCAAGACCTATTACCAATGCTTCATACTCACATTCATTATTAGTTCTTGGCTCAGTCAACCCATATGATTGTCTCATTATTCCTCCCTCTAGTGTTATGAAGATGATGCCGATTTCTGCTCTTGCCCATGGAAAATTTAGAGGTTGGACTTGTTTGATCGATTAGGCTCCATCAAAGTACATTTCCTAAATTTGTGATTTTTCCCTTTCATGAATGAGCATAATTTTTTCGTAAGGGAAATCATCATTAAGAGAAGTGTCCACAGGGATGGGATGTGCACCAAGAAAATATGCTAAGATTTGCCTCTTTACTGCTTTCTGCGGAACATATGTAATATCAAATTGTAAAAGTAATACTCCCAATCTTGCCAAGTGACCTGTCAATGTTAGTCTTGTCATCAAGTACTTCAGCGAATCGATCCTTGTGATGAGGATAATCTTGTGAGATAACATATAATGATGGAGTTTTTGGACTACAAAGATTAATGCCAAAAAGTGCTTCTCTATCAGAGAGTATCTCATTTATGCTCCTATCAATCTCTGACTGATATAATAAAGATCATTCTCTTTTCTTTCTTCATTGTGTTATGCCAATAATGCTCCAACGGACTCTTCTAATGCAGTTGTGTATAAAATGAGGGGCTTCCCAAGAGTAGTGTTGCAAGGATTTGTGGATTTAATAGGCAGCTTTTAATACTATTGAAGGCTTGGCACTCCTTCCCATTTGAATGGAGTAATCTTTGTTATTAACTTTGCAAATGGTTGACAACATCCAAATAGGTTTGATATAAATGGTTGAATGAATGGAAGCTGTCCTTGGAAAGAACGGAGTTGACGTGAACTCTTTGGCGGAGGCATCTCTATAATTGTCTTGATTTTAGCAGGATCAATTTCAATTCCTTTGTGATGTACAATGTACCCGAGAAATTTTCTAGAGGACACCCCAATTGCACATTTTAGAGGTTTCATCTTGAGATCATATTTTTTGATTCTCTCAAACACAGTTCTCGAGTCTTCAAAATAATTTTCATGATTTAAGGTCTTCACCACCAAATCATCAACACAATATTCCATCTTCTGGTAAATCAACTCATCAAAAAATGTGTCATGACTCTTTGGTATGTAGCTCCAGCATTCTTCAAACCAAAATGCATGACTGTGTAGCAATAGATGCCAATAAGTGTTCTGAATGATGTATGCATTTCATCTTTTAGGCACCATCTTAATCTGATTATATCCCAACGATCCATCCATAAAAAATATATCATAGTTGGATGTATTATCAACCAACAATTCTGATATGGGAAGTATGAAGTCATCTTTTGGGCAAGTTTTATTAAGATCCTTGAAGTCGATACAGATACGAATCTGACCATTTTCCTTTTTCACAGGCACTATATTAGCTATCCAATCAAGATACTTTTCTTTATTATGAATCCCACTTAAATTAGCTTTTTAGTTTCAATGATCATATGTTCTTGAATTTCTAATCTCATTCACCCCGGAGCTTGTTTACCAGGTGTTGTCTCTAGCTTGATTGCCAATATGAACTATATTATAGAAAATCGCATTTGACATGTCCAAGCAAATTAATCCCTGAATTCACAAAGTAACACTTTTAGCTCTTCAACTTTCTCATCAGGTAGAATGACATTAACAAAAGTTAGTTGGGGAGCATCCTCAGCTCCTAAGTTGATTTCTTTGAGTTCATCCATAGTAGTTGTTTGTCCAACATCTTTGAATTCTTCAGGTGCAGGCTTGGCTTCTACTTCTTCATTATTTATAAGAAGAATTTCATAGAGACCATCTTTTCATCACTATTAGTTTTGATCTTAGCTTCTATTATATTATAAGAAACTTTATTTTGATGAGATTTATGGATGAACTTAAGACCTTTAGTGATAAACTTATCACTTCTTCGTGATGCTTAAGGACTTCTTTGGCTTCACATCTTGTTAAAGATTTGAGTTCTATGTTTAGTAGTTCCAATATGAATTCCAAACTAATGCATTATTTTTTGTAATTTTGGTGGATAGTATATTGGTATTCTTATTGGCACCAACTCATCAAAAACTTCATGTTGAGTAGGCGAGCAAAATTGTGAAGAGACTCTTAGATTTATAAAATAAAGTTCTTGTTACCACTCTCACTCAACATGACACATAATATTATCAATTCTTTAATATTATGAATCTCAAGTGGAGTGATTTCTTTGAAGTACTGTTGAGGGATGGGTATAATTTTGAAGGAGTCATCTGACACTACCAAGTGAGCTATCCTTCTTGATGTAACCCTCTGAATCCTATTTTCATAAGTTGATTCAAAGTCATAGTCTGAATCAAAATCACTTATTTTATACTTTGTCTTTCTTAAAATCTTATAATTTCTCTTAGGTTTGACAAGAATATTTTTTTTCTTCTTGTGTGTCACTTCGCAGATGAGGAATTGATCTTCTTAATTTAAGTGTATAATCAAGTGCTTTAGGGAGAGTTAGCATTGCCTTTTTTTTCTTCCTCTTTGCTTATGCTCTTTCACCTTCTGAAGTTGTATTTTAATTCCTAAAGTGGATGTTACTGCCTCAAGAGGCTCTATTGGCTTAGGCTCTTTAGGGATGAAATATTTTGCATCTTCATAAATCTTTGCTTCATAGACGGAGACTGGTTGTAGGTTGTTAAGAATTCTGAACTCTTCTTTATATCTTAGGTACTTTATACACTGATTCATAGTTGATGGGACCATATCATACACATGCAGCCATGGCTAACCTAAGAGAGCTCTAAAAGACGTATCAGCATCGATTACATAAAACTTGGCTTTTGTATACAAATCATGAAACTTGAGTGGGAGAATAAAAGAACCCAATATTTTCTACCCTTTCTCATTGAAACCATTAACCATCAACTTATCCCTCCCAAGATGTTGGATATCAAGTGATAATCCTCTTAATGCTTTTAGACTCATAAGATTGATATAAGAACCTTGATCAATCAATATTTGATTGATCAAGATGCCATCACTCTCTACGGTAACATATAGAGGATGATTGTGATTTGTTGTTCCCAACATAAGATCTTTTTCAAAAAAATATGATTATTGGGAGATATTGAGTTTGTAATGATTCAATCATACATATTTTCAAAAGTAAGCTTCATAATTCTCAAGATCTTTCATCAAAGTTTCTCAGGTCTTTTGACATTAAGAGAGCCTCATACACACTTAATTGTGCAGATATCTTTCTCAGATGTGATAGAATATTATAATCTATCTTTTCACTTAATTTAGGTTTCTTTTTAGAGTCTTTGATAATGATATCTTCATTGACTTCAATTTGTTTACCTTTATCTTTATTTGAATTCTCCTTCTTTGATGATAGTGGTAAGACTTTACCACTTCTCAACAACTTGAATCACCTTGTCTTTCGATTCTTGAAGATGTAGTTTAAATTCACCTTTTATTGGAGGAAGGGTTAAATTTTTCAACTTCATACATTTCATGTGTGATGTTGATGAGTCCGACTCTTCTCCGTCTGAAAAATATAAATCTTCATCTGAACTATTATCTTTATATTGAATCATTAGATAAAATTCAGATGTTAACTCCTTAGGCTCTTCTTTCTTTTATGAAATTTTTTTGATGGGTTGGTTAAGTCTATCTGACTATCATTATCATTTTGAAGTAACTGATGCTGAAGAACATCTGATATCACATAAATAATTTGGCATGTCTCTACTAGGCAAAATTCACCATGATCTTCTCCATCTAATTCAACAATATGAAGTTCAGGCATAAAGTCTGCAAGCCTAACTAGCTGTCTGGTTGGCTGATGATACTTCTCTAAATTATTAATAATATTTTGAGTTGTAGTCTTCTTCGTCTTTTTCTTTATTTTAATTAGTTTGATTCAGTTCTTTGATAGATCTAATAAAATTTGTAACAATTTCTTTTCTTTGGGATGAGTTGGCTGTTGTGGTGCAAATATGACGGAGGTTGACATATACAATCTTGATAATTTTGATCAACCATAGGTTCAAGAGGTGATTTTTTTAACACAAGGAATTCCTTCAAGCTGCTTTAGCATCTTTATAGTCTTTTAGAAACCGGCTCATTCTTCAATTTGAACTGATTTTTCTTTCTTTTGCCTTTAATGGATGATACAGAAGAGGACGTAATCATCTTTGTAGACTTTCTTTTTGGGTTGAATAGATTACTATCAGATAATATAAATTCACTTCATTAACACTTCATTTCTAGACAATCTTTGAAGATATAACAATCTTCAATAGGATGGTTGATCACCTGATGATACGGACAATAATTTAGATTATTAACTTGACTAGCTTCTTCATGCCTTTTACTTTCTAGTAATTAAAGACTAGCTTTGACTATTTGTCAAAATAATTTAGCTACATTGTCCCTTCTAAAGGAATATTCTTTGTTCATCTTTTCCTTAGGAGATGTTTGCATTCACTCATTATCTCTTGTTGCTTGTTTTGGATGCTCTCCATCTCCTAGAAAAGTCCAAGGTTTATCATTGCCTCCCAATACCAATTTTTATAAATTAAGATGAAAAAGCTTCTTTCCCTCATCATTATTGTACATTTTGCTTTTATCTATATTATAGATTACTCATTTTCACCACTTCTATAGGAAGTAACATGAGTTTCTTTCTTGAGTATGATGGCTTATTTTTCTTTGATTTATCTATAGATTTGGACTTAGATTTATCTAATTTCAAATTTAGCCACCCTATCAAGTAAGTCTAGAATATTGTAATTGATGCCATACAAAAAAAATAGTGTCATTTATCATCCATATTTCCCATTAACAATTGATCTCACATCTTCCTCTAATTGATGTTCACATTTCATGCTTAGGTTATGCCATGAATTTTATTACTAACTCATCTTTTCTCTCTTTTAGTAAGGCAAGGTTAGTGATCGTTATCTTCTCAGTTGTACTAGTGAACCTTTCATAAACATTGTCTCTAGCTCAGTGAAGGTTTTGATCGAATCATTTGGATTTATGCATACTCAAAAGCGTTGAGGTCGATCATGAATTGGTGAAAAAGCATCATTCCCTCTATGTTACCACAAGTAGCCTTGAATTAGGCTAGATGTTACTTTGAATTACCATGCCCACTAAAAAAATATTAAAGTTTTAAAATCCTTTTAGGAATGAAACTTGATCAAATTCAACTGGGTAAGGGTGACCTTTACTCATTAGCTTTTCAACCTGCTCTAAAGCTGTAACTGCCTTTATCTTTTTATTAATTATTATTTCTAGTTGGGCAGTTGTTACTATTCCTGTATCTAGCCAATCATCATTGGTTAACTGGTTAACTTCACTTATCCTTTAGTGTAGCATGTACTATAGGAGCCTGAGGTATCAGAGTGACTGGTGGTATAAAGGTTGTATTATTAGGTACCTATTGATTAGTAGATGAAATAGATGTTACATTTGATGTGATATTCTTCTGTAACATATCCATTATGGTATTCATTTGTGCCATCATGTCATTCATCTTGGTACCAAGCTATGAAATTTCCTTCTTTATTTATTTGACATTGCATTTGTCTTTTTTCTCTAGCTAGCCACAACGCCAATTAATAATGTGCTTTTCTTCCTCTATTTCTTTTTGTTATTCTCTTCCCTGCTCATCTTTAGGGGAAGAACTTAACTGCCCTTCTCCTTATGCGTTTGTAGGGATAGTTGTTGCTAGGACTGAACGATGACGTTGATTATAAAAGTGTGTACCAGGTTGATCATTTTTTAGTTCAACCATATAAACAGCTTCAACTCCTATGACTTCATTTTCATTTTGATTTTCTTCTTCTTCCTCTTCAGCAGAGATTGAAGATCAATCTTCTACTCTCTTTTGTGATGACTCTCCTTCATAAGCATCGAATTCAGGTTCACGCTCACTGGATTCATGTTATTGATGATGCTGAGCAGAAAGTTTATCTATATGTCTCATCATATAAACAACTTCTACTTCCATAGTGTCCTGTTCATTGTCTTCTTCTTGCACATGAATTTCTGATCAACGCTTCCAATGGATCTCTGGTTCATTATAAGGGATAAACATTTCTTCCATTGGGGGACTACGATCATAATCAACTTTCTCCCACGGAGGTGAATCTAATTAATGATGGGATCCCCTAGAGGATTCTCCAATGTGCCGACCATCATATCTTTTATCCGTGACATCTCTTATTTTAGGTATCCACTTCTGATAAGTTATTTTTGAGGTGGATTTCTGAATATGTGCATTAGAAATCACTTTCTTTCTTCAGAATTTTTTGTGGGGCCTTGGCCTCCATATCTGCTTACCCTTTCATTGGGACCTTTCAATAGTGGATTCTTAGATACACAGTCCAAGTGTCACACTCCGATGCTCACCATGTAGGAATTATTTAGAACGATCTTGAGTTCTTACTACCACTGATGGTAGCTTTTATAGTGGAGCATTTTTTTTGGCTTCTCTGATAATTGAACTTTGATACCTCTTCTTCATAAAGCCTTTTTTTTACAACATTTAAGACTCTATGTACTCGAGCTGATAAAGTTTTAGGATGTTTCTTTTGAAGGGTTAGAGCTGGCTGCTATTGAGCCTAAAATAATTGATTAACATCACCAGTAGAGCTATTCTTTTTCTCCCATTTCAAATTTTTAAACTTGTTGTGAGTGGGAACACTCTCTTCTGGTGTCAAGTATGGTCGCATGGCTCGTGATTTAGGGAACAACTGCTGAGCTTGTAGTTCAGCATTTTTTCTTCTTTGCCTTCCATTCAATTTTCCTCTGAGGAGACTTCAACATCATGCCTTCCAGACAAAAGGTTCAATGGGATATGGTCGCAATCACATGCATGATTGAAACTTTCTGCCATGACTCTGCTCATGAACGCGAATGACCCAAACTTTCGGTCATGAGGCTCTCTGAGAACCTAAGTAGAAGTTCACATTCAGCTTGTCCTGCATAGGTTGGTGCGTAGAATATGCAGTTGATTCATGTAGAGGATTATTTGCAACAACAATGGTTGGGAAGTCTACACTACCAAATTGAATGATAGCTCCAACATCTCCGATGATTATAGAAGAAGCGGATGTTGGCTCGACGAGCGCATGATGAATGGTGTGCTCTGAAGATCCATATTTACAAATGAAGATGAAGATTAGTAGTCAATAATTAATGTATCACCCCACACTTTCATAATGCGTACAATGAGAACATATATGTAACAAAATCAATATAAAAATATGATTGATTTAAATTTAATTTTATTAATGATTGATTTTAATTTTTAATTTTTATTTTACTCCACTATTACTATAGCTCAGGTTCAACTAGCTAAAGATGGAAAGAGAAACATGTCCCCAGTGAAGCCGCCAGAAATCTGTGGGATCTACAAATTTTCCACCGACCTCTCACATTGAAGAGAGTATGATTTAAGTGTCAGTGTAATTTTCAGAAGACATATGTAATAGTAGATAAGACACAACCTAGAGATTTCACCCTCATTTTGTGAGGACTTTAGATCTGGTTATAGGTTTCCTATAGGCGTAAGCACCTATAGTTAATTATCCTTCCCAATTCTAAGAGATAGCTTTCGATTAATACTAGTCGTTAGATAGCTAAATGCATAGTATATAGTAGCATCATGTAGAGTTTTGATTTCTCGTTAAGAATTTATGAAATTCATCATTTTAGCTTAAAGGATGGTTGGGGAATGATGACGCGTCGATCTGATCTCATGGTTCCATCATCTGAGGGTCTCTACTAGTTAGAGGAGGTAGTCAACCCAACCTAACAGAAAGATCCTTATTAGCAGCCATGGGTTGCGTCGTCTAATGAGACCTTATAAACTTGAGGTTGTGTTTGTCTAAGGAGACAAGCTTAAGTTTACCTTAGCTAACATATAGTCTTTTGTCATATCAAATATACCCTATGATTCACATCTTAAGGTACATAGCCATTGCATACGTTATATGATCGTAATATAATGGTGTCATTTTAAACCACTGACAGAGGACTCTCAACTACATTATATGTGGAACTTACTAGCCAAATCACGTAAACAAAGGAGATGTGCCACGTCCTTACTGGCATGAGATTAATTGAGAGTGAATATAGAAATATATTTGATTTGACATTGACTCCTTTGTGAGCTAGAGTTTTCTTAATTCATCACATTAACAAATAGTTACGGAAGATGGATTGAATAGAGTTTACTTTAAGTATTTAAGGATTGAATTTCATTTAAGCATTAATAGCTTAATGATATATTAGATTTCACATTTGGATTGATACTCAATTTAAGTTAATTTAATTTGAAATTAAAATCACATTTTTGATGGAAGTATCCCCTCCGGTTGAAATTTTTATTCAACATAGCCATCATCGGGTTTATGAGTTTGCTTAATCATTTAATTTATTATTTCATATCCTGTCAATTCTATTAGTTTAATAATAAATGATCGATATAATGTCATGTGATGAATTAGCTTTTCGATATTTTAATAAGTTGAAATTTTATAATAATTGGATTCTTAGATTTTGTTAACATGGACCCATCCTAAAACCAAATCTGAAGCAACGCCGATCCTCGACAGTTTAAGCATTTATCGTAGTGTCGGGGCCCATCCGGGTGTATTTAAGAATGCTTGCATAATTTTAAGGCATTGAATTTGAGTTTTAATCATACTTCATAATATGTTCAAGAGTTCAATTGAAGCCTTAATTAACGCATTTTGGCCAGTATGATGTGTGCTAAATCAAATGGTGATTTACCATTCGATTCTATTTAATCATATAAAATATGTTCATCATTTATACTTCATGCATGATTGTAAAATCTTATCTTTCAGTGATAATTGTCTTATTCATATTAATGCGCTTTTTAGCTCATCGCAAATCTAATTTAAATTATATTTGTTGCTTTTGATTCACTCAATATATTATGTAGTGCAACTTGAGTGATCATTGAAAGTATTGTATATGCTCATTGACAAGCTAGTTAGCTACATTGTAAGTCTTTTTATGAATTTAATTTGAATACTTTCAATTTAGAGCACTTAGATATATCATAATTCTCATATGCTTCAAATCTGATCTCAAATGCAAGATCTAAATGATCCTTTAAAGGCCACATTCATGATTATTCATGAGTAATTGAATTTGAAGCTCGAGATAGCTACAAAAGTTCTTGCACACTTTTATTCGCAATTTGAAATTGAACGTTTAGATTTACCACTAATCGTTTATCATTTGGTATTCAGTTGAGGTCTTTACTTCATTTGACATTAAATGTGATTATTCAACTTTTCGATTAATATTGTTCATATTGATTACTTGCTCATGAATTTAACACTTTGAATATTCAAAGAGAAGCTTTATTCATAAAAGACTTAAATCCAATATGAATTTATCTTCCACATCAAGTTTCATATTATCTAATAACTTGACTTCAAATTTATTGTAAGTTTTTTATAAGTTTAGAGTTAGTTTCAAGCCTACTTGTATTCTATTTGAACACTTACATTTATTTTAACATATAAAACAATGGACTCAAGCATTCATTCGACGATAAACTAAGTGAATGAACTTATTTTTTTACTTAGCATGTTCTCATATGATATTAATATTTATTAAGTTCATTTAAATTTAATTTTAAATTCATTTCTTTAGAACTTTATATTTTATATTTAGCTTAATGTTAAATCTTTTTTTAAGTTCAAAATTTAATAAAATTTTAGTATTTCACATACAACATTTAACAATTTTACCTACCCGAAGCAATCAAGATTTAACGGTATATTTTAAATTATCTCGGCCATTTTATCTCGCCACGCCTCGATGATTTGACAAGGCCTTCATACGAAAAAAAGACACAAATACATATATTCTATACACATTCACATTCGGACACATCCACAAATTATATGTTGAAATCTTATGCCTTTGATGAGAAAGAGAGAGGGTAGTGTGGTTTTGCGCTAGGATGGAAGATACTCAAGAGAAAGTAGAAATGAAACTGCGGTGGATTGTGTAAGGTTGTGTTATTCACCGGCAAAAGAGAATGTGAGCTCGGGTGGAAGAATAAATTGTTGCAAGAGCAAATGAATGGACATAAATAGGGCAACATTGACAATAAAATAAGGAATGTGATCAATTTTGTAAAGGACAGAGATATCAATAATGAGAAGCATCAGGGGAATGATCTGTAGCCTGAAATGTGAAACCATAAAGAGGAATTGAGATTTATGTAAAGAATTTTACATCTCTTCAAAAATTAAAGAAGGAAGAGAAATGAGGAGTGTTGTGGTTAAGGGAAAAATAGAAGAATAATGGAGAAGAGAGAGAGGAAGAGAGGAAAAAGGAGAAGAAGAGCTTACGATTTAAATGGGTGAGACGGACGCTTGGGGATTGAGGCTTGAAGGGTGACAGACCGAGAGTGGAAACGGGCGAGGGTTTTTGGATTGGCTTGCGGTTGAGGGAGAGCGAATGAGAGCGGGGGAAAGAGAGGGAATGGGTGAGAGATCGTGGAAAATATATGTCCTGAGTCGCGACGTATTTTATGTCTGACTCAATCAGATTATGACGCATGGTACGCTTAAGCCAAAAAATGATGTAAAGACGAACGCTATTTTTTTCACGTTTATACCACCCGACTGATTTACCAGATAAACCTCGGAACAAAATATCTACGCCGTTGGTATTCTTTTGTAATACTCGCATGGCCGACGAAGGAATTTCTGAGCTCTTTGTCGGCCACCTCGTCGCATCACGGCTTGGCTTCTAGATTTCAAATTGAGGTATTCGTTGGTTACATGAGGTATTTCCACATGCATTTGAACTTGAAAGATTTTGGTTTTCTGTTTTATCCATTACAATCCATCGAAGTGTTTCGGTTTCTTTATGGCATTTTTTTATGGCTACCCTGATTCAGATTGTACCTCTATACATCTGCATCTCCTCGACATTTAGAGATTTTGCACTATTTTGTTGATTGTGGTGACTGTACTCTCCCAACAAGATTCTCTATGCTTTCTGAGATTTTGCATTTTTTTACCCATTTTCCCCCGGAGGGCATACTATGGCTAGAATCAATAATGTTGTTTTTGCTTTGGGTGTATTCTTGAGAAAATGAATCTGACTATACTGCATCTATACTATACCTCTATACCTCATACTCTATACCTTCTCACTGCCTCTGCATCTGCACTCCTCGACTCCTCACCTCCTGCACTCTCGATATTAGAGATGATTTTGGGCTATTTTTCAATTGTTGTTGCTTGAGACAATATTTACCGCTTTCCGTGGAAGTAGTTTAGAGGTTGTTTGGAAGCTAATTTTGATGCTTGTTTGCAAATGTACTCAACCCCTCTGCACTCCTGTTCTATACTTTCTTGAGATTTTGCATTTTTTAGTCCATTTTTTCCGCTTTGGAGGGCATACTATATTAATCCATTATGAATAACCTGGGAAGTTGTGTTTTGTCGGTGGTGTCGTGGAGAAAATGAATTGCACTGCATTCCTGCACTGCACTCGATGTTAGATAATTTTGGGCTATTTTCTTGATTGTTCTCATTGTTTGAGACAATGTTTATGCGCGTGGAAGTAGTTTGAGGTTGTTTGGAAGCTAATTTAGATGCTTGTTTGCAAATGTACTCCAACCCCTCTGACTGCACTATGCTTTCTTGAGATTTTGCATTTTTTCACCCATTTACCGCTTTGGAGGGCATACTATGGCTAGAATTGCTATGAATAACTGGAAGTTGTGTTTTGGGTTTGGGTGTGTTGGAGAAAATGAATCTGCACTGCACTCAGACCTCTGCACTCTGCTCCCCTATGTTAGATGATTTTGGGCTATTTTTCTTGATTGTTTGGTTGGAGACAATGTTTTGCTCTGGAAGTAGTTTAGAGGTTGTTTGGAAGCTAATTTGATGCTTGTTTACAAATGTACTCTCAACCCTCAGTACTGCACTCTATACTTTCTTGAGATTTTGCATTTTTTTTCACCCATTTTTCCGTTTGGAGGCATACTATGGCTAGAATCCGTTATGAATAACTGGAAGTTGTGTTTTGTCGTGTGTGTTCTGTGGAGAAAATGAATCGTACCAGAACTGCACTGCACTCCTCCCCGATGTTAGATGATTTTGGGCTATTTTTCTTGATTGTCGTCCGGTTTGAGATAATGTTTACGCTTTCCGTGGAAGTAGTTGAGGTTGTTTGGAAGCTAATTTTGATGCTTTGCAAATGTACTCTCCAACCCTCTGCACTCCTCTGCTTCTATACTTTCTTGAGATTTTGCATTTTTTTCACCATTTTCCGCTTTGGAGGGCATACTATGGCTAGAATCCATTATGAATAACTGGAAGTTGTGTTTTGTTTGGGTGTGTTCGTGGAGAAAATGAATCATACCCCTGCACCTCCTCACACCTCATACCTCGATGTTAGACGATTTTGGGTTGTTTTTTTCTTGATTGTCGGTTGATGAGATAATGTTTACCGCTTTCTGGAAGTAGTTTAGAGGTTGTTTGGAAGCTAATTTGATGTAAAATGTACTCTCAACCCCTCTGCACTCGCACTCTATACTTTCTTGAGATTTTGCGCTTTGGATGTGTTCTGGAGAAATGAATTGCACTTCTGCACTGCACTGCATCTCCTGCACTGCACTCTCCCTCGATATTAAGGTGCTTGCAATCCATTATCTAATATTGATTACCTTAACTTTATTTTGAAGTTCAAAGATGTCTAAAAGGATAACGCCAGATGTGCAAGTGCCATCGAGCATTATTTGATAATATTACAACTCGCTTCACTTGAAGTGACTGAAGAAGCTTCCCCAACCAATTCGTCATTGCTCGATCGAGAAGACTCGCCATAACCTCTATCCCATTCTGGGACATCGGATAAAAGCCTTTTCTTGGGTGGGCATTTCTTTCACCGGATGAAGTAGTGATCTTTGGGATGCCAAACAAAGGGAGAAAGTTTTATGGCGAAATCCCCATTGTCACTGATAGTTCAAATTATAAGAATAAGCTCGAGCAATGATAACTCTTTCGGCACAGTTTGTACATACGTTTTCTTATTTCAAATTTATTTTTTTGCATATCACAACTATAGAGTAGCTTCTAGTTTAATTGCCTACACCGATAATAATATTGATAAATTTGTTTGAAATTGGGGCCATTTTCTTAGTGTCACAATTCAATGGCATTACAACAAAGATACACACCAGCTGCTACATGAGTGGCTTTGTCCCTCTTCTTATGGTATGTTCTGACCGGTTAGTTATGTTTTACTTGATGTGAGCAAGTTAACTGTATAAATGTTTCTTGTAGATCTACGGTGAGCACATTATTAGATTAGTCGCCATTTCGCGACGTTGAGTGGTTGGCCTAAAATAAAGTTTCTGACGCTGCCTCGACGATTTGAGGAGACTGTACATGACATTAGTTATGTTCGTTCATTTCGGTGTAGTAATGCATTTACCTATGTTGTTTGTCGCCATATCTATCTTTGGCTTAACACAGGTCCGACTTACACTCGAGGACTTATCAGAAGAGGAGACGCTCATTGAATCATCCTCTCCTCCCCATGAAACTTCCAGAGAGCTCGACATCACCCCATCCAGGGTCCATTGCCGCTCCTACCGATTCCCAGATATCTCTCCCAAATATTCCCCCCCAACCAGTGTGTCTAGCTTGCCCTCTGCTACTACCCCCCAATCAGAAGGATCTGCAATAGATAGGTTATTTATAGGTTTGAGGGAGTTGAGGGAAGTTGTGGCATCCTACCATGCACAGTGAGAGAGGTCGATGGCATTGATGCAGTTCGCTATTGAGGGTACCCTCCGCAGAAGAGTGCTTCCATCCCACGGGTGAAGTCGCTACTGAGGAGACCATATCTTCTCGTGTGGTCATCATTTTCTCCTTGAGGCTACCAGACCTAAGGAGACCTTGTGGAAGTCCTGGGAGTCTTGTGCCGGAGAAGCTCCGTCAGGTGGGGGAGGCTCCCACGAGCATACCCTCCCTTCATTGCCTGGGGTGAAGGCACGCAGATGAGGAAGAGGAAAGCTATGTTCTCTCCGCTCACCACTACCTACGTTAAGAGTGCCTGATTTGCCTCCACCCAACTGAGCGCGTGTATTACATTAATTTCATGAATAATGTGATACAATAGATGACCTTGTTCGGTTTCACCCTTCAATTTCAGGCATCACCGATTTCCTCGATGAGCCATCAAAGGCTATCGAAGTTGTGGAGGAGCACCGGTAAGCGGTAAGTTCGATTCTCGAGCTTTAGATGACAATGGATATAGCTTTTAACAATTATTTTCAGCCTAAATAATTATATTACAGCCAGCCGAGGCACAGCAGCTCGTGCACTTCCCATCCAGAGATGGCATGCCTCAGCCGATGCTCCACCTCATAGACCGGTCGTGTGCTCGATTCCAGGACAAGTAAGTCACCCGACATCTTGCTCCTTTTCACATAGATTCAAATGTCATATCATTCTAACTACTTCTATTAATTTCTCTGCTCAATAAATTACAAAACAACAAGCTCGATAATGGGAGATACAAGTTTCACTGAAATATTATTATTTCAGTGATTGACGGATTCGATGGATCAAGATGCCGATGCACACGCCGATGCGTTGCATATCGTAGAGAAGTACTCCCTGCCCCGTGATTGTATGTCCCATTCCTTTACATTTCATGCTTACATTGGGTGAGTTACTCCTCCAAAATTAGTGGTCGCAATTCATTGATATCCATGTATCTCAGTGACTTATAGATGTTATCTTGCATCCTCAGAATTATGTAGTATGGTTTGCTAAAAGAAAGCAAGATGTATATCCAAAGATGTCATCACAGACAAGTGCATCCGTGGTCGAAATGCTTTACTCCCGCTTATCCATAATCAACACCTGACACTTCTTGAATATCAAGCTTGGCGTGGTCATTTTATGACTCATTGCCAAAACCAACACATAAAGCCATTCACGGAAATGGTATGCACTCTTCTTATGGGTTCTCCGGGATCTAACTAATACCTTATCCATCTTCCAGATTAAATTCGGCTCAGATATCGCCATTATTTTGACAAAGAACCCAAGAAATGGCCGCTTGAAACGGTGTTGCACCCCCCAAGGTCGATCGCGGCATGTTCATTTGCAAAATACATGGAGCATCGAGAAGCCCACAATTAACTGGGCTCAACCGTGATCGGACAAAAGATGAATAGATTTAGGGTCGACTTTGTTTATGCGATTTTTGCTTGGCCTCAAAAAACACTTAAATAAAATTTGGATCTTGAGTTGTTCTCATGGACATTTAGTAGGATAATTCATTGTTATTTTGGGTTTAGTAGGATAATTCCTGTACATTCTGTTAGGCATGTTCATTTGCATTTTGAGGCCTTTAGAATACATTTTTCCGCTTTGTTTCACTTTATGTAGCCCGTTGTTCGATCATGGTAACTAAATCCCAACCGGCAATAAGTAGTTTACAATTTTAGGAGATTATTTCTACTCTCTGCATTTTTTGTTTCTGTATTCGTTGTTCGATCATATTCAAATCCCAACAAGCAATGGTCTGTCACAATTTTAGGAGATTTCTGGTATTTGTACTCTCTGTGCAGGTTTTGTTTCACTTTCTGTAGCCGGGTTGTTCAGATCATGGTAACTAAATCCCAATCGAAAATGAGGGTCTGCTACGAATTTTAGAGATTTCTGTATCTCTGCACTTTGTCCTGCTCCTCTGTATCTCTCAGACTGTACTCAGACTGCATTGCATTCCTCTGCTCATCTTATACTGCCTTTATACCTCATGCACTCTATACCTCTACTCTGCACTCTATACCTTCTGCATCTCCTCTATATATATATTCATTGGATTTATTTTTTTAAAACACTAAATTTTTTAATATTTTAAAAATAATTATCACTATAAAATATATTTTTTAAATCAAAACATAAATAAAATAAAATAATATAATAAATAGAATAAATAAATACAATATGTCAAATAGTCCATAAAATTATTTATTTATCTAACATAGAATGGAAATGCAATTGTTTTCATAATAGATAATTTGAGAATAAGTCAATAATATATATTTTAAAGCAAGCTCTAATTTGATGAAATAAAAAAATAATTAAAAGAGATTACTTAATTTCTCTGTTTTGTTTACTTAATATACATTGTAACATAAAGTATATATATATATATATAGTATTTTATTTATTGATTATTTTAAAACAAAAAAAAATGGTAAGATAAAAGAAAAGAAGATGCTCCACGCATGAGCTGTAGATTTTCACGCGATTTCATCAGCTATTTTAACAAGATAAACATACAAAAGAGTTATTATAATTAATTAAAATAAGTACATATGATTTATTTAATTCAATGTTAATATTAAATAATTTGAATTTTATCTTAAAATAGAGGAATCTTTTAAGCAAATTTAATTAAATCAAAACCAAAATATCAATATTATATAATAATAATTACCTATTTTAATTTCTCATTTACTAATCATCATTTAATTTTTCTAAATTTGTATTATTAAAATCAAAAATTAATTTTGAATTTTAATTAAATCCTCAGATAAAAAAACAAATCCAATGCACACTCTAATTAAAATTTAGAAACATGTTAGTAACTTGGTATAAAAATATATTTTAAGATATGATATTAAATAGTTTAGTATATAAATAAAAAATGAGTAAACAAATATCTATTATTATAAATTTAATTTTTTAAAAAAAATAAAAATAAAAAACATATCTATTAAAGCTAAATTTGTTTTAACATGCATAATATAACACAATAAAACATAAAATAAAACACGCTTTTAGATGGTCCAATTAAGATGACAATAATGCAAATGAATATCTTTCAAAATAAAATTTTAAGTAACTTTTATTGGTACAGGTGTTTCAAGACTTTACTAAAGTTATGAAATGAACAAAAAAATACAAGCATTATAATGACTAAACGAGAAAATGAAATTAAAAAATGCCTTCTTGGATAATATCATGCATCAAAATGTCTTGTAATAATATCCATCATCGCTTTACCCTTCAAAGATATTGGTTGATTGATCGAATCAATTCGTGGTACAACATCGTATAATGGTACAACATCTTAGTAATGGATGAATGTTTGACTGATCAATGTGAAATATTCTAGGCTTACCTGTGAAAAGCACTGGGGCATAACAGATAGTTGAGTCGCAACCGTGACGATCCCGCTCTACAAAGACTCTGACTTCACTTTTGTTTCTAAGACAAGAAAATATAATGAATTAAATATTTACAGAACCTATAAGTAATAGCAACGTGAGGCAAGTAGGATAAGTACTTGTGGATTTTTGGATTTCTCCCAATAAGCCTTGAGCCTGCGTTGGAAACACCCTTTGGACGCCTCTTGATTGGATCCTTCAAACTGCCCTTATCCTATGATGTGGTCGCTTCTTCCTCTTAACGATCGTCAAATGGAGAATTCCCACTTATTACGGAGTCCACTTCATCGATAGTCGCTAAGAGATGCAAGCATGTAATCCTCGAATCTTATTACCTGCTCGGGAGCTAATTTGATATGCATATCGACTTATATGGTTCCTGAAAATAATGCCGCCCATCTCGCTTCCACATGTACTAACCTTCAGATGAACCATCGATGTAGATGTCCCTCTTTGCTCAGTAGACGCATGAGGAGGTACTTATCCCGAATGCGCACATCATTCGCTAAGAACTCTAATGCAAGTGTGCACAAAGTATGCCCATCATTTCAAATTTCTGGCAACTACAAGAAATATCCATAGAGACACATCAAAGTGGACAATCCAGTTTTGGATGCATTCTTCTTCTCTAAGTTCCTCACCAAGTACTCCATGGGCCTATCATCAAACAAGAATGATAATCCCCCAACTCCATGCGTAAATTCTTCTTCTAACATGAGTAAAGCTTCCTCGTGATAAACAAAGCGACTTGCTTGGACTACTCTAACAAGAATTCTTGTGGATACACTTGAAGTCTTCATCATGTTCATTTATTTGCCATGTTTCCATCACCTTCTCCAATCCCAAGAAACAATCACGTGAACTTGTTGGTTTTAAATACCATGACACACGCTATTTGTGGCCTCACTACTGAGTTGACAAGATGCCCATACAAAATTTATCTTTGTTGAATGTGGTGGACCATTTTACTAATTTTGTAAAGTTCGGATAGCCAAGCATGATCATGCAAATTGCCTTCCTCTAGCATGGGACCAAGCATCCTCAAACTCATCCTCTGTGTCACATTTGCTCATGCATGTATAGAATAGCCCTTGAACTCTCTTGTTACTACTAAAGCAATGGACCTTGGAGGCTTTCTTTGAGATATGCCATTAGCACAACCTATGGCCAGCGTGCGGTAGTACATTCTCGATAGCTCTCGCTAGCGATCTTGATCGGTAAATATCGTTATAGGATGCCACCCATCAACCAAGAAATGTAATAACCATGTGAATGACTCGATGGTCTCTTAGACAAAAGGCTACTCGAATAAGGCGTTTTGCCAATGATGATTCACTCCGAGTGGGGCAGACAAGATTATATTTATTGAGCCGATAGCTAGTATCAAAATTATCACATCCCCAAAACAATCAAATTCAACCCTAGACATACCATTGCTCCAAAAAAACCAAGCAATCGACGCATCCTTTGAACATCCATGCAAACATCTCGTCCTTGTCTTTCCTTGAGCATTTGTATTAATTCGTTGCTATCACCACTTGCCGTGACCTTCGCTCTTTACGGATGAAATTGAAAGCATCTCTTTTGTGAATCAATATTCTACCCCACCAACTTCCTCGGTTAGATATGACGCGTCGGTTACTAATGCCGACCTCTCGTCATCGTCTTCAAAGCGATGCCTTCATCGATGCTTCATGCGTCGAGAAGATGATCACCGATCTTTGCCAATGAATGATTATGGCTCTCTATTTATTTTTAACCGACCAATTCCCTCCAAATCCACGAGAATCGAATCATCGTGGGACAACCGGTCCCCATTATCAATTTTAGAATTTTGTTATATGGTTTGGATTGGAGTTTTTTCGACACCTTTTGCACCAGAAAATCTTTGGATTTCAATTTCTTAGAGTTGGCCAATAACTTGTATGGTCTTTTCTAACGAAGCCGGTTTGATGTGCATAATCAGCAGTAATAAGCGGTTTATTATGCACAACCGTGCAGATTCCAAATTTGGGTCATTAGATAAAACAACTTCATCATCGCATTGCTCATTCACCACATTCATGCGAAAACATAGAGTCAGAGTTCCACGATAATAGAGTGCGATGAAAGCAGAGTAGAGCATAGAGTGCAGTTAGTCAGTCTGAGACACAAAAAATACCCAAAAAATCGTTCGAACAACCACCAAATTGCAACCATTAAATTTTAATTACCATGATCGAACAACCTGAGAAAATGAACCTAAACTGGACAAAATCATCTGTGGGGTAGAGGGCCGGTACAAAGGGTATATAAGTGAGAGTATAGAAGGTACGAAGGTATAGATTCATTACAGGGAAGGTACATGAGGGTATAGAATGCGAGAAGGTATAAGTAGAGGTATAGAGTAAGGTATATGCATATAGGTTTAGAGGGTAAAGCGGTATATCTGAGGTATGGAGGTATAGAGTGCAGGAGAGATGCAGAGATGCAGTGCAGTCTGAGGAGATGCAGAGGTAGATGCAGTGCAGAGGTACAAGGTACAGAGTACGAAGTGCAGTACAAATCAATCTCTAAAATTCTCGAACAACCACCTCATTGCTTCGGTTGGGATTTAGTTACCATGATCTAAACAACCAGCTACGAAAGTGAAACAAAAGCTGAAAAAAATCTATACTCGAAGACATCAGAGAGTACATATGTAAATAAGCATTAAAAAATTAATCAAACACCACCAATTTTCTCCAAAGGATTGAGAATATGTTTTCTCGAGCAGACCAAAAAATCATGAAAAATAAATATGAACTGGTCGATTCTGAGAGAGTACCAAAAGCAGTTCGCATGCAAAGTCCTGCTGGAAAGAACTCCAAACAGTGTAGAAAATCTAACTTAAATAAATAAATTACAAACTATCACTGTCATTTTATATATACAACTCCTTAAAAGATTAGGTCCATTTTATTTACGACATCGTATTTCCTCAACGCTCCATTTCAGATTCATTCTTCTTCTTCATAGCTCTTTCAGTAATGCTCTCATTTCGGTCGCAAATAAAAAAAAATACAGCCACTGCCCCAAATGAAGATATTTAGGTCTTTTAAATTTCTCCCGCGCATATACTCATTCCCCGCAGTTTCGGGTCGGGTCGGGCCGGTCGCTAAACCGCGGAAAATAGCGCCGTCTCCGTCTTACGGCGTCATTTTTTGGCGCCGTTAACTGTGCCACGCGTCGTCATGCGATTGGAGTCCGCACGTAAACCTACGTGCGGACTCCGGACGTAATATTTTCCCGGCGAACGAGGGTCTCTATACGTGCATCTAAGTGGATATCGAGCTGTGAATAGGAAGTTAGGGTTGTAGAAATAAGGATGTATATATATAGTAAAAAAATTTTTATTTAAGTATCTAATCAACCCTAATATAAATTTTATGACGACAAAATCAAATAGCTAATATATATGTCAATCTTATCTGATGTTCCGGACATAACGACGTAGTCCATTTTACAATCGGAGGCTGTTTGGTTTAAATCGAGGTCGAATCAAGCCAATTTCAGTTTAAAAATGTGCATTATCACTTCAGATCACTCGACATTTGCGTAGATTCATCTGAATCAGTCGCCGATAGTCTCATTGGATATATTTTGATGTTTCAAAATTAACGACGCAATCAATTTTACAAAAGGAGGTTGTTTGAGCATCATCTCATCCTCTCGATTTTGATATGCACGTTGGCATTGATCGATCTCTTGATCACAGACTGATTGTGGAATATATATATATATATATATATATATATATATATATATATATATATATATATATATATATATATATATATATATATATATATATATATATATATATATATTCGATCAATTTCATGTTCAATGTGATAGTTTGTTCATCGATCAATCATTTTTATGATTTTGGTGATGTTTTTTGTGCATTTACTCCGACTTGCACTATTGCATCCCCGAAGTTCTTCAAATTTAGCTTATAGCACTCGACTCATGTAGTATATATGGAGGTCAACACTATCGCCATTAAGAAACATTGAATTAATAAGTCTCATAATTGCATCATTAAATAAGAGAATGACTAGCAACCTTGAACAATCAAGAAAAAATGCTGTTAGAAAAAAAATTTAACAAAAATAATTCTTGTTTCTACATCAAAGCATGGGAGAAAAATGAGAAATCACATAATTGTAAGAGTATGAAAAAATAGATTGTTACAAGAAAAAACTGACTCACCTTCCACACCCCTCTGTTCTCCTCTGGTACCAGAAGATATCTACTTTATTATATTGACCAGAACAAAGCTACTTGTGCCAACAAGACCCAAAAAATTTATTCTCCATATGAAAATACATTCTTTGGAATTAACAGAAACTGATGATTAGAAATTTAGCTAGATATATTGCACTAAAATTCAGGATGTCATCATGCATTCATGAAATTCTTGATAGATTGACTTTAACTGTCGGTCACCGAAAAAAATAAAGATCTGATAAAGCATAATGAAAGAATTTTATACATATATACTCCCAAGAATAAGTCGTGTGTGTGTTGTAAAAAATGCTCATAATATAAGCTACACAACATAAATCATATCATGAGCTCTTTTGGTTCAAGACCAATAGAATTCAAGCAACAAACTCACACAAGTAACAAAGTAAAAAATGATATTCCCTATCATACCACCTTATAATCTAGTCATTTGTGCAAATCACAACTTGCATTGATTTTTAAATACATGAGAATTGTGTGGAAAGCCAAAAGTACAAATTTGATGTAGATAAGATTTGATCCTAAGATATAGAAAATTTTAAGATCTTTACTAACCAAGCGAACTGTCACTCACTCATGCTTGAAATGAAAATTATATCTATTTATGTGTGAACTTCTTTGATGAATGGAAAAGCAATCGCATTCACTCAAATTATGTCAAATAAGTTGAGTTTGCTTATTTACTTTGAGAAATATGTAGATTATTTATTAATTTACTTGTGCCATTCACAAGACAAATGCCACACCCTCATGGCTAGTCTTTTCATGGTAGTCACTAGGTGATGCTCTTCTACTAATCTCTTTCTTGGATAAATGCCCACAAGATTCACACTACAACAATAATAAGCCTTTATCCCACTAAGTGGGTTGCTACATGAATCCTTCATCTCCATTGTGTCATAGTATGTGTCAAATTCTTATTTAATTCAAGTATACTAAGGTAGTTTTTTACACATCTTAACCAAGTCTTTTTAGGTCTACCTCTACCTTTCTTAACATAAGGCAAATCTAATGCATATACTCTCCTAACAGGGTCATTGGACGACCAACGCTTTATGTGGCCAAACTATCTATGGCGATTCTCTCTAATCTTATCTGCCACTGAAGCTACTCCAACTTTTTCCCGAGCATACTCATTTCACATTTTATCTCTAAGAGTAAAGCCACTCATCCACCTGAGCATCTTCATCTCTGCAACACTTAACTTAGTCTGATGCTTCTCTTTTTTATTGGCCAACATTCTGCACCATAAATCATTGCAGGTCTTACCACCATCTTATAAAATTTTTCCTTAAGTTTAAGTAGTACTTTTGTCAATTCTTCTTGTGTTTGGATACAAGCAACAACTCTAGTATACACATTCTTACTGACTTGAATATAACCAGTATTAACTCATTTCTTTTCTAGAACTCTCCAAAGAACATCTCTTGAAACTTTATCATAATTTGTCTCTAAATCAATAAATATCATGTCTTAGATCCCTCCTTACTTTCTCTATACTTCTCCATCAAACCTCTTAACAAATGTATATCATCCATAGTACATCTACCTTGCACGAAACCAAATTGATTGTGAGAAATTTTTGTATCACATTATAACCTATGCTCAATTACTCTCTCTCATAATTTTAAAATATGACACATTAACTTAATTCCTCTATTATTTGCACACTCTTGTGCATCACCTTTATTCTTAAATATAAGAACCAACAAACTCTTTCTCCACTCATCTGACATCTTTTGTCTTTAAAATAACATTAAAAAGATTTGTAAGTCAAGAAATTCATTGATCTCCTAAACATTTCCACACTTCTATTGAAATATCAATAGGTCATACTACTTTTCCACATTTCATTTTCTTTAAAGCTTCTGTAACTTCAGATTTACTAATACGATGATTAAAATAAAATTGTCTATTTTAGATTCACACTACAGTTAATAAAAAAACATATGTTAAAATATAGTTCATAACATTTCTCTTTCTTCTTTATCAGCACATCCAAAGAATTTACTGGCGAAACAAAGAAAAATAGGTTGCTTTCCATTGGTGAATGGCGGAGGTCTCAATTTCATCATGAAGCTTGTGCTGATGACTAATGTTGTAGCCATTGGGTGGCTTCTAAATAGATGAGAAAGTGATAAGCAAATTATTCATAATAAAAAATAGGGGTAATTTCTATTATATCCTTCAAGACTCTATATAGTGTAGATTACAACAACAACTTTTACTTCTAGTAATAGTTTTAGCTCATTCAAAGAAAAGAGGATTTACATGCATACCACACAATTCTCATGTATTTACTTATCTAACTCCAAAATTTTTATATTTACCTTTCTAACACTTTACTTATATATAAGGTGTATTCATCTTTAAAAGATAATAGCAATGATATGTTTTAAAGATTTGATTGTTATGCATGCAAATATTAAAGTTTAGTGCTATATATATAAATATATAAAAATTATATGGTATATATATATATATATATATATATATATATATATATATATATATATATATATATATATATATATATATATATATATATATATATATATATATATATATATATATATGATGCACCTTCAAAGGTAGCAGGACTCTTAGCTTTCTGAAAGGAACCAAAACAGAATTGGGTGGAAATGAGAGCAGTTACAGCAGAAATGAAATATTCTTTGAGTAATCCCAAAATAATAACTATCTGCCAATTCACATGGCTACCTATATATATATATATATATATATATAGTTTCTTACAGAAGAATGTGATAAGCTATAAACGTATAAAATGTAAAATAATAAGGTGTTAAATGTGTAATTGTAATTAATAATACAAGTAAGCTAAAGGTTGCCCCAGCTATATAAGTAACTAACTACTCTTTCTCTGCATTTGTGTCTGATACAAGCCAATTTCTGGATTTAGATCTGTACAGTGAGACTTGAGTGAATATTTCGTTTGAGCTAATTACGGTTCATTTCTTTATTTCCAATTAGTACATTGGGTTAAACTTGAGTTTGATACGATTCGAGTTGATCGATTGCGGTGTTGGAACATTCGATCGTTGGATCGCGCTGCTGTGGCGTTGGATCTTGCTTTTCAGTTGGTCTTTCTTGCGTTGCTTGTAAGCCGTTGGATTGCCTTGTGTTATCTTCTCTGCCCTTGGATTTGTTTCTTGATCGTGGTTCTCGTCTTCTGACGTTAGTGGATCACGTCTTTGCATTAGTAGCGGCTTGATCTAATTGAATCACGTGGATGTTATCTGGTGGCGTATCTGGACCGTGGAATGATATTTGGATTGATACTAACCTTATTTCTCTTTGGTTTGTTTTGTTTCGTTCGGTCGGCGAAGAACTCCAGGAAGGAAGAGAGGTCGGATGGGAGGAGAAACTACGATTTCTCCGGTGGAATGCGGTGGTTTCCGGCGAGGAAAACCTAGAAGAAGGTAGCAGGAGGAAGAGACGAGGGAGGGAGACTGAAGAAGATAAGTTTCCTTTCTGAAATCTTGATTATTTCCTTCACTGGTTGGCTGTCTTCCTCTATTTATAGTTCTCGGCTTGCTCTTCTAGAACGTTCCTCTGTTATATCTCCGATTGTTATAGACCTTACTCGGTCGTGTATTATTGGGTGGTTATTCTGTTGAGCCATTCCATTTCTTCTTATTTTCTTGATTTTCTTGTTGTCACATTGTAATAAGTTTGATCTATTCTGGATGCGGTTTTCTTGAAAGGCTACCATTTGTTGTTGTAATTAATCTTCCTTCTTGTTTTGGGTTTCTTTTCTTCTCGTAACAGGCATGCCTACATTACGGTTTTATTTTCTTCTCTGTAACAGGACATGTCTTTGTATCCATATCATATGAACTTGGTGGGCGTGTTGCTTTCTTGTTATCTGAGTTTGTTATTTATGGTAATTGTTCATGTTGTATTATTTACTTTGGCCTTGTATGAATTGGATTCATAACATTACTCCCCTCCTCACGACCTTGCCCTAGGTCACCCTTAAGATCGCCCTTTTCGACACAATTCTATCTTAAGATCCTTACTTTATAGCGGTCCATTCCTCACGAATTTCTGTATTACCTTGGTAATGGTTTTTCTCTTCTTTGTAGCTGTCTACTTCAGTTTTAATTAATTTACCATTATTACCTTTGTGAGTGGTTGTACTCTGTGGGAATTCTTTGTGACCAGTTATATGAAATTGGGTAACTTGCTGTGCCTCAATCTTTGCTTATAATTCTGACATTTCATTTTTTTTTTTGCACTAAGTCTGATGGGCTCTATAGAATCTGATCTTAATTTACGTATTGGATCTAGTGGAGAGAATGTATCATTGCGAGTCCACTTCTTTGGTTCGACTTTATGGAATTATATCGACTTATATATCTAGGCTAATTCTATGGTCAGACTTATTGATAACTATTTAGACTATTTTATAATTAGGTACTTATGTGTCCTGTCTTAACACATTGAATGGTTGATACATGAAGCTTGTTGCTGTTTCTTCTTGCACCCATTGGTCGATTATCATGTGGTAGTTGATGTTCTTTGGTCATCATTGTGACCATGCCAATAACTTGGACTTACATATATGCTCTTTATGGTCCTTCTCCTCACAATTGAAACACAATCCTTTCTTTCTTCTTTCTTCCATTTGTGTAGGTGTTAGCCTCTGAATTGTTATTGGCATTTATTTGGATTGTTGTTGTTGATTGGTGTTTGTGGGAGGAAGCGGTATGGACATTCTTTGTTGTTGTTTTAATCTTTGGAGGTTGGGTGATCTTGTAGTTTCTTTGGCATTGTTACATCATCGGTGATTGGTCATATTGGGTCTTTGGGTGTAATGTGAGTTTGATTCACCTCTTAAATCTCGAATAAAGATGGCCAAATCTCGAATAACTTGTTCTTTAAATTGTGTGGCCAATAATGCAATTGTTTATTTACTTGCATCCATTGATACCACTCAAAGCGTCCATCCATGTATATTGAGGCTATTAAAATTTCGATCATCGAGGAGTTATATCTTGAAAAAAACTACTCACTTTCAAGAGCCATCCCTAGGTCTTCTCCCTTAAAGGGCATATCTATTTTAAGAGGCATTGATATGGGTGTGTGTGTATGTGGTATGTTTGGAGAATAGGATTCATAAAGGGATGCATCACATACACGGCTTTGAGGTTGTTTTTCTAATTTTATTGTTGTCAATCTCTTTGATATTTCATTCAATGCCATAGTGATTGAGGTCATTCTTTGTTCATTGTTGTTTCACGGTAACACATGCTTCAAGGGTTTTGGATGTGTACCTTGTGCTTTCTATTTTACGATTGAGGATGTAGATGTGAGTTGTGGATCTCAACGGCACCAATGATAAGCCAATTTACATTTAGATGATGCAGTGAGATTTGAGTGAATATTTACTTTTGAGCTAATTCGGTTTCTTTTCCAATTGTCGGTGGGTGAAACTTGAGTTTGATCTGATTCAGTTGACTTCGGTTGGTGTTGGAACCGGCCGCCGATACGTTGGATCTCTTTACTTGGGTTGGATGCCACTTGGATTGTTCTTTCTTCTTGCTTGTAAGCCGTTGGATTGCCTTGTGTTATCTTCTCTGCCCTTGGATTTGTTTCTTGATCAGGTGGTTCTCAGTCTTTACAGGCGTTAGTGGATCACGCGTGCTGCATTGGTAGCGGCTTGATCTCGGAATTGAATCTGAGCCGTGGATGTTATCTGCGGTAGGATCTGGACCGAATGATATTTGGATTGATACTAACCTTATTTCTCTTTTTTGGTTTGTTTTGTTTTAGATGCTTGTCGACGAAGAACTCAGAGAGGAAAGAGGGGTGGATTGGAGAAACTACGATTTCTCCGGTGGAATGCTGATGGAAAAGAAGGTAGCGAGGAGGAAGAGAGCGAGGGAGGCGAAGAAGATAAGTTTCCTTTAAAATCTTGATTATTTATTTTTGTTGGTGTCTTATTTATAGTTCTCGACTTGCTCTTCTGAGCGTTTCCTCTGTTATATCTCAGTAGCGATTTACATATAGACCCTTTCGTGTATTGATTGGGTGGTTATTCATGAGCCATTCCTATTTCTTCTTATTTTCTTGATTTTTGTTTGTTGTAATAAGTTTGATCTATTCATTCGTGCGGGGTTTCTACTGAAAGGCTACCATTTCTATTGTAATTAATCTTCCTTACTGTTTTGGGTTTCTTTTCTTCTCTGTTGTAACCTGGCATGCCTCTATTCTGGTTTTATTTTCTTCTCTGTTGTAACCGGACATGTCTTTGTATCCATATCATATGAACTTGGTGGCTGTGTTGCTTTCTTGTTCTATACGGAGTTTGTTATTTATGATAATTGTTCATGTTGTATTATTTACTTTGGCCTTGTATGAATTGGATTCATAACAGTGTCAGCCACCGATTCTGCACATGGACCTACATCATGGGCCTCCCTCTGTCTTTTAGAACTCGACTCGAGTTCGGTGATATGGCTGGCTGCTCGAACAGGTGGATAATAGGGAAAGATATCTGAAATGTTGAATGTGTGTGAAATATGTAAATCAGGTGATAAGTCAACAATATAGGCATCATCATTAATGACTTTGGAAATGGAAAATGGATCCATTTTCTTTGGTTTCAATTTGGTTGGTCTGCCATGAGGTAACCTTTCACTTCGAATTTTAACCATAACCAAACCCGCTATGTTAAACACCTTGTGTTTTCGTTTGGAATCAACAAACTATTTATATTTTTGGTTGGACTGCTGTAGGTGTTGACGAACTTGTTGGACAACCTCACTAAAATCTATAATAATCTGAGAAGAGCAGTGTTTTCAGGTGTAGAGGTAATGCCACATCTATAGTATGATTAGGCTCCTTAGTGTACACTACATTGAAAGGCGTTCAACCTGTTGATCTGTTGACAGTGGAATTATATGCAAATTCAACCTGCTAAAGTATTTTATCCCAAGCTTGTTGTTTATCAGCAATTACGCAGCCAAGCATGCTGCTAAGTGTGCGGTTGACCACCTCTGGCTGCCTGTCAGTTTGGGGGTAGTGGGCTAAGCTTAAATGGATGTCCGTATGTAGTCTTTTCCATAGTTCCCTCCAAAAACAACTAATAAATTCAGTATCTCACTCAGAAGTAATGCTGTGTGGTAATCCATGAAGATGAACAATTTAACAAAAAGAAAGGTTAGCAATATGATTAGCATCAAATGTTTTGTGACAAGAAAGAAAATGAGCCATCTTTGAGAGACGATCAACTACCACCATGATAGAATCGGATCCTTTTTTTTGTCTGAGGTAAACCCAATACGAAATCAATGCTTAAATCCTCCCAGATCGAATTAAGAATGGGTAAAGGCATGTATAACCCAGTATTTTGAGAGTTTCCTATGCAAGTTTGACAAACCAAACAATGTTTAATGGGTTGATCAACATCTTTCCTCATCCGTGGCCAGTAAAATCGCTGTTGTAACTGATGTATTATTTTATCTCTACCTAGATGTGCTGACAATCCACCCATGTGTAATTCTTTAATTAATTGTTGTCGTACCGATGATTCCGGCATGCATAGTTGGTTACCTTTAAATAGGAAGCCTGCTTGAATGCCGTAACCATGTATATGGATGTTCTCCTTACATTGCTTCCAGATTTCAGCAAAATCGGGGGTCATCAGGATATAAATCTCGTAACGTGTGGAATGCTGTCACTTCGTCCTGTGAACATAGTAATAAATGAGACTTCCTGCTTAACGCATCAGCTACTCTGTTGCTCTTCCCAGCTTTGTGTTTAATTACGAATGTGAATTTTGTAGGAAAATTGCCCATCGAGCGTGCATCCGATTAAGGTTCTTTTGAGAATTTATGTATTGGACTGATTGATGATCACTAAAGAGCACAAATTTATGCTGTAAGAGGTAATGTTCCCATTGCTTCAAGGCTCGCACAATGGCATACAATTCCTGCTCATGTACAATCAACTTTTGACGTGGAGCACTTAATTTTTCACAAAAATAGGCCACAAGTTTGCCTTGCTGAGTCAAAACAGCACCAATACCAGTTGTGAAGGCATCCGTTTCCACTTGAAAAGGCTTATCAAAATTTGGCAGGGTTAAAACAGGAAATCAACAACTGTTTAATACGAATAAAACTATGTTGTTGACTCGTTCCCCAGCAGAACTATTTTTGCTTCAAGCAGTCAGAGATTGGAGCCATAATGATACTAAATCCTTTTATAAATCTCCTATAGAAATTTGCGAGCCCATGAAAATTGCGAATATCAGTGAAAGACTTTGGTTCTGGCCAATCCTTGATGGCTGCCACTTTCATCGAATCGACTTGTAGTCCTTGAGAGCTGATAATGAATAAATGTACTGAAGGACAAGCAAATTGACAGTTTTCTTTATTTAAATACAACTGGTTAGCCGGCAATGTCTCCAAAATCTTATGCAAATGTGTTAGATGTTCAGGAAAGGATTGACTATAGATCAAAAATGTCATCAAAATAGACCATGCAAAAGGAGTTTAAAAATGCTTTGAGTACCTCAATCATCAAGCGCATAACGGTACTCGGTGCATTACACAATCCAAAAGGCATCACTTTTCATTCATATAGTCCTTCGCGAGTCTTAAAGGTGTTTTTCCATTATCTTCCGGACGAATTCTAATTTGGTGATCTCCACTCCATAGGTCGAGTTTAGAGAAAACTGATTTGATAGTTATTTTATTAATGTCTCTGCTATCCACACACATCCTCGACGACCCATCCTTTTTTGGTACTAATAGTGCAAGAACTGAACAAGGGCTCATACTAGGTTGGATTAATTCTTTGCGGAGGAGTTCTTCCACTAAGGTTTGTAGAATTTGATTTTCTTTTGGACTAATCCTATAATGAGCCAAATTTGGAAGGGTTGAACCAGGTATAAAGTCAATGCAGTGTTGTATTTTACATAGTGGTGGGAGGCCTGTGGGTAGTTCCGGAGAACATAACTCTTGAAATTCGCTCAGTAACAGCTGTATGGCAGCAGGAATATTAGTATCTAACTTCGGATTTTCTTTGGACATTACAGCAAATAACATTTGGGATTCCTTATAGGCCGTGAGTAGTCCCCCTCCATTAATCGTCGTAGGCAACGTAACTTTTGTGTGCTTCTTCAAATCTGAATTGTTGCTCGTATGAAGTAATTTTAATTGCTTTCCTTTCCAAGAAAATGAGTAAGTATTAGCTCTGCCATCATATATAGCACCAACATCATATTTCCAAGGGCGCCCAAGAATCAAATGACAAACATCCATATCTAATTCATCACATGCTACCTCACAAATGAAGTTTTGACCTATGCTGAAACTAACATTGCACATTTTCGTTACCAAGATATCTATTCCTCTCTTTACCCAACTTATTTTGTATGGATAAGGATGTTTAACAGTTTGCAGCTGTAGTGCTTTAACAACTCTGCTAGAGATGATGTTTTCTGTACAACCGCTGTCGATGAGGACATCACAGACTTTCCCACTGATGGTGCACCTGGTTTTAAAGATTGCATGCTGCTGAAATGTGTAAGCTATTTGTCCAGGAACTATAAGAATTTTCTCTAGAATGCATGCAAGTACTTCTCCATCATCTCCTTCTAACTCCTCAATCTCCAACGTATTTGAAGTGGACTCTTCAGTTGTTTCAGGCTCAACATCACCTTCTACATATTGTAGTTTCTTATTAGGACTTTATTTGATTTGTGCCCAAATTGGAAACATCTGAAGCACTTCAAATTATTTGTTTTCGCATATGGGTTCTCTTTTCTGGTACCAGCTCCTTTATTACCCGTCTTTGGTTCAATATTTTTGGGATTGCTAGATGTTGGGGATGGTGTAGTCCCAACCTTTGAATTGCTACATGGCGTTTTTGAATTCTCCCAATTGTAGTCACTTGTTGAACGCCTTAATAAACTTCCCTTAAGGTGACAAGTCACTTGTTCAGCCTTAAGGGCTAGATTAATAGCTTGTGATAATGTCCAAACGAAATTCAGTTCTAACTTGTCTTGAATTGCTTACTTCAAGCCTCTGATGTAATGAGCTACTAATTGATTTGGTGATTCATTCAGGTTGTTCCGAGCTGTTCCGAGCTGTGCCGAGCACACAGCGTGAAAAATTCTTATGTGTAGTCATTAACTGACCTCGTACCTTGCCGACAGTGTTGATATTGTAGGTACAACATTTGCTCAAAATCTGTAGGTAAGAAATGACTCCGCAAGAGTTGCTTCATGCGCTTCTAGCTTTTGATCGGTCCGTTGCCCTCCCTTGTACGAGATTGGAGCAATTGGTTCCACCACGCTGCCGCGCCACAAACTTTACCTGCTTATTCGGTCGCACATCGGTAAAGCTAAAGAAATTTTCCATGGACTGTTCCTAATCGAGGTAATCCTCAATGTGTAATCGGCCATCAAATGAAGGAATATCCAGTTTAGGTTGATATTCATTATTAGATGAGGAATCATACCCCGAATCGAAGGCCATGTCGGTGGTTCTATCTTAAAGCCGGTTCCTCTTCATAATCTGAGTCCAATGTTTCTGATCGATGGTGTAGGTCGTTGCCGTCATTTGAACTAATTTCTCGTCTATCCCTATTCCGCAATCGTAACTGTTCTCGTAACTCCGTAGCTGCGGTAGCTCTCTCCTGGTTCTCCATGACACCTACTAGTAAATCTCCGGGCACATTTTCGTTGCGATTGCGGGTGAGTCGCAACTCTTGTCGGACTGTTCGGTGAAAGTGGCGGAACTCGTCTATCACTTCGTCGAGATGTTGTTCAAGCCGCAATTGGCGAGACCAAAGGGCCTCAAGCTCCGATCGTCGTTGATCGCCTTCCGCTTGCCGTCATCCGCCACAGTTCCAACAAGTGGCCATTCTTTCTTTTGATGAGATTAAAAGAATTTGAATATTAGAGATAAGGGAAGAAAATATGTTAGATAATTAGTACTCTCATTAAGAATTATCAATGTATGATCACCAAGCTCTCAAATTATAAGAATAACTCAATAATTTATAATTGCCAAAAAAATCCCCTTCATTTTAGTAAGAGAGGCTATTTATAGCCATTACAAGCATATTTCAAAAGAAAAGAATTCAAAATAATGGAGTATATTAATATAATCATTAAATTATCTATTATTTTATCATCCACCCATTTTACATACTATTATTTTATGTAGATTCAACCACTTCACATATCATGCTTTGAATTTTAATTACAAAATTTCAAACAGTTTTAAAGAAAATTAAAAATTATATAAATAAAAGATGAAATCATAAAAGGGTTTAAGCTTCTTCTTCTTGAATTTTCTTGCTTTTAGCTTGATATCTTATAAATTGAGCTCTAATTTTTGGATCCTCATAATGTTCTACATCAACTCCTGGCTCATTTGAACTGCCGTAGAGTTAAAATCTAAGAAGTCTTCTACTAATTGTGGTAAAAAGTCTCCAAATCGGATCCAACCATGTGTCTTCAACTGGTGGTTTATTTTTCTAATGAACTAGAAAATGATATTCATAAGCTGGATTAATGGGCGCTTCCTCGGTGATAATATAGTCAACTTCAGAGGATGAGGGCTTCTGCAAGTACGGTGCTATATCTCCTGCTAAAGAGTTAGATCGAACAAGTGGAGGTTTGCTAATTCCTTCATATGATAGAATATCTTCAATATTAATAACTAGATGAATGAGCATATCAGCAGGCAAATCAAGGTGATAAGCATTAGTTCTAATTTTTTAAAGAAATTTAAAAGGACCACAAGCTCGTGCATGTAATTTCTTATATCTAGTGGTTTGATAACGCTTAGGTCGAATGTGAATCAATATATAATCACATTCTTTATATTCTTTCGTTGAATGATTATGATTTGCCTTAGAAGTATAGTTTTTATTACTTATAGTAATTTGCTTTCTTATATCTTCATGGAGGCTTTAAAATGAGAATGCAGAAAATACACATGAGATGATAGGTTTGCTACATATATTGGTCGTCGTGGGTTTTGACCATAGATTATCTCAAATGGTGATTTTTTTTTTGTAGTTATAGAAATAGTACTATTATAAGCAAATTCTGACGTTGGTAAATATAAATCCTAATTTCCTAAACTTTTACCTATCATGCATCTAAGAAAATTCCTAAGGTAGGATTAACTACTTGAGTTTGTCCATCAGTTTGTGGGTAAAAAAGGTAAGAAAAATTTTAATTTGGTAATAATTTTCATAATATTTTCAAAAATATGAGACAAACTTAACATCTCGTAAATAATGGTTAAAGGAGACCATGGAGTCGCACTATTTCCTTAAAAAATTAATTTGGATATATATCATTTGTTTTAAACAAGGTAAGAAATGAGCCATTTTTGAGAACCTATCCACTACAACAAAATACTATCATGTCATCGAGCTATCCTAGGTAATCCTAGAATAAAATCCATTGATAAGTCTTCCCCAGGCCTATAAGGAACATGTAAGGCAGTGTATTGTTCAGACCTTTGTTTGATAGTTTTAGCCTATTTATAAATTAAATATTGAGCCAGTAATTTTTGAACATCTCATTTTAATGAAGGCCAATAAAATTTATTTTCTAATAAACATATGGTCTTATCCTTTCCAAAATGATCAGCTACACCCCCAACATGTAGCTCAGTGATAAAGAATTCTCTAAGAAAAGATCGAGGAATGCATAGTTATTTTTCTTTATATAAATATTTATTTGTTATCAAGAATGTCTCTTGTAAAGTTATTGGTTTATCTAGGTGTTCAAGATAAATTAGGTGAAAGTCAGAGCACACAATATAATCATCTTTAATTCTATCAAATCCTGGGATTCTCAATTCTAAAGAGAAATTTATTAGGTTTACCTCGGATAAAGCATCAGCAGGTTTATTCTCAATTCCAGGCTTATGCTTTAGAATAAAAAAGTAGTATTGTAAAAAATCAACCCATTTTACATGCCTATGACTTAATTTTCATTGAGTATTAATGAATTCTAAGGCATGATGATCATAATTAAGTATAAATTCTCTACGTAAGAGATAGTGTCGCCAATGCCTTAAGAATTGAATTACAACATAAAACTCTTTATCATAAGTGGAATATCATTGTTTAGCTTCATTTAACTTTTCACTAAAGAATGCTTATGATGATTCTCTTAACTTAAAATTTCACCAATCCCAATTCCTAAAGTATTACATGTCATTTCAAAGGCTTTAGAAAAATCAGGAAGCCTAAGGATTGGTGCAGAAGTCATAAGAACTTTAATTTGCTCTAAGACTTTTGTGCATTAGGAGTCCAATAAAATTTATCTAATTTTAGTATATCGCTTCAAACAATGGTACTAAATTCTTGATAATTTTTTGATAAAAGTGGCTAAACCATGGAAGCTTCTAACTTCAAGAAACTTTTAGCGATGACCAATCTAAGATTGCTTTCACTTTAGAAGGATCGTTAAGTCAGAAGGATATAATAAAGCCTAAAAGATTACCTCCGCTACAAAGAAACACTTTTAAAATTAATGTATAATTTCTCTTGTCTAAGTAGTTCAAAGACTTTTGTAGTATTATAGATGTCATTTTCACTTGGACTAAAAAATCAATATCATCAAAATACACCACAAAAATTTACCTATATATGGTTTAAGAACAATATTCATTAATCTCATAAATGTGCTAGGAGCATTTGAAAGTCCAAAGGGTATGACAAGTCATTCATAAAGTCTATCATGGGTCTTAAAAGTCATCTTCCACTCATCTTCTGATCTAATCCGAATTTGATGATATCCACTTTTTAGATCAATCTTTGAAAAAAAATTTGCTCCTGAGATTAAATCTAACATATCATTTAATCGGGGAATAGGAAACTTATATTTGATAGTAATTTTATTTATTGCTCGACTATCAACACACATTCGTCATATTCCATCTTTCTTTGAAGTTAATAATGATGGGACTGCACAAGGGCTAAGACTCTCTTGAATAAAATCCTTTTTTTTTAATAATTTCTCAACTTGTCTTTTAATCTCAACATGCTTGGTAGGGTTCATCCTATAATATGGAAGAATGGGAAGTTGAGAACTGGGTAAGAACTCAATAGCATGTTGAATGTCTCTTAGAGGAGGTAGCTCATCAGGAAGCTCATTGGGTATAATATCTTTAAAATCAGAAAGAAGAGAAGAGACCACAACAGGTATGTGAGTCTCATGACTTCTTTTACATGTAATATGTGAAGAAGAAATTGATCAGCAAATTCTTTTCGTAAAGCTCCAAAACCTATTATTTCTATCTTTGGGATCAAAGAAGGAAGAGTAGATGTTTTAAAGTAAGAATCAAAAATGATAATATTAAGCCTAATAGTAGGATTTTCTATGATAATTAATTAAAGTTTGACATTTTTCTTCAATAGAGGCTTAGGTTACAAGTTAGAAGTTATTTTGTGTGGTGTTATGGATGGTGTTTTTTTACTGGTTTTATTAATAGGAGTTTAATAGTCTTATTATTATGTTTAAAAATATAAGTATTTTTCCTACCATAGTGAATAACATTCATATCATACAACCAAGATCGTCCTAAGAGAATATGAGCAATGTCCATAGGGAGAACATCACACCAAATTTGATCCTCACAGCTTCCTATTTTAATTGGAACTAAACATCGATTGGTGATGGGAAGAGATGTATGATTTACCTAGCTAACATGAAATAGTTTAGGTGAGATTTTAGGTTGGTTTAAAAGTATGTGTTGAAATGACATTCATAACACTCCCTCCATCTATAACTAACCTACATCTCTTTTCATTACACAAAACATACATGCTAAAAATATTCTTTCTCCTCGAATCTTCTGCCTTATCTTTAATTACGGTAAGAAATCTCATCACATTAACATGAGGGTCATCATTTAGTTCTAATTCTTCATCAGATAATGGGGTGTCATCATAAACGTCTTCTAAATTATCATCTATTAGATTTTCAACTTCTTCTAAAAATAAGATTTGAGCTTTACATTGATTTTGCATATGACCCTTTTTATGACATTTAAAACATATTACTTCCCTAGTGTTCTTAGAGCTCCCTTCAATTGAAGTTTTAGGCAAAGGGGTCGAGCCATTTGGATGGGCAGGTCTAACAATAGATCTATGGGATGAAATGGAAGGTACTTGACTTTTAGTTTTAGAGAGGGAGGTAAATTTCTTTTGTTGTTCAACCAATAATGCATAATGAAATGCTTCATCTAAAGATTGTGGGTCAAATAATTCAACTTCATTTCTAATATCAGTCCTAAGTCCAATAACAAATTTATTAGTTAATTGCCAATCATTATCAACACAATCCATTCTAGAAACTAGATCTTAAAAAGTATTCAAGTATTTAGTTACAAGATAATTACCTTGTGTCAAAGTTAATAATTGACTATGTAACTTCTTATCATGATGCTTAGGACAATACTTTGCTCTTAACATTTTTTTTCATTTCTATCCAAGTGAGGTTTGTCCTTCCTAATATTTGTTCTTTAGATAAAATATTTGTCCAATAAATTTTAGCACACCCTATCAATTTCATTTTAACAATAGTAACCATTTGGTAATCATCCATTTTATACCAATCAAAGAAGTCATCCATTTGAACTAATCAATTGAGACATTTATTTGGATCATGTATACCATCATAAGTTGGGGCTTCTACTTTAACTCTTCGAGATGGATCATTAGAGTCTCATATAGTCTTAAAATAATTTTCTCCCCTTCCACCATTTCTAGCAATTGATGGTCTTCTAAGTGGCTGATTTTCTCTATGGTTTGGATATGAATCTTCTTCATCTATCCCTATTGGCACAGTCTGAGTAGGTATTGGAGGAGAAGTTGACACTCTATTATTTTGTATATGAGTTATAAGAGTTTCCATTTGTTGTTTAAGTTTTTGCATTTGATTCTTACTTTCTTCTAATATTTGTTGAGTTTTTGATTCATTGTCATGGATCCTAAGATCTAAGGCATCAACTAATCTAATCAAATTTTCAACTTGATCTTGAGAGATAGATTTTGGTACCTTGAGATTTCTTTTAAGAAAAAAAAAGATATATGACAAGGGATCAATGAAAAAAAATGAAATAAAATAAACAAGTATAATATAATTGTGCAATCAAAGTGAAATTTTAAAGAGAACTTCCGAGGGTACAGACCACTTAAACCTAAGCTCCATAGCTTTTATTTTTTTGACAAAGTTCTATTTAGCTTCCAAAATCACTAAGTTTAACACACTTATATTATTATGCATGCATATTTTTTTATTTTTTTTAATGCAATGAAAAAAAATACTTAAATTTATCAAGCCTCTTTTTTTTTCTTAAGAAAAAAAGTTATCATAAGTTAATCAAAGAAACTTCTAAAATTAACCATAAAAAATAACAAAGATAATAAAGCAAGTAATTAGATTTTGATTTGCACTAATGGCTAGGTTGTTTTTAGGGTGAAGCATTACATCACTAATGTACTTTCTTAATTTTTTTTCTTTTTGTGGGGGGCGCAAGTTCACACAATTAGAAATTGACTCAAATATATAATGAAGCATACTGATTGAATTTGTATGCTATTATCATAAACTTGTAAGCAATATATTTCTTTCCAAGCTACTAATATGTATTTAAACTATCTTATAAAGGAAAATTAATTAATCTCACAAGTCCAAGAAAAACTCACAAGTTTGAAGAAAAGTCCATCACTTGAGATGCTCCTTTGTTGAAGCAAACTTTTAACCAAATTTGCTCCTTCCAGGCTTTGCTCGATACCAAAATTTGATGGAGGTGAGCGTTCTTTCTTTTGATGAGATTGAGAGAACGCGGGTATTGGAGGTGAGGAAGAAGATATGTTGGATAACTAGCGCTCCCCCAAGGATTGCCAAAGTTTGGCCACCAAGCTCTCAACCCACAAGAATAACTCAATAATTTGTAATTGCCAAAAGATCTCCTTCATTCTTGTAAGATGGGCTATTTATAGCCATTACAAGCATCTTTCAAAAAAAAAAAAAGAATTCAAAACATGGAGGGAAAGGTGGGTGATCACATTAATGTGCTTTATTAAATTGTCTCATTATTTTATATCATCCACCCATTTCACATGATATTATTTTATGTGGATTCAACCACTTCACATGTCATGCTTTGAATTTTTAAATGCAAAATTTTAAACATGGAGTTTCTAGAAGAAAATTTAAAATTATATAAATAAAAAAGATGAAATCATAAAATGGACTTTAGCAGGCTAACGGGCTAAGCCTTCTTTTTTCTTGAATTTTCTTGGGTTTTAGCTTGAGATCTTGTAAATGAATATTGAGCTCTAATTTTTGGATCCTTATGATATTTTACATCACCAACTCTGATACCAATCTGATGCAGCTAAACCTTCAAAGGTAGCACCACTAGACTCTTTGGTTTATAAAGGAACCAAAAGAATTGGGTGGAAGAGGGAGCAGAAATAAAATATTCTCGAGTAATCCCAAAATAACAACGTCGCCAATTCACATGACTACTTATATATATATATATATATATATATATATGTGTCATTTCTTACACAAGAATGCCATAAGCTATAAATATATAAAATGTAAAATAATAAGATATTAAATGTGTAATTGTAATTAATAATACTAGTAAGCTAAAATTTATGTAAGTAACTAACTACTTTTTCTCTGCATTTATATCAGCCATCGATTCTGCATGTGGACCTGCATCAATATGCAAATGCCTCTAGAAAAAAAATTTTGAGAGAAGTGCAATTATATGAAAGTGTAAAAATAGCTCCTTAAGACGGTGGTTTAACTTTTCAAAATATACTATTATGGATTTTAAATTTTAATTTAATTAATTAATTTTTCTAGCCGCAACACATTAGGCACAACTAGGAGAGTAAGATGGTCTAAAGTTTACTTAAAGTTTTCCCCATTTAACAAGTTCAACATTGGCTTCCCAACTAAAGGCTACCAAATAAATTGTATTATCACATCATAAATGATTATCTAATCCTCTGTGTAACTATTAAATAAAAATCTTACAAGAAAGTATGAAGACAATTTCATCCTCATAGGAATCCATCATATAATGTAAAGTATTTAATATGATTTGATAACTTTCAAAACAAGATAGATTTTATTAAATAAAGGCATGAATTTTTTTATCAAACCTTGCACAATACACAAAGTTAAAGTCATAGGTTAATTTTGTTTATGGGAGAAGTTATGGTTCATGGATAAAGATGTGTTCAAGAAACTGGGTTGGGGAGAAAGCCAAAGAGATTGATAGTTTAGGTTTTAAACTTTAGTATTGTAAAAGTTGAACTAGAAATGGTGTGGATTACAGATAAAAGTTTGAAGGATAATGTAATAAATATTAATAGATGTGGAGATAAAATTATAGCTTTAAAGATTGTTCATACTAAGATTATCAATGTTATAAGTGTCATGCCCTCAAGTAGGTTTGGAGAAAAGAAAATTTTGGAATGAATTAGAGGGATTAATAAAAGATACCTCTTGAAGAAAAGTATTTATTGGAGGAGATTTAAATGGACATGTTGGTAGAGTGGTAGAAGATTTTAAAAGTATTCATGGTGGTTATGGATTTGGAGTGACTAATGAAGAAGGGACTATATTAGATTTTAGCTTATGATTTTGTAGTTGCTAACACTTTATTTAAGAAAAGAGATGAACATATTATTACTTATAAAAATGGATCTAGTAGAAGATTGATTATTTTCTAATAAGAAAAATAGATCGCTTTGAATTGTAAAGATTGTAAGGTCATTCCAAGTGAAAATCTAAGTCAACATCGATTGTTAGTTTTAGATTTTAAGATGAAAGGTTGTAAGAGAAAAATAAACCAAATTATTGTCCTAGAATTAGATGGGGACTAGAAGACAAATAAAAAAAAATTTTTAAGAGCAAGCTACAAGAGATTGGAATTTGGGATGTTCATGAAGCTAACATTATGTGAGAAAAAATAGCAAGTGAAATTAAGTAAGTTACTAAAGATGTGCTTGGAGAATCAAAAGGAAAAGCTTCTTTTAATAAGAATAGTTGGTGGTGGAGTCAGAGTGTGCAAGAAAAGATAAAAAAATAAGAAGTATTATTATAAAACTTAGTTTAAATGTAAAAATTTGGAGGATTGGGAAAGATATAAAGTAGCCTATAGAGATTTTAAGAAAGCAGTATATGATGAAAAAAAAAATAGCTTTTAGTGATTTATACAATAGATTATATACCAAAGAAGGTGAAAGATGTATGTATAAGTTAGCCAACCAAACAGATAAGAGAAGTAAAGTCATAGTTCAAGTGAGGTGTATTAATGATGAAAATAATAAAATGCTTTTTTAGAAAAGGATATTGAAAATAGGTGGAATGCAATGCAAATCTTAACATACTTTGATGTTGAATGCAAAGAAATGTGATTTGAAAATTTAGATATTCCATTTATTAATTGGATCATGAATGCATGTCTTTGTTATGTAGAAAAGAGGGATTTTTCATCCATTAGCTAAATGCACATCCACATGTATAAAATTTATAAGTGAGCATGACATCATTATTTTCTACACTAGGGGCATCAGGTATAAGACCTATTTAGGGCTATTTAAAGCCTCGTAGCCTCAGGATGTTCAGACTGATATACTACTTTTCTTAGATACATATAAATGTATGAATAACTACAAGGATAAGAAAATCCATGTAAAATTATGTTTTATTTGTTTGATTTTTGATTCTTAATTCATTAGCCATATCACACATGCATATGTATAAGAGTTTTAAGTGAGTACGACACCATTATTTTCTACACCAGGAGTGTAAGGTACAAGACCTACTTAGGGCTACTTAAAACCTCACAGCTCCGGGATGTCCAGACTGATATACCACTTTTCTCAAATACATATGAATGTACAAAAAGAACCAAATGGATAAAGAATTATGCAAGAAATTATGTTTAATTTGGTTATATGATTTACATATGCAATGTGAAATTCTTTCTAGGTCTTAACATGGAAATACATATGAGTAGATTTAAGCAAGTGTTATGTTCTTTTCAAATGAACTATATATTTGCAAATCTTATGTGAATCCATATTAAAGTAGGGAAAGATAACTTACATTATACATATTATACTATCATCACATGCAAACTTATAAATATTTGTAACTAGCATTACTTCATTTATAATATTTGATTTATAGATTTTAAAAATATTTTTTTGATTTAATAGTGATAATAACCACTCATATTCTTAATTTTAGCCAACACATGCAATTTGACTTAAAAGAAAATATTTTATTTAATTAATTTTCAAGGGAAATGAATGCATGATTTCATATAGCAAACAATATCTAGCATAATTGGAAAGAAACAAAGGAATGTAAACACTTGATTTCATTCACCCTAATTAATCCCTAAGGACAATCATATCAAATAAGATTATTTAAAATGAATCAAAATTCTTTAAAGATATTTTTATCTTTGAATTTGATTTGACTTAAGAAATATGAGAAGGTTTGTTAATCCTAACCCATTTCCCCATGTGTGAATTAGTTTAGTTTAATGAAGAATAATTAAGTTGATTTTATATTTTGATTAGGTTAAGGTATGAATTAAATGAATTAATTATCCCTTACCTATATCACATTAAGTTAATTAACTAATTAATAATAAGCCAATATGATATACAATCATATGAAAAGTAAATTTGCAATGCTCTTAAGAAATGGAAGGGGCCTAATGCAATTGGCTTATGATTAATAGTTAATTAGGCTTAAGGGATCTCACTTAATTACTCTTATGATTTTCTCATACATGTGAGCCAATCATAATTTCATTATCTCTCACCTTGGGTTATTGAACACCCAAGGAGCTACCCAAGATTAATTAAAAGGTTGCTTAGGTTAGGATGAATTAATTTTTAATTTTAATTTCGTTAGGCTTTTAATGAATTGAATAAATGTTATAGTTATGTTTTAATTTGAATGATGAAATTAACTTAGGGGAAATGATCAAGGGTAAGGCCTCAACCCTAATCCCTAAATCATTTGAACATTCAATTAGATTTTGATTTTCTTATTTTAAAGATTTAATCACTTAATTATTCAATTAATCATTCCATTAACTTATTAATTAATTTAATTTTCAAAGGTAAATAATACCTAGGAAATGAATTAGAAAAAATGTCCCCAATCACATTCCCTAAGTGATCTTATTGTTTAACATGGATAATTATACTCAAATAATTAATCAAGCTACTGTTCATTCCTTGATTACAATTAATTGGATTAAGAGAGTGATTAGGGCTTACTCAAATGATTTCTCTAATTAAGCAATTAATTAAATCCCAAAAAATAAGAGAGGTAGAGGTCATTCCCCTAAACATCCACAAAAAATTTGAGATTAATTAATTGCTTAATTAAGGTGTAATTAAGCTAATTAAATTTACTCTAATTAAACCAAAGACACTATTTAAAATCAATTAATTATAATTTTCCTAGATTTTCCTTTGAAATATCTTCAAAATGAGCCTAAGTTTGCATTTTTTGGATTTTTCTACAATTAGTTATAATTTGAGAAAGTTTCAAGATTTAAAATTAATTAATTAACCCTAATTAAACCCCTAATCCTGTTGGGCCACACGCTGGTGCGCTGTGGTGCGGAAATTGGTTTTAAGTTTTCACATTCACGTGCTTGACTCAACGACGACGCTCGGTTATTCAACCTGCAGGAAAAAATTAAGATCTGAAGAGCTCATCTCACAATTGAGATGGACTGCTCATGATCTATCCCGTTCGTGAGCGGTGAGAGACGAGCATCATTCATCTTTCTCCATTTGATCTGAGCTCACCCGAGCTTGGATTTGGATCAAACGGAGCCCATACCATCTAAGAGAGCATGCAATCACATCCAATAGCTCAGATCCCTTAATATGGAGATTCATTTCACAAAAGTTCAACACATAGAGGCCTAAAGCTATGATTTTGATAAATTACCTCATCGAGGCTAATGTCCAGTGGTGCAACACCAATGGTAGCTTCGTCTAGTTGAGATGAGGCCCTGTTGAAGGAATCTGAGCTCAATTTGGTGTGGGAAACTTGGTTGACCAATCCATGCATGCACACGCCTCTGCTTCGATCAAACTCCAATGTCCAGTGCTAGAGAAGCTCTGGAAGTGATTCGATCAGCTTTGATTGAGTACGAGGATGGTGTATGCACAAGCAATTGAAGTTTGCTTGCACGGGGAGGGAGTTAGAACCAAAATAGAAGTGTCATATTTTGGCTCTACACATAGAGGGGAAGGCTAAGGAAGAGGGAGCTTGGGAGGAGTTGAGGAAGCTTTGGGGAGTTTTGAAAACTTCTCTTGAGCCAAATGGGATTGAATTCAATGCAAAACTGGTTGAAATGAGGGAGTATATCCCTCAATTGAGCCAGGTGGATGGACAGATCATTCTTATGAATTTTGTCAATTCGTTGCCATCAAGTCGTCGGAGGGTCACCGACAATCCGAGGTGGCACGCCATGAGTGGCCGAAGACAAGCCCGGGGTCTCAAGGCTTGATATGGGCAGGTGGGAGGGGATTTGGTTCTCCTTGCACCCACCGGGTTCAACCATGGATGGGGGAGAGTGAGCTTGGTGAGTTCCCTTTGGTCCAAGGTAAGTTCTAGGGTGCTTAGAGTGGGCTAGTGAACTCTAGGAATACCTCATTTGGTAAAAAGAGGGCTGCCATGGGGAGTGCAAAATGGATTTTGCTACTTAGAGTAGGAATCATGTCCAGCCAACTGAGGTGAGCTTGTTTGTCTTTTGGGCTGACTTGGGGGTGGCCTAAGGTTGGTTTGGGGTGTGCTTGGTTGACCAATAAGGTTCCATGAGGATTGCTTGAAGTCGTTTAACTCAATTTGGGAAAAAGGATTCAATTGGGTTGGGTTGACCAATTGGCCAAATTGGGTCAAACCAAGGCTTGAGTTTGGTCTAAATCATGATTTAGAATGTTTTGATGTGATTAATTTGATATAGCTTAGGTTTGAATTTGACTCATTTGGATTCAAAAGGGTCAAATTGGCCAAGTTGAACAATTTGACCAATTTGACCAAATTAGGTTAGGTTAGGTGTTGAGTCAAGTTCAATTGGTTGATTGAAAATGATTGTAGACTTTGGTTTGGTTTAATTTAGAGTTAATTTGAATTTTTGGCCAATTTGACCTTTTAGGTTAATTTGTTAAGGTCAATCAGTTAAATTGAAACTCAATCATGGCTTTGGTCAAGTTCAACAAGTGATTTGAAATGAACTTGAGCCATTGATTGTAGTCAATTTGGATTAAATCATGATTTGACCTATTTTGGCTTTTTAGACCAATTTGGGTCAACTTAGGTCAAGTGGTCAATTAGGCTTGGTTTGGCTCATGATATGTTCAATCATTAGTTATAAATGGGTTTGGATCAATGGTTTTAATCAATTTGGCATATGGTGGATTTTGGTTAATTTGGGTTTCATTTGGGCTAAGTGTTGACTTGGTCAAAGGCTAGGTTTGACTTGGTTTGACCCAATTCAATGTGGTTGATCACCCCATGTTGATTGTCGGTCATGGTTGAGGTTTAGATGGGCTTAATTCAATCCAATTTTGGTTGGAGACTTGGCTCAAGGTCCTTTAGGTCAGGTCAAATGGGGCAATTGACTTGATTAAGGCTTGGTTCAAGTTTGGATGAAATCACATAAAGACTTAGGATTGAAATATAAATACAATTACAATTGGTTTGGAGCCAAATGAGTTTTGATTCATATGATTATTTCAAGTCAAAAGGGTCAACTTGGGCTTGATTTGGGTTGACTTGGATTTGGTTTGATAATGGTGGTTTATATTTATATTTGAATTAATGATTGAAGGAATACTTGAATCATGAAGTCCAAGAGTTTTGAGTTGATTTGGGTTTCATTTAACCAAGTTCAAAAATTTGGCTAAAAGGGCTAAAATTGGGAATTTGGTTTAATTTGAGTTTGGTTTTGGTCATTTGAATTTACATTTAATTTATATTTGTGAATATAAATGAAGATATAAATGGGTCATGAGAAAATCACTTGAGTTTAGAGTGATTTGGAAGCAAGTTTGATTAAGCTTAGGGATGTAGGTTGAAAGGGCTAATTTGGGTTTCGATTTGGTTTGATTTATTTTTGGTCATTGGAGGGTGAGTTTCATTTATATTTATGAATATAAATGAATGAATGATTGATTTATAAGAAAATCAACCAAGTTTGAGTTGATTTGAAGGAATTTAGGCTAAGCACATGAAGGTGGCTCATATGGCTTAGGAAGAGATTTTTGGAATTTGGAATTGATTTATGGTTTGAAATTTGATTTGAGATGCGATTTGATTATTGAGAAAATCAATTGGGTTGGAGTTGATTTAGATTTGGTTAAGGCTAAGTCTATAAGATAAAATCAAAGGGCCTAGGAAGGGATTTAGAGTTTGAATTTAGTGATAGATTTCAATCATTGGATAGTTGAATTTGATTTTGGGATTTTAAATTTTGAATTTGAGGTTTGGTTTGAAGGAAGAAAGCAAGGATTGGGTTTGGATTATATGATAGGCGATTCTTCCTAAACCCCTAAGGCACAACCAACTCCTGTGTTTAACTCTTCTAAGTCTCTAGGATTAGGTTAAGCATTCACCTAATCACTAGAAGTGTCTTAAGAGTAGCGAACTCTTAGTGTCTGTAAGAGTCCTAGATCTATGATGAGGAAGTTGAGAGCTCACTCCAAAAGTGAGTCAACATTAACATAGCAAGGGTTAATTAATTGATTTAATTCATATCACAACCTAATTAATACATAAAATCAACTTTATTTATTTTCATTGAACCAAATTGATTAAATAATATGGGAATGGGTTAGGAGAAAAAAAATGATTGAATCTCCTCTCTTCTCTAAATCAAATCGAGCTTGAAATTAGAAAAATGGAATTAAGGAACTTTGGTTTATTTTAAATAATCTTATTTAATTTGATTGTCTTTAGAAATTAGTTGGATTGAATGAAATTACATGCTTGTGTTTCTTTATTTCTTTCCAATCAAATTAAAATGTTGTATGCCACTTGTAATCATGCATTCATCATTTTCAAAAATTAATTAAATGAAATGATTTCCTTTATGCCAAGTTGCATGTGTTGGCTTAAATTAAAAATATGTGCGGCGATTATCACCATTAAATCTTAAATGTATTTTCAAAAGCTTATTAATAAATAATAATACTTGTTGTGACATTAGCTATACATACATAGGAGGTGCATGGGAATATAAGCTTAGTGTATGAAGTGAAGCTCCTTTCTTTCATTCATATGTTGATTTGTATAAGTATGAATGTTAATGGGTAAATTAGTCTGGACATTCCGGGGATGCACGAATTTAAGTATCCCCAAGGAGGTTCCTACCTCACTCTCTTGGTGCAAAATAATGGTGACATACTCGTTTGATTTCATTCTTATACATCTTGACATCAGAATTTGGATAGAGCTTTAATTCATTCACACAAATAAATCAATTAAAGTAAATACAATTTTCACATGATTTCCATTTTGATAGTTGTTTGTACACTCACATATATTTAAGAATAGTGGGTATATTAGTCCGGACATTCTGGGGACACATGGCTTTAAGTAGCCCCATAGAGGTTCCTATCTCACTCCCCTGGTGCAAAACAATGGTGAAGTACTTGCTTAGAACTTTCATACATTTGAATGTGTATTTAGCTAATGAATGAGAATCCTCTTTTACTATGAAAATCATTCATGCATCCTACATTTAAGTGTGCCAAAAACATATTGTATGCATATATATGTTTAGGACTTAATCATGTGCATGCTACATATGATGAAAAGAAATGAATGAACATGTGCTGTGTGATAGTAATTAACTCCAATTAATCTTAAGATGTCTTTCTTATTGAATGAGATTATTTAAAGTGAACCTAAACTTAGGATTAATTAAAATATGTAATAAGCTATTCACTAAAGAGAACAAATTAAATTAACATGCTTTAGAAAGTGGCTTAGGGTAGGGATGAAAGAGAGCAATTCTCTTTCCTCTCTTTATAACACTTAGTTGTTAAGGGTAAGACATATAAAATAAAAGAAAACACTAAAGTAAAATTCTCAAATCAATTAAACCACTTAAAGTGAAATCAACTTCTTATGACTAAACATCCTTTCACATTTAGAAAATCATAATCTTAATGCCTAGTTAGGACTTACCACACAAGCCTTACGCACACATTAGAATTAAGTCACCACTTTTAGTCCTAGGTTAGGATGGTGTATGTTTGGTGTATGTTTTATTTTGTGATATAATATTTTAAACTGGATGTTAGGGTGTATGCTTCGTATACTGTATGGTAGAGAGTAATTAGCCTAATCTTATTTTATACAAGAGATTGTGTTTAAATGGGTCACTTAAAAATAAATATAAATGCTCTTTTTGCAGATTGCTTATGCCCCTAAGCATAATCCAAGTTAGGACAAGTGGGCTTGGCTACCCATGTGTAGGGTGCTAAGTCCAAATTATGATATAAATGCTTGGGTTGTATGTGTGTTTAGGTAACACTTATTTTATAGGTATAGTTAGATTTACTTTTTATATTTTTAATGTAAATTTGTATTAGGAATTAGGATTAGTGCTATGGGGGTTTATGATGAGCATTGGCCAGAATGCTTAGTCCTGGGGTGCCATGTGATGCCTTGAATTCTACCACATCAAAAGGAGCAAAGATATGAAGAAATGAAGGAGACATGAAGAATGAAGACTTGAATACCCCTCATACCATTTATTATTTGTAATTATAATTATTCTTTTATATACCGGATTGTATAAGGGTAGTGCTTGGCTACCCATTTTCTCTTTTCGGGGTGTACGACGGAACCTGGTACACCAACCCTTTTATTCTTTTGCGGTAGTGCATAAAATTATTTGATGTTGTGTTTAGATTGCGCATTAAAAATAACATGCTTTTCTTACTTTCTTATATGTTTGATGCTTTAATGTGTGGTCTGGATACGATTAGTTTCTTAGGGTGAAATTAATTTTTATACCCCAATTAATAACTCATAATTAAATTTTAAAATAACTCATAACCTCACCATAAAGCCTAGATTTAAATAAGATAATTAAAAGATTTAACAACCCCTTAGCTGAATAGTTGAATGCCTCACAATATGCATAAATATTCTTTCTCTTAAACATGAATGATCTCCATCCTTGCATGATAGAATGCTTGACCTGTGAGGGCATCCCTTATGGTGGAAAACACCTTCTTCTAGCTGATTTGGCCCATAACCTTTTGTTATCATGCACATAGGCATCAAAATCCTAAAGCCTTTGTCAAAATGAAGTGTCAAAATTGAAATAAAATTTGAAAAGTTTTTACATTTGTAGATTAAGGCTTTACTCATACCACTCATGCTCTAGTCTCTTAGGGAGTGGGATTTGAGGACTTTAGTCTCTTTCAAATTAAATAACAATCCAGCTATCTTTCACTTTCATAAGACTAGACTACATGATTTTGAATCGTAGGAGGTGTTAGGTGGCAGCCACTCCAGGCAGTTGTAAGTCTAGAAGTCGGACAATTTATCCTCTCTTATGGAGGTAAACTATTATGTCTATCTCTCACTTTGATTTAGGTCATGCTTTAGCTTATGCTAAAGCTCCCTAGATTTAGGATCTGAGGTAGCTATTTTGTTTGAGCTACAAGCGTAAATCCTCACCTCTTAGGCATTTCCACAATCTTTATTGTTGGATTATAAGTCTTAGTTTTCTAATAAAATTTTAACTCAAATAAATAAATCTCTTCAATTTCAAATATATAAAGCCCAATTATGAGGTAGATTGGAATGTTCACTAGGCTTCCTAGTATCATGAGTATTTTCTACTTTCTCCCTTTGGATCCAAAAATAAGTCTTCTCCTTGATATCCCATTTGAATTTTTAAAATAGACAATTCTTTGATAGTCTAGCCTTGAAATCTTTGGAGACTTTAATTTCTACTTTAATTGAGAGTATTCCTAAGGGATTTTATTCCGTATGATGTAATTAACTATGGGGGCTTGCCTCCATAAGGGACTTAACGAACCTGCCTTAAAATAAACCCTGATTTACTTTTTCATGTAAAGTAGAGGAAAGGTCTCTGGTACATTCGAAGACCCATCATGCCTTAGGAGTCCTTATTAAGTGATTAGGCCTATTATATGATGATGATTTCTATCTTTTGAGATAGTGCATCATTTCTTAATGGCGCACCCAATCACTTTAATAAGTACCCCCCCAAAAGTTTTGTGTGGTATCCAACATCCAAAAATAAACATCACACCATGTTGATGATGTGGTCCCTAGTCTACTTAGTCAGAAGAGGTAGTCGACCCAACTTGATAGAAAGATCATTGTCAGCAGCCATGGGTTGCATCGTCCAAGGAGACATTGTTGACCTGGGTGATTTTGTCTAAGGAAACAAGCTTAAGTCTACCTTTGTTAATATAGGCTTTTTTCCTTATCGATATACTCTGATTCAGTGAGCTCTAGCCATAAGTGCATTATATGGGAGTCATACAAAACTAATGATATACACGCCACATCCTTACTAACATGAGATTGATTGAGAGTGACTATAGAAATATATTTGATTTGACATTGGATCCTTTGTGAACTAGAGTTTTCTTAATTCATCACTTTTAACAAACAGTTGTGAAAGGTGGATTGAATGGAATTTACTTTAAGTATTTAAGGATTGAATTTCATTTAACCAATAATAGCTTAGTGATATATTAGATTTTGCATTTGGATTGATATACAATTTAATTTAATTTAATCTAAAATTTAAATCACATTTTTGATGGAAGTATCCCCTCCGATTGAAATCTCCATTCAACACAGCCATCATCGGAGCGAATGTATTATTTGATAATTTAATTTATTATTTCAGATCCTGTCGACTCTATTAGTTTAATAATAAAGGATCATATATACTATCATATGACAAAATTAGATTCTCAGATATTTTAATAAGTTGAAACTCTGATAATAATTGAATTTTTAGGTTTTGTTAATCCGGACCCAGTCTTAAGACCAAACTGGGAAGCAACCCGCACAACATCCTCAGACACTAAGTTTAAGCATTTAGCATAGTGTCGGGGCTCATGTGGGTGTACTTAAGAATGCTTGCATAATTTTAATGTATTGAATTTGAGTTTTAATCATACTTCATAATATGTGCAAGAGTTCAATTGAAGTCTTAATTAACGCCTTCTACTCACTTGTACGATGTGTTACGAATTCGGTGGCGAGCATGATGAGTAGGAGCTTCAATAAACTGAGGCCTTCTAGCATGGCCTCGACGGCACCACTGGGTACCAAGATAGTGCAATTTGGGAAACGCTTACCAAATTGAATGGTAGCTCCAACATCTCCCGTGTTGATGATGGTATTAGTTAAATAGATGTTTGCACCATGTCCTAACTGAATAGTGAAAAGAGTGCTCTGTAGATCCATTCTACGTAAGTGAAAGATGAGAATTAATAATTCGTAATTATTATTTCACTCATACTTTCAAAATGCAGAGGTACTACAAAATAAAATAATAGTGTAATAAAAGTATACTCTGCAGAATAATTCATTCGACATAAAGTCTCATACATTAGTAATTTGAATTTATTACACATTTAAATCACAATTTTTTATTTTGAATTTTCAAATATTTTGTTGCTACTATAACAAGTATATGGCTAGCCAAAGATGTAAAGAGAAAATTGTCCCCAACGGAGTCGCTAGAAATCTGCGGGCTTTGAAAATTTGCCATCGATCTCTCACATTGAAGAGAGTGATTTGAATGTCAGTGAAATTTTTAGAAGATAGATGAAATAGTAAATAAAGTAATACCCAGAGATTTCACCCTCATTTTGCGAGGACTTTAGATCTGGTTCCAGGTTTCTGATAAGCACAAGTACTTACAGTTAATTACCCCTCCCAATTCTGAGAAAGAACTTTCGATTAAAACTAGTCGTTAGATAGCTAAATGCGTAGCATATAGTAGCATCATGTAGAGTTTTGATTTATCATTTAGAATTTATAAAATTCACCATTTTAGGTTAAAGTGGATGGTTGCGGGAATGATGATGTGGACGATCTAGGTCTTATGGTTCCGTCATCCTGGGTTGTTGTGATCCCTAGTCTACTTAGTCAGAGGAGGTAGTTGACCCAACCTGATAGAAGGATCTTTATCAGCAGCCATGAGTTTCGTCGTCCAAGAAGACCTTGTATACTTGGGGTGATGTTTGTCTAAGGAGACAAGCTTAAGTCCACCTTAGCTAATAGAAAGCTTTTTGCCCTATCAGATATACCCTATGATTCACATCTCAAGGTATAGATCCATTGGGGAGCATACATATTACATTCATGATTGTAATATAACGGTGCCATCACGCAACCACCCCATGTAAAGCAGCAATCATATGTGGCCAACCAAACCATGCACGATACACCCAGCCACCCATTGACATGAGACATTGAGAGAATATGGAAATAATTTGATTATATTTAACTAATTTGTGAGCAGAATTTTAATTCATCATTAAACAAAATGCATTTGAATTTAGTTTTTTTTAAGTATTTAACATCAATGATGATATAAATTATTATGATAGAATACATTTGATTAATACATCTGTCAGAATTTCATGAAATTATTAATTATTTAAATAAAAAAATGATGTCTTATCTACCACAAGAAATCAAGTTTACATTAATAAGTTGTATTGAAAATGTTTGCATAATTTTAAGGTATTGAATTTGAGTTTTAATCATACTTTATAATATGCACAAGAGTTCAATTGAAGCCTTAATTAACGTCTTCTATTTACTAGTATGATGTGTTACGAATCCGGTGGTAAGTGATTTACCATTCTAATTCTATTTAATCATATAAAAATATGTTCATCATTTATACTTCATGCATGATTGTTAAAATCTTATCTTTCAATGATAATTGGCTCATTCATATTAATGTGTTATTTAGCTCATCGTAAATCTAATTTAAATTATATGTGTTGCTTTTGATTCAATCAATATATTATGTAGTGCAACTTGAGTGATCATTGAAAGGTATCGTATATGCTCATTGACAAGCTAGTTAGCTACATTGTAAGTCATTTTATGAATTCCATTTGAATACTATCAATTTAGAAGATAAGCATTTAGATATATCATAATTCTCATGTGCTTCAAATCTAATCTCAAATGCAAGATCTAAATGATCCTTTTAAGGTACAACATAACAAAATAATAGTATAATAAAAAAATACTCTACAGAATAATTTATTTGACATAGAGTCTCATACATTAGTAATTTGAATTTATTACACATTTTAATCACCATTTTTGTTTTGAATTTTCAAATATTTTATTGTTACTATAACATGTATATGACTAGCCAAAGATGGAAAGATAAAACTGTCTCTAGCGAAGTCGCCAAAAATCCATGGGCTCTAAAATTCACCACTGACCTCTCACATTGAAGAGAGTGATCTGAATGTCAGTGAAATTTTTAGAAGGCAGATGGAATAGTAGATAAGGTACTACCCATAGATTTCACCCTCATTTTGTGAGGACTTTAGATATGGTTCCAAGTTTTCTATAGGCGCAAGAACCTATAGTTAATTACCCCTCCCAATTCAGAGAGAGAACTATTGATTAAGACTAGTCGTTAGATAACTAAATGCATATCATATAGTCATAATATGTAGAGTTTTGATTTCTCATTTAAAATTTATGAAATTCTCTATTTTAGCTTAAAGCAGATGGTTAGGGGAATGATGACGTGCCCGATCTAGATCCCATGGTTCTATCATCCCGGGCTATCGTAGTCCCTAGTTTACTAGTCAAAAGAGGTAGTTTACCAAACCTGATAGAAGGATCCTTGTCAGTAGTCATGGGTTGCGTTGTCCAAGGGGACCTTGTAGACTTGTGGTTGTGTTTATCCATGGAGACAAGCTTAAGTCTATCTTAGCTAACAAAGAGCTTTTTGCCCTATGAGATATACCCTATGATTCACATCTCAAGGTACAGAGCCATTGGGGAGCATACGAGCTACAATCGTGATCATAATATAATGGTGTCATTTGGCGGCAACCACCATATTAGAGGACTCTGGTCATAACTGCATCATATGTGGAGCCTATTGGTCAAACCACGCAAATAGAGGACACAGGCCACGTCCTTACTGGCATGAGATTGATCGAGAGTGAATATAAAAATACATTTGATTTGATATTGACTCTTTTGTGAGCTAGAGTTTTCTTAATTCACCACCTTTAATAAACAGTTGTTGAAGGTGGATTGAATGGTTAGTTTAAGTATTTAAGGATTAAATTTTATTTAAATATTAATAGCTTAGTGATATATTAAATTTTGCATTTGGATTGATACTCAATTTAAGTTAATTTAATCTGAAATTAAAATCACTTTTTTATTGAAGTATCCCCTCCAGTTAAAATCTTCATTCAACACAGTCATCATCGGGGTTTATGAGTTTGCTTGATTATTTAATTTATTTTTTGATATCTTGTCGACTCTATTAGTTTAATAATAGAAGATCAGATCTACTATAATGTGACATAATTAGCTTCTCAGATATTTTAATAAGTTGAAATTCTTATAATAATAATTAGATTTTTAGGTTTCGTTAACTCAGACCCGGTCCTAAGACCAAATCGGGAAGCAACCCGCGCAACATCCTCAAACACCAAGTTTAAGCATTCAGCATAGTGTCGAGGCCCATGCGAGTGTATTTAAAAATGCTTGCATAATTTTAAGGCATTAAATTTGAGTTTTAATCATACTTCATAATATGTGCAAGAGTTCAATTAAAGCATTAATTAATGCATTTTGTTCTCTTGTACGATGTGTTGCGATTTCGGTGGTGAGTGATTTACCATTCTGATTCTATTTAATCATATAAAAATATGTTCATCATTTATACCTCATGCATGATTGTTAAAATCTTATCTTTCAGTGATAATTAGCTCATTCATGTTAATGCAATTTTTAGCTCATCTAAAATCTAATTTAAATTATATGTGTTGCTTTTGATTCAGTCAATATATTATGTAGTGCAACTTGAGTGATCATTGAAAGGTATCGTATATGCTCATTGACAGGCTAGTTAGCTACATTGCAAGTCTTTTTTTGAATTTCATTTGAATACTATCAATTTAGAAGATAAGCACTTAGATAAATTTTCCAAATAAGAATATGAGTTTAAAATTCCCAAAGTGAAGAAATAGAAGAACTTCAAGAAGTATTTCAAAATTTTCTTTGATTAATTAATCAACTTTATATTTTAATCTAAATAAATGATCATAATTAACTTGAAGAGTATTATTGCTATAATTAAGTTATTTAATTATAACAATAAATTTTCTTAAAGCTTGAGGATCATAATTTATCTTTCCAGATTGATGTAGAACATCACGAGGATCTAAAAATTAGAGCTCAATGTCTATTTATAAGATCTCAAGCCAAAACTCAAGAAAATTCAAGAAAGAAGAAGGCTTAGCCCATTAGTTTGCTAAGACCAATTTTATGATTTCATCTTTTTTATTTATGTAATTTTTAATTTTCTTCTAGAAACTCCATATTTAAATTTTTGCATTTAAAAATTCAAAGCATGACATGTGAGATGGTTGAATCCACATAAAATAATAGCATGTGAAATGGATGGATGACATAAAATACTGAGTTAATTTAATGCTTCACATTAATGTAGCCACCCACTTTCCCTCCATATTTTAAATTTTTTTCTTTTGAAAGATGCTTGTAATGGCTGTAAATAGCCCATCTTATTAGAATGAATGAGATCTTTTGACAATTAGAAATTATTGAATTATTCTTGTGGTTTGAGAGCTTGATGACCAAACCTTGGCAATCTTTAGTGGGAACGCTAGTTATCTAACATATCTTCTTCTCTCACCTCCAATACCCACGTTCTATCAATCTCATCAAAAGAAAAATGCCCACCTCCATCAAATATTTAGTGGTTTATCATCCATCATACGAGCGACAGGTGGAGGATACAATGTTTCAATGACTTTGCTTTGCACATTAAGCCATTTTTTGTTGCTTAAAATAGCTATTTGAGCGCATTGATATAATTTTGAAAGAAACATGCTACAAAAGGAATTGTTTTCTTTACTTTCTTATTTTATTTGGTCATTTCTTCGAAATATATGTCAGATATTTCGATTCGTTGTTCGTCCATGGTAATATTTCTATATCATTTTCAAAAATTATCATACTTAGATTATCTATATTCTCTCAGATACATATAATTTAATAAGTAGGGGCTACTTATTTAGCTTAATGATGAATCATCATCATAAGAGTGGATTTTTCAACAATAAAGTTTGCTTTAGCTTTTTTTAGGTTTAAGTAATAGCTCTTTTTGTGTTTCTATTGGATTTAGGCAAATTGCTTATATATATTTGTCATTCGAATTTCTTATTTATTTTGTTTAATTTATCTTGATGTAATAATGTAATAATTAAAAATTTTAAAAATAAGGAGAGTTTTAAGTTTTAATAATTCACACAATAGATATTAAAACTATATTAATTGATTAAAATAATATATTAATGATGAAATAATAATGTTTTACTAATTTAATATATAATATTTTAATTTGGGATATCTCTCTTAAATATTTTAAATATAATTCTAATTTAAAATTTTGCAATATAATATTTTAACTATTTTGTTACTTTTAATTTTAATTTTTTTATGATCATTCAATCAAAATAAATAAATATATATATATATATTTAATTAATATTAAAATGAAAAGGCCCAATAAAAATCTAATACTTTTCTAATTGGCATTCTTATCATCGTTCTTTCATAAAGTAAAAGCACGGCTAGAAAAGCTAAACCAGGTGATGGGGGAGAGGATTCGGTAGTGGTGATGTAAATATAAAAAAGTATAATTATAGTGGAAACAAGAGATAGAGTGAGAGTGAGTGTGAGAATGAGATAGAACACATTCTCTCATTTTCTCTCTTACTTTATTTTGTTATATTTTATTTAAAAAGATATTTGATTGTAATTCTTATTTTTAAAAATATATTAAATATTAAAAAACAATTTTAAATATTTTTAAAAATGAAAAATAAAAATACATAAAAATGCTCTAAAAATACTTATTTTTAATTTTAATAAAATTTTAAAAAAATTTAGCAACTTAGAATCACCAATTCAATTGATGAATTCATCTTAAGTTTAAATAATAAATACATTTTTAAATATTAAATAATCACATTTTGATATGACTCTTAAAATATGACTAGTCAAAGCACAAATCTTGATGTCGAAAGCGATATGATTTTGAGTTAAAACCATCGGTAGCGACTTAAAATATCATTTTCTTGACATCAATTAAATCCCAAAACAACTCTCAAATATGGAGTTTATAGTCAAATTGATCGAAGGATCTAACGAGCCTAAGATCTCATAATTCAATTTCATTTGGGCATCCAAATGCAAAATATATCAAATGATCAATCATCCGTCGTAGGGAGGTAATGAATTTAAAGATCCCTCTCATCTATAAATACTTTCATTCCTCATGAAGGGGCAAGCCAAGTGAAGTGAAGTGAAGTGAAGAAGAGTCACCGCTATCAATCATCCACCGATCCTGTCGTTAATCTCGGTGGAAGAAGAGGAAGAGTCCAAGCAAGAAGATAAGAACCTGGGAAGAAGAGGAAGAGTCCAAGAAGAGGGAGAAACCCAAGAGGAAGAAAAGGAAGAGTCCAGGTGAGAAGAAAAAGCCCAAGTGAGGAGAAGAGAGCTCAAGCTCAAGATCATCCAAGAGATCGAAGATCAAGATCGCTAATATCAACCAATCACTGACGCTAATTGATTCCACCTACTAAAATATTACAATGATATAACAATCCTCATATAATTTTAAAAATGAAGACTTTGTACTCAAAGATACATATAGTGGAAGCTTTTAAGCTTTTTTTTCCCTCTTTAATTAAAATTTTGAGTGTCTCGTTGCTCTTTAATTACTGTGTGTGATGAACTAATCGATAAGGCTTAAACTTTCACTAATCATTTTTTAAATGCAACATTTAAATATTAAACTTAATGAAATATATAATTTAAATATTTTTATAAAAAAATTTATATAAATTTTTATTATTATAATGAGCATAAACTAAATTAATCATAGTATCTACCAAATCATACAAAGTATATTACAAGCTCTTAGTTTAGAGTTTTACTTCTCTATATAAAAAGAGACATTCATGAATCCTAATAATAAATACTTTTTATTTCAATTGCACTTAAAATTATATATATATATATATATATATATATATATATATATATATATATATATATATATTTCGATTTATAGAAAATCCTTAAATTATTTATAAAATAGTTATATATAAATTATTAGCTTGAATTTAGTAAATATTATTTTTTTAAGAAAGTAAAATATAGACATTTAAAAAAAATTATTTGAAAACAGAGTAGAATAAAAAAATGAATTTATTTTTAATTAGTTATTAAGGAGGTAATATATTAAAAGTGAAGGAGAGATGACTGAGCTTAAGCTATTTATTAAATATACTTTTTAAACTAAAATTTATTATTCATGACATACGCGCCACATGTTTTTTATTACTGAAATATTTTTGAGTTTTTTTTCTCTCTTAAGAATTTTTTATTTATTTTATAATCAAGCAAATATTAGAAAATAATTTATTATATTTATCTAATAACAAACCAAACAACTCAAAATATTCATAATAAGTTATATTTAAGTTATATTTAAATTTTAAATTTGTATTTATTTTCAAAACATTTAACCACTTAACCTTTTGAGAGAAGAAATTTAAAAAAGTTTGTGAATTATGGTTATTTATTTTATTAATAGAATATTATTTTCTTCTTCTCGCTTACTTGTCTTAGCAAATAAAATAGAATTAATTTAAAAAATAAATTATTGTCATAGATATAGATGAGGATAAAATTATGAAGGAGAATAAACTTAATATATAATATTTTAATTTTGAGATATTTTGATATTGAATATTTTAAATATAATTCTAAATTAAAATTTTGGGCACAAAATTTAATATTTGTTATTTCAATTTAAAACTTTTATTTTTATACATTTGATAAAATTTTAAAAAAAATTTCTTGTTGTGTGTTGACTTTTAGTCAACACATAAAAATATAGTATGTCTACAATCCAATTCAACTTAGAACGAGTGAAATTAATTAAAACTAAGCATCAATTAAATACTCTTAAATTTTCTTGAGATGCATAAATTACAGCTAAATTTATTTTTCATTTTATAGTTTTTTCTCATCATTAAGAATAATAATAGTAATGTATAAACAAAAATTCATAATTTAACTTAGGCGCATAATAATAAATCCATTAAAATTTGCCTCTCTTTTAAGAAATTAAATATTCGCATGTAATGATACATAAATATTAAAGATAAAATATATCTATTATACACTTATTGAAATCAATATTAGAATATTATATCTTAAAAATTAAACGAATTATAAAATAATTACACAACTTAAATAATTATAATTTCATTTTAATTTCATTAGAAAATTAGATTTATTAAATAAATTACTTAATTCGTTAATTTATTTAATATATTTTGGAAAATTAGAGTACTAAAAATATTACCAAATAAATATATCTAGTTTTACCAAAATAATATCATTAAATTTCATCAATTAAAATTAAGATTAAGCACCACAAACATTAAAAAAAACTAAAGATTACATGCATCTCACAATTCATATGGATGATTTTGAAAATAATAATCTTTACAACTTATTTAACTTAAATAAAGATTTTAATTTAACCTATTCATTTATTAGTCCCATATAAATTATGCTATATAATTAACTATAAAAATTACCAATATTTTTATCTATTTCTCATTCTTGCTCACCAATCTTGCAAAGAAATTATTCATCATTTCCTTCTTATATTTTTCTTTAATTATGATAACATTTAGAATTCAATCAAATTTTCTCTCCAACATTTTAAATTATTTCGTTATATAGATATATTTTTGTAAATATTTTTAAAAAAATTTATGAAAGTGATATTATTATATCTTATTGATCTACTTTCATTTTATTATATAACCTTTCAATTTTATTAATTTATTTTTGTGATTTAAATCATAAAACTACATTGTATAACAACCATCTTAATTTCGTAAATGCTTAAAAAAAATAAAAAATACTAATTAATGAAAAATATCTATAATTAATGTAAAATTAATTTGATTTTCTAATTTTAATTATACACATACTATATGAAACAACGATTTTGATTTTATAATTGCTTGATAAATATTAATTATTGATATATATAGAATTAATATAAAATTAAATGTAATACAAAATATCATTAAAAAACACATATACAAAATATTGTTGCACAAATCAAACATTAAAGAATTAATTCATGAAATAATTATATAACATAATAAGAATATTTTATATATCTTTTTTAATAATCTCTGCAAAATAATTACGTATGCACCAAATACTTTTGAATAATAAATTTATGAGAATATAGACCAATGATATAAACTCTTATTTTATAATTATTTAATATATTTTTTTAATGAAGTGTTCAAAATAATAAGCTCAAAATTTTGTTTGTATACAATTTATATATTGGTAAATATTATATTGAATTATAACTTTGGATATTATTATGAATTTAAAATATATTTACTTATTATCCCAATATCAATTATAACAATCCTTCTAAGAAGGATAATAATTTTGATTACATTTAAATTACAAAAAATTGTGCTTATGATTTTCTCTATTCTCTAAACATTAAACTATTATTTGTGCAAATTGAAAAGTGGACCATCTCCTAAAGTTATCACTAAATTATAATCAACTATCAATTTTATTAAATTAATTTGATATTGAATATAATAAAAATAAAAATAATTCTATTTAATTTTATAATTTCTACATTATTTATTTTGCATGTTAATACCAAGTTTTTAAGTATATGAAATTATTCTTATAGCTTAACACTTTAACCAGTTAAATTGCTTATATTTCTTTATATCTCTTTAATGCACTTATCTTTATATCTTTTCTCAATAAAGTTTTTGCTCTTGTCAAATTGTTAATTTTACATCAATTAATTTTGCACTTAGCAAATTATTTTTTTAATTTATTATAATATTATTAAATTGTTATTCTTTTATATTTCTATATGCATGATTAAATTAAGTCACATATAATTTCATGATATTATTTTTTTCCCAATTCATAAAATCCTATTTTGATTCATATGAATGTTGAATATCTTATATATATATATAGCTTTAGGTCTTTGAGGGAGAGGAATTGTTGTAGACTAGGCAACCACATGAGCCTGGTACTAGTGCTTATTAGTAAGTATTGAAGCTTGGATGGAAATCTTTGGACTGACGACAACATGAATTGAGGGCACTTTATATTCTCCAACTTTTCGAGGGATTTCATCATTTGTAGTCCTGCTAGGTACTTGAGAGTCTCACAATTCCATATTTTCAACTGCCTTAGAGCAGACAAATTTTGGTGCCGAGGAAATAACCTCAACTATCGACATGATCTAAGAAACAAGGTACTCAGACTCCATGGAATCCATTCTTCTTTGACGAAAGCCTTTTGATAATAATTGCATATATGTAAAGCTTTTAAGGAGATGCCCGTTGACTCATGATAGAATTCAAAATTATTGTTATGTCATAAAGCAAACTCTTCATTCTTAAATACTCTATGTTGTAGCGAAGCAGCCAAAAAGGAATTTATTTAAATGGAAGGAAATAAAAAAAAAGGATTTATAAACAGATGATGTGCATGGATGCAAGAAACTTAATAAAAGAAAAAAAAATTCAAGCAATTTATGCTTTAATTTAAAATCAGCTACCATTCTTATTTCTTTTTTTTTTATCATCAGGTGATAGAAAAATGATAATCACAAGAAAAGCAAATGATTTGAGCTAAACCTGAATAGATTCAAATCTATATCTCTAACACCATTCCATTAATCTAGGACAATCAGTAGCCTTGACAACACTAGGCAAGGTTGAAAGTTGTTCGTCTAGAGGGAGTTGAACTTATGGGCATCTTTTTAGTTTCAATTCCTTAAGGGAACGAAGGTGTAATAGACCTGTTATTGATGTCATCGGCTTCCAGCAATCTTTGAAACACACAGAATGCAACTTGGAGAGAAGTCTCTCTTCTAAAAAGATCACGAGGTTATAACATTTTCTTATTTCTAACTTTTCAAGTACGAGTAAATTATAGTGCCCATGAAATGTTGATAGTTTAGGGCAATCATGAACAAGCAAACCTGAAAGCGAGGATGATTGCACTATTTTTAGTTGTTTTAACTTAGCACAATTATTGATGGAAATGTTTTGAAGGCATGGGGGATCTCTTTAGCACTCCTTATGATTCATCCCATTCATTACATTTAATATTTTAATATATATAACTATATATATATATATATATATATATAGTTTTGCTTATTACTTATTCATTACTCACAAAAAAAATTATATAATGAACATAAATTTTACAAATAGTTTTAAATATAGTAAATTTTGGCTTATCCAAATCAAACCAAAATAACCGAACCAAATTATTATTTTGTTTGTCTGATTTTGAATTCGGTTTGGTCGATTTGATCCAATTTTTTTGGAAATCAAAATCAATGACGTTAACCTGTATGGAAGATGTTGAATTGAATTCACTGAGGATTTTTGACCTATTCGAGGTTGTTTGTTAGTGTTACCCATGACGCTAACTAACATTGAAGAGGTCGAATTGAATCCGAGAATTTTGACCTATCCGAGGTTGTTTGTCGAGTTTTACATCGACGTTAACTGTATGGAAGAGGTCAAATTGAATCCGTGAGGATTTTGACCTATCCGAGGTTGTTTGTCGAGTGTTACGACGTTAACTATGGAAGAGGTCAATTGATCCATCCGAGGATTTTACCTATTCGAGGTTGTTTGTCAAAGTGTTACTCGATGACATTAACCTGTATGGAAGAGGTCGAATTGAATCCATTGAGGATTTTTGACCGATCCGGGGTTATTTATTTGAGTGTTACCCGATGACATTAACCTGTATGGAAGAGGTCGAATTGAATCCACCGATTAATTTATCGAGGTTGTGTGTTATCTGACCTTTGGAGTGAGCTCTTAACCTCCTTTTCTTAGACTTAGGACTCTTCTAGATACTAAGATTTCCTTAGTCATAAGACACATCTAGTGATTAGGTGAACACTTAACCTGTGCTTAGAGACTTAGAAGGGTTAATCATAAGATTAGGTTATGCCTTAGGGCTTAAGGAAATCACCTATTCTATAGCCTAAACTTAATCTAGATGCACTTTCTCAAAATCAATCAATCCTTTAATCATCATTCCAAGTTCTAGCTAAAATCACAATCAAAACCATCAAGTAAATCATTCAAAATCAAATTAAAATTAAAATTAATTCATTGATCAATGCTAATAAATCATGAGATAATTTAACTCAAGTTATAATACATAAAAATTCAAATTCAAATTTGCTCAAAAGATTATTCACAATTTTAATAAATTATTTGAATCAAATGCAATTTTAGTCAAATTTAAGCCTAAATTAAATCAAATCATGATTTGAATATTAATTCACTAATATATATATATATATATATATATATATATATATAAATATATAATAACAAACAAACAAAATTTTAATATACAGATAGTCCATTGAAATTTAAAATAAACTACAAAAAAGAGAGAGAGAAATTAAACCAATTCTAAATATCAAATAAATTTTGGTCAAACTTAAATCAAAATAATCAATTTATTAAATTATGAATCTATGTTATAATCAATAATCATAATTTAAATTATCTTATGCATATAACTTATAAAATTTCATTCAATTATTTACTAAAGTCATTAAAATTATGTAAAAATTTTTTTTTTTTCAAAATCATAATAATAAATAAAAATCAACTTTCACCAAGTTAAAAAAAAAAAAAGGTAAATGCAAAAAGAAATGAATGAAAATTTTTTATTAAAATACCTACTCCACGTGATCATGATAACACAAAATAAAGAAATGCAAGAAGAAAATAAATAAATAAATAAATAAAGGGGAACATGAGAGTAGTTGGGCAGGTAGATAATACAAAACTATCATCTCTCTCTCTCTCTCTCTCTCTCTCTCTCATTCTCTAGGGAGAAAAGATGTCGAGTCCACGTAGCTTTACGCGCGGACTCAATCATCACGCGTCCAAGATTTTTTTTCTCCGTTTTAGCAACGAAAGAATAGAGGGCGGGACGTCGATTCATTTCGCTTACGCTCCCACCCGGCCCGCTCAAATAATGGGAGAAGAAGAATGAGATGATACTGTCATTCAACATTCCTCGTCACAGAACAGTTTAGGGATTTCTTTCGATGAAGAATTTTTCTGCCTCGATCGACGTCCTTCACTGATATAAAAAATCAAAATTGATGTATTGTAGGTGACTACATGAGGTAGATGCATTCCAACTTGAATGAATAGGGTTTACTTCTTCTCACCGTCGAAAAATTGGTTATTTTAGGTTATTTTGTTCAGACTCTGTACCTCTCTGGGTACATAGCATTTAGGCTTTTTTCTAATTTCTTTATTTGAGATTATGTTCATTACATTCCAAGATTTGGAGGTCATTTGTATGATTTCGGGGTTTTACATATGTACTCTTTGTACCTATCTTGAGAGTACAGATCATTTATGACATTTTTTTCACAGTTTCTTTGGCCTGGTTCCTGAGTTTATGTTCATTATATTCTAATGGAAGCAATTTGGAGTTTTTGGATATGGAGGGTATTTTATATCACTCTCATACTCTCGAGTACATCATTTATACCTACTTTTGTTTATCTTGCATTCTTCTTGAGATTATATTTGGACATTCCAATGGAAGTAATTTGGTTTGGATGGTTTCGGGTATTTTCTCAGATCAGACTCTGCACCTCTCTTGAGGTACAAAACATTTGGGCCTTTTTCCGTTATTTAATTTCTTGATATTATGTTTAGAGATTCCATGGAAGCAATTTGATGGCTTCTGGATGATGAGTATTTTTTTACATATGTACTCCACCTCTGGAGGTACACGATTTAGAGACTTCTTTTCCGGTTTATTTTACTTCTTTATATTATGTTCATTACATTCTAATGGAAGTAATTTGATTTGGATGATTTGTGTTATTATGTACCTCTCTGAGAGTACGTAACATTTAGGACTTCTTTTCCAATTTATTTTGCCGGTTTCTTTAGATTATGTTCATTACATTCCAATGAAAGCAATTTGGAGGCTGTTAGGATGGTCTTTGATAGTTTTGGCATCAGTACTCTGCACTCTCTTAAGGGATCATTTGGACTTCTTTTTTCCAATTTATTTTGCCTATTTATTGAGATTATGTTTAGGGCATTCCAATGGAAGCAATTTGAAAGCTGTTAGGATAGTCTTTGGGGGGTTTTTTTGCATCTGTACTTTCTGTACCTCTCTTGAGGGTAGAATCATTGGGTACTTTTATCTTACATTCTTCTTGAGATTATATTTGGGCATTCCAATGGAAGCAATTTGAAGGTGTTTGGATGGTTTCGGGTATTTTCTACATCTGTCTCTACCTCTTGAGGTTACAAAATATTTAGCCTTTTTCCGGTTGTCTGCTTTCGAGATTATGTTTAGGGCATTCTAATGGAAGCAATTTGACCGCTTGGATAATTCTGGTATTTTTTATATATGAATCTCTCCTGAGGGTACAGAGCATTTAGACTTCTTTTCCAGTTCACTTTAGATTATGTTCATTACATTCCAATGGAAGCAATTTGATTATTGTTTGGATGATTTTGGGTGATTTTTTTGCATCAGACTCTTTGTATCGCCCTGAGGGACATTTATGCTCTTTTCCAGTTTATTTTGCCCTTCTTTAGATTATGTTCATTACATTCCAATGGAAGCAATCGATGGTCGCTTGGATGGTTTCCGGTAGTTTTTTTGAATTCTCATACCTCTGGAGGTGAGCATTTAGGGACTTCTTTTCCTTTGTCCTGTTATTGAGATTATGTTTAGGCATTCCAATGGAAGCAATTTGAAAGCTTCTTGGATGGTTTCGGGGTATTTTGCAGACTGTACTCTCTTGAAGGCAGATCATTTAGGCATTCTTTTCAATTTATTTTGCCTGTTTATTGAGATTATATTTAGGGCATTCTAATGGAAGTAAATTGAAGACTGTTTGGATGGTTTCTTAGGGGGGGGGTATTTTGCATATGTACAGTCTATTAGGAATAATTTGGAAGCTGTTCGCTTAGTTTTGTTGGGTGATTTGCATCTGTACTCATTACCTACTGACTTTTCTTTTGAAGTTTACCATGTCGGAAAAGGATAACTTGAGATGTACCACCATAAGAAAACGGTTGATAATATTACAAAGATTTTACCGATGAAGCCACGACATTTTAAAGAGGCTTCTGCATCAATTCATTAGACTATGAATTAAGCAAGACTCATTGCCATTACATCGATCTTGTCTTGGGACAGAAAAGCTTTCTTGTTGGGTGGGCAATGCATTCCTTTCACCCCAATGAAGTTGATGATAGGGATGCCAAACGAGGGGAGAAATTAAAATCCCCGCCATCGAAGTTGGTTCATGACTACAAGAATCAACGAGCATTCAGATGGCTCGTTGCAGCGCTTGTGATACATACATTTTCTGCTATCAAATCTATTTTTTGTATATCACAACTATAGGGTGGCATCAGAATTAATTGCCTACGCCGATGACATAGATAGATTTGCTGAATACAACTGGGCAGAGGTCATTTGGGACTTTCTAGTTTCCTAAATTGATGTTATTACATCAAAGATTGAGAGGAAATGGTTATATGAGCTTTGTCATTCTTACGATGATATGTTCTATATCTCCGTGGAATGTGTAATTTAATGCGTTGAAGTTAAGCTTTTAAATATTCATTGTAGATATGGTAGAGCACATAAGCATCATAAGCCCGTCATTTCCATTTGTAAAGTCACGTATGCTGCGATGGGCAAAAATAGAGTTTCCAAATAATGCTTTCACTAGTTTGGGAGGACACCAGGTGACATATAATAATCAAACTTAGTTTATATAAAAATGTCTTTATTTATGTTGTATGTCTTCACATTTTCTTATCGGTTTAACACAGGTCTACCTTTCATTCAAGGACATATTAGAGGAGACGGCTGAATTAGTGTCCCAACAATCTACACACATGTCGAGCAGATCCCATTTTAAATCCAATGAGTTCAGCCCCCACTGACTCTCCATATGTCTCTCCTCGATATTCTCCTCGATATAATCTCAAGAAGAATGCAAGATAAATTGAACAAAGTAGTTCTAAATGATCTCACTCAAGAGAGGCCGCAGATGCCAAAAAAATCCCAAAAGACCATCCTAACAGCTTTCAATTTGCTTCCATTGGAATGTCCTAAACATAATCTCAATAAACAGACAAAATAAACTGGAAAAAAGAAGTCCCTAAATGATCTGTACCCTCAAGAGAGGTACAAAGAGTACAGATGCCAAAAAACCCCCAAAGACCATCTTAACAGCCTCCAAATTGCTTCCATTGGAATGTAATGAACATAATCTAAAGAGCGAAAAATAAATTGGAAAAGAAGTCTAAATGCTGCACTCAGAGGTACAGAGTAGATGCAAAACCAATTAAAATCATCCAAACGCCATCAAATTGCTTCCATTGGAATGTAATGAACATAATCTAAAGAAGAGGCAAAATAAACTAGAAAAGAAGTCCTAAATGCTCAAATTTCCGAGAGAGAATGAGAGTACAGTGCAAAAAATACCTAGAAATTATCCAAGCAGCCATCAAATTGCTTCTATTGGAATGTCTTAAACATAATCTCAAGAAACATGCAAAATAAACTGGAAAAGCTAAAGCTTACCTCAAGAGAGAGAGAAACAAAAAATACTAAAAGTAAAATTCAACCAAACGATCCAAATTGCTAATGGAATGTAATGAACATATTCTGATAGGAATATCACTAACAAACCAAAAAAATTGAGAAATATTAGATGAATTTTATTTAATACATCCTCAAATTGGTCGTTATTTCCTCAACGCGTTCTCCATCTTCATGGTTCTTTTGTAAAAGGAAATGATTTTCTATTCTTCTCCGTTTGAAAAAATACACCATAAACCCTAAATCTGTCTATATATTTCTTTTAAATATCTCCCGCGCATTCCAACGATGCTGTTTGAATGAGACTGGTCGGGTCGGGCCAGGGAAAGCGTAAACGTGTCGTGAATACGCCATCCATTTACAACATCGTCCGTCCAGTTACTGCTCCGTTAAACGCTAAAATAGGAAAAAAATATTGAACACGCATCGGTCATGAATTAGAGTCCACACATAATGCTACGTGCGGACTCTGGACGTAATATTTTCTCCTCTAGCGGGCTCCTATATTTTTTTTTCTATCACCGACAACTCAATAAAAAAATTAAAAAAAAAAAGAGAGAAGGGAGGGCTCCCTCCATCAAGCCATTATGATATCGTCGCAGCATCTTTTTGGCGGGAAAATATTACGTCCGGAGTCCGCACGTAGCTTTACGTGCGGACTCCAATCGCATCATGCATAATGTAACGCCAAAAAAAATGACACCGTAAGACGAAACACGCTTATTTTTTCATGGTTTAGCCTACCGACCCGACGACCCGATTTACCTCGTTTAAACCTCGGGAACAAAATATCTGCGTCGATTCTTTCGTAATACTGACATAAGAGAATTTCGAGCTCTGCCGGTCGGCCACCTTCATCGCTTCGATCACTAGCTTAGGCTTCTAATTTAAAATTGAGGTATTTACAGAGGTATTTCCACATGCATTCTGAACTTGAAAGATTTTAGGGTTTTCTCGTCTTGTCCATTACAATCCATGAAGTGTTTAGGTTTCTTTATGGCATTTTTTCAAGATATGGCTCAGCACCTCTATACCTCTCAGACGCCCACCTCAGGATATTAGAGATGATTTTGCTATTTTTGTTGATTGTTCTACTATACCCTGCTCTCCCAACCCTCTGTACACTGCATTCTATACTTCCTTGAGATTTTGCATTTTTTCACCCATTTTTTACCGTGGAGGGCATACTATGGCTAGAATCCGCTCACGAATAACCTGGAAGTTGTGTTTTGGTTTGGTGTATTCCGTGAAGAAAATGAATCTGCACTCCTCTGCACTCTATACCTCATACCTTATACCTCTATACCTCTCACATCCTGCACTGCACTCCTGCACCTCCTCGATGTTAGAGCGATTTTGGGCTATTTTTCTTGATTGTTGGTTTGTTGAGACAATGTTTACTATATCGTGGAAGTAGTTTAGAGGTTGTTTGGAAGCTAATTTAGATGCTTGTCCCTCTGCACTCTCACTGCACTTACTTTCTTGAGATTTTGCATTTTTTCAGGTCCATTTTTTACCGTGGAGGGCATACTATGGCTAGAATGCTTATGAATAACCGGGAAAAGTTGTGTTTTATCAGTTTGGGTGTGAAAAGAAAATGAATCGCACTCCTGCACTGTACTTCTCACTCTCGATGTTAGAGATTATTTTGGGCTGTTTTTCTTGATTGTTCGGTCTGGTTGTTGAGACAATGTTTACTATTATACTGTGGAAGTAGTTTAGAGGTTGTTTGGAAGCTAATTTAGATGCTTGTTTAGGAATGTGTACTCCCAACCCCTCTTCTGCACTCTATACTTTTGAGATTTTGCATTTTTTCATTTTTTACCGCTTTGAGGGCATACTATGGCTAGAATTTATGAATAACCTGGGAAAGTTGTGTTTTGTCGGTTTGGGTGTTCGTGGAGAAAATGAATGCACTGCACTGCACCTGCACTGCACCTCCTCGATGTTAGACGATTTTGGGCTATTTTTCTTGATTGTTCTCGGTTGTTGATACAATGTTTACGTCTTGTGGAAGTAGTTTAGAGGTTGTTTGGAAGCTAATTTAGATGCTTGTTTGCAAATGTACTCTTGAACCCTCTGTACCTGCACTTGTACCTGCACCCTCGATATTAAGGTGCTTGCAATCCATTATGCTGCTAATATTCTGATTACCTTAACTTTATTTTGAAGTTCGGCATGTCTGCAAAAGGATAACGTCTAGATGCAGGCCGAGTGCCATCAGAGCATTATTTGATAATATTACAGCTCGCTTCACTAGTGAAGTGACTGAAATATTGAAGCGGCTTCACCTGAACCAATTCGTCAGATTACAGACTAGACTTGCCATAACCTCTATCTTCTTTGGGACATCGACAGAAGCCTTTTTCTTGGGTGGGCAGTGCATTTCTTTCACCGGATGAAGTAGCTGTGATGCTGGGGATGCCAAACAAAGGGGAGAAAGTTTTATGGAAGAAATCCCATTGTCACAGTATAGTTCAACCGATTATAAGAATAAGCTCGAGCAATCGGATAGCTTCGTCTGCTAGCTTGATTTGTACATACATTTTCTTATTTCAAATTTGTTCTTTGCATACCACAACTATAGAGTTTTCTTAATTTACTAATATATTGAGAAATTTGTGAGTACAAGGCCATTTGGGCCTTCTGTCACATTCAATGGCATTACAAGAAAGATCTGAAAGCTGGCTACATGAGTGGCTTTGTCCCTCTTCTTATGGTATGTTCGACGTCAATTATGTTTTACTTGATGTGAGCAATTTAACTATAAATTTTTTGTTGTGTACTGAGCATTATTAGGCGCCATTTCCGTGCATGCCCATGTATGTTGCGTTGGCAAAAATAAAGTTAGATGTTGCCTTCGATTTGGGAGGAGACAGTGACATGAAGTTATGTTCATTCATTTGTAGTAATGCATTTACCTATGTTGTTTATCGTCATATCTATCTTGGATTAACACAGTCCGCCCGAGGACTTAAGAGGAGACCGCTCATTGAATCATCCTCTCATCCCCATCTAGTAGAACTTCGACGCCATCCCCCGGTCCGACCATTTTCCCTCTTGATTCCAGATATCTCTCCCGGATATTCCCCCCAAGCCTCTCCTGCTACCCCCCCAATCGAAGGATCTGCAGTAGATAGGTTTTGCGGGTTTGAGGGAGTTGAGGGAAGTTGTGGCATCCCACCATGCAGCAGTGACAGAGAGGCTGGATGGCATGCATGGGTTACATTGATCTGCTGCAGAAGAGTGCTTCCATCCCGGAGTGGAAGCTACTGAGGAGACCACCGGGTATCTTCTCGAGACCTTCATAATGGAAGCCTCCTGGAGTCTTGTGCTGAGAAGCTCCGAGTCAGAAGGGAGGCTCCCAGAGCATCCAACCTATCATCCCGCCTTGTCACTGGTGAAGGCAGACGAGGAAGAGGAAAGCTATGTTCTCTCCGCCAGGGTTACCACCTGCCAAGAGTGGTCGCTGACCGCACCCCACCTCCCCTCCACCCCACTGGCGGCGTGTATTACGTTAATTTCATGAATAATGTGATACAATAGATGACTTGATTGTTCGCTTTCTCCTTCAAGCGGTGGCATCCCGATTTCCTCTGATGAGCCATCAAAGGCTATCGTAGTTGTGGAGGAGCACCAGTCCGAGGTAAGCAGAAGTTCTGTCCCTCTGATGAGCTCTATATGACAATTGATATAGCTTTTTACCAATTAATTTCTAACTAATTACAACGAGGGCACTCGGACTTCCCATCCGGAGATGGCATGCCTCACCGATGCTCCAACTCATGATGTGTTCGATTCCGTGACAAGTAAGTCACCGTCATCTTCCTCCTTTTCACATTCAAATGTCATAATGCTAAGTACTTCTATACATAATGCAGGGGAGATACGTTTCGCATTGGAAATATTATTATTTTAGGCGATTGACGATGATCGGATCAAGATTCCGCCGATGCACGCCGATTCGCATATCGAGAATGAGAAGTACTCCCCGTGATTGTATGTCCCATTCCTTTACATTTCATGCTTACATTGGGTGAGTAACTCCTCCAAAATTACCGTGCAATTCATTCTTGATATTCTGTATGTCTACGTGTCTTATAGATGTTATCCGCATCCTGAATTATGCAATATGGCTTGCTAAAAGAAAGATGTATATCCAAAGATGTCATCAGATAGTGCATCCGGTGGCTGCTTTACTCCCGATCCATCCATAAGACACTGGACACTTCTAATATCAAGCTGGTCATTGGTCATTTATACTCATTGCCAAAACCGACACATAAAGCCATTCTGCCGGAAATGGTATGCACTCTTCTTGGGGTTCTCCTGGGGATCACACTAATACCTTATCCATCTTCCTGCGATTAAATTCGGCTCGGGATATCGGCCATTATTTTGACAAAGAACCCAAGAAATGGCTTGAAACGGTGAGTTGCTCCAGCCAACGACATCGTATGTTCATGCAAATACATGGAGGGTTATCGAGAAGTCAACAATTAACTGGGCTCAACAACAAGGACTGGGACAAAAAATGAATAATAGATTTAGACTTTGTTTATGCGATTTTTTTGGCCTCAAAAAATACTTAAATAAAATTCATCGGTTGTTCTCTGCTCGCCATCTCATAGCATGTTCATTTGCATTTTGAGGTCGCTGAGTATAGACGATTTTTTTCCAGTTTTTTTTGATATGTTTTTCTGTGGAGCTCTTCCTACTCATGTGCGTTGATGGTTCAGCCTCCAGCCTTGTTTGTTTGCCTATGATGTTTCGAATCGGTTTTTTTGCAGGTTGGTGGTTTTGAGGTGATACAACAGACTATGATGAGACTAAGTTTCTTATGGAATTTTATATTCTCTTTTGTGATTTATGAGCTCCTCCATAGTTGTTAAGTGTTGCAACCCGAGGATCTGTTCGATTATGTTGGTTTTTTTTTTCTTCCCTTGTGGAGTTTAGGTTAGTGAGAGCTGGTATCACTAAGAGCATAATTTGCTGAATTTCTTCCTTCAATCATATTCGGAAGTTTTTGTGGTTTTTGTGGGAAATGGATTGGGTGTCTCCATGGATTTGCGGCTCACGATCCTTGACCCTTCCTCCATTGGATGGCGTTACCAACCTGGGGAGCTCATCTCCGTGTGTGTTTGATAAATCGCTAATTGTCAATCACTTGATTATATATATGTTCTTGATGTTGTTATTTAAATTTAACCCTTATCTCGATTTCTTTATGCATTTGTAATTCTCTTTGGAATGAAATTTGGGCTCTGTTCTGATGATTTTTTGGAGATTCCTGGTATTTGTACTCTGCGTGTGTTTTGTTTCACTTCGCGGCATGGTTGTTTGAACATGGTAACTAAATCCCAACCAAGTAAAGTGTGGTCGCTGACAATTTTAGGAGATTTATGGTATATGTACCTCTCATACTTACTCTGCATCTCGTCTCAGATTCTCGACTCGTACCCTGCACTCTGCACTTGTACTCTATACTCCTCTCCTGCATCTTTGTACCTCTGCACACACTGACTCATCTCTGCACTGCACTCCCGCACTTGTCTATGCAAATTTAATAGACAATTTTTATGCAAATTAAAGATTTATTTCTCCAATACTTTCTTATATTTAAAAAGATATTTTATTTTTAAAAGTTAGTCTTGATGATAGTAAATGTTTAAACTAAATATTTCTTAATTTTATGGTTCTTATTGAATACATATCGAATTGAATATTGTGCTCATATGGTTCTTATTAGAATTTAATTGAATATATGTTTTAACCATTTAATATATGTTCCATATGAGAGAAATGGTAAATAGTATTTTTATAATCAAACTGAATCAAAAAATAACCTTAAATACATGAAATGCATCTAGTTGGATGCTTCGCTTTTATCGAGCATAGAAATAAATTCATCTTTGTGAGAAAATATGTTTTAAAAAAAATAAACATACAATACAATTCTTTTGAGAGAAAATCTGAATTCTATCTAAATATTACTTACATAGAATACAATTCTTTTCTAATATAACATTTTTTTTCATGTATAAAATAATGTATTTTATTTTAAAAAGATAATGATGATGATATTTAATGATGATATTTTAAAAAGAATTGTGTGACATGCATGTAATTGCATGTAAAATTTAGTCTCACATAAAAAAAGCTGAAAAGGTTAGTTTTGAATGATAGCATTTGAAAACATATCCATTACATGAGAATTTGACCATTCAAGCAACATATCTCCCAAAAGTCAATCATTACAATCAGATATAAACTTAATTAATAAGAAGGGATTACAATAATTTAGAATCTACCAATATGCAACATAAAAAACAAATGTAATGAGATATAAGCACGACGAGATTGTTTGTCAGTGTAACATAGTTGGAAGATGATAGCAACTTCTCATTAAACTCGCAAAAAATCAAATAAAAGGAAGTGGTTTAAACAAGATCATAAATCATTGCGATTGATGAAATCTAAATCATTGTGATTGATTGAATCAAACAGCTGAGATTCATAAATTAACTTGGAACAATCTCAATTTTTTCTCTCCTTTTTTTTTTGGAGATCATGACTTATTTCCCTAAAAGAAATTTGGACACATCCTTCAAGAAAAATGACATATTGGTTTGTTATTTAACTTTATGAATCTAATGTCAATTTAAGAGAACAAAGCAACCATAACAATCATTCTACGAAGGAAAAAATTGCAGCTTTCACTTACAAAAAATGGTAGGATTAAAAGTGAAAATAAGAATTTACCAAGTTGTGAAATGAACAAAGAAAAAAAAAAATACAAGGACTTATGACTAAAACGAGCAAAATGAAATTAAAAAAATGCCTTCTTGGATAATATCATGCATCAAAATGCCGTCTCGTAATAATATCCATCATGAGCTTAGTGTACCCTTCAGCATGTTGGTTGATTGACGAGGTCGAATTGAATTCCTGTGGTACAACATCGTAGTAATGGTACAACATCTTAGTAATGGATGAATGTTTGACAGCGTCAATGTGCAATATTCTAGGCTTACCTGTGAAAAGCACTGTGGCATAACAGAGAGTGGAGCTGCAACGGTGACGATCCCGCTCTCTACAAGACTTCGAAGTCACTTTGTTTCTAAGACAAGAAAATATAATGAATTAAATATTTACAGAACCTATAAGTAAAGCAACATCGAAAGTAGGCATAAGTACTTGTGGATTTTTGGATTTCTCCCAATAAGCCTGAGCTCATTGGAAACACCCTTTGGACGCCTCGATTGGATCCTTCAAACCGCCTTATCCTTACCGATGATGTGGTCGCCTTCTTCCTCTTAACCGACCGTCAAACGGTGGAGAATTCTCACTTATTACGAGTCCACTTCATAGATAGTCGCTAAGAGATGCAAGCATGTAATCCTCAAGATCTTATTACCTGTCGGAGCTAATTTGATATGCATATCCTTATATGGTTCCCCAAAACAATGCCGCCCATCTCTCGCTTCCACATTTACTAACCTTCTATATGAATCATCGATGTAGATGTCCCTCTTGTTTCAGACCACCGATGAGGAGGTACTTATCCGAATGCGCAAAGACATCATTCCTAAGAACTCTAATGCAAGGTACAAAGTATGCCCATCATTTCAAATTTCGCAACTACAAGAAATATCCATAAGAGACACATCAAAGTGGACAATCCAGTTTTGATGCATTCTTCTTCTCTAAGTTCCTCACCAAGTACTCCATGGGCCTATCATCCGACGCAAGAATGATAATCCCCAACTCCATGCGTAAATTCTTCTTCGAACATAGAGTAAAGCTTCCTCAGATAAAACAAAGCCTTGCTTAAGAATTGGACTACTCCTAACAACAGAACAATTGTCGACGATACACTTGAAGTCTTCATCATGTTCATTTCGCCATGTTTCCATCACCTTCTCCAATCCCAAGAAATAATCACAAATGAACTTGTTGGTTTTCAAAATACCATGACACACGCTTATTTCCCTCACTACTGAGTGGACAACATGCCAATACAAAATTTATCTTTGTTGAATGGACCATTTAATTTTGTAAAGTTCGATAGCCAAGCATGATCATACAAATTGCCCTCCTCTAGCATGGCACAAGCATCCTCAAACTCATCCTCTCAGGTCATTTGCTCATGCATAGAATAGCCCTTGAACTCTCTTGTTACTACTAAAGCAATGAACCTTGGAGGGGGCTTTCTTTGAGATATGCCATTGACACAACCTAAGACGCGTATGCAGTAGTACATTCTCAATAGCTCTCGCCATAGCCGATCTTGATCAAGAATATCGTTATAGGATGCCTTCCACCCATCAACCAAGAAATGTCAATAACCATGTGAATGACTCGATGGTCTCTTCCGACAAAAAAGGCTACCCGAATAAGACTTTTGCCAATGATGATTCACTCCAACGAGTGGCAAGCATAAGATTATATTTATTGAGCCGATAGCTAGTATCAAAATTATCACATCCCCAAAATAATCAAATTCAACCCTAGACATACCATTGCTCCAAAAAAACTCACCAAGCAATCGACGCATCAACTGAACATCCCATGCAAACATCTCGTCGCCGCTTGTCTTTCCTTGAACGATAATTAGCTATCACCACTTGCAATCCGTGACCTTCGCTTCTTTCGGATGAAATTGAAAGCATCTCTTTTGGTGAATCCAATATTCTACCCCACCAACTTCCTCGAGAATAACACGCCGCTGCATCTAATGCCGCTATCGCTCTTTCAAAGCGATGCCTTCTCATCGAACGATCCGCGAGAAGATGCATCACCGCCTTTGCTGAATGATTATGGCTCTATATATTTTTTAACCGACCACCTCCAAATCCAAATGAATCGAATCATCACGGACAACCACTCCTCAGACGCTTTTCTTGAATTTTGTTATATGGTTTAGATTGAGGTTTTTCCGACTGCACACGTAAAATCTCTCAATTTCAATTTCTTAGAGTTTGGCCAATAACTTGTATGATCTTTTCTAACACCGAAGTTGATGTGCATAATCACAACAAGCATAAGCTTTTTCATTATGCACAACCGCGTTGCAGATACCCCAAATTTGGGTCATTAGATAAAACAACTTCATCATCGCATTGCTTTCATTCATTCATTCATGCGAAAACATAGAGTCCAAACAGTTCAGATAATAGAGATGAAAAACAGAGAGAGAGCATAGGCAGCTTAGTCCAGAGAGTATGATAACAAAAAATACCCAAAAAATCATTCAACTGCCCACCAAGTTGCAACCTGACGACAGATATGCAGAGGGTATGAGGCACAGAAGGTATAGGGCACAGAGGTATAGCATGATAAGGTATAGAGGTATAGAAGGTATAGCCGGTCGGTACAGAGGTATAGCGGTACAGAAGGTATAGAGGTATAGAAGGTATAGAAGGTATAGAGGTCGGTACAGGGGTACAGAGGTACCAGAGTACAGAGGTATAGAGGTACAGAGGTACAGAGGTACAGAGGTACAGATGTACAGAGGTGCCAGAAATCTCCTAAAATCCGTCAGAACAGCCACATCATTGCTTCGATTGGGATTTAGTTACCATGATCTGAACAACCAGGCTACAGAAAGTGAAACAAAACTGGAAAAAAATCGTCTACACTCGAAAGACACTACAGAGAGTACATATGTAAAAAAGCACTAAAAAATTAATCAAACAGCCACCAATTTCCTCCTGAAGGATTACATTGAATATGTTTTCTCCGAACTTTACAAAAAAATCATGAAAAAAAAATATGAATACAGGCGAAGGATTACAACTCCTTAAAAAGATTACCGATCCATTTTTATTTACGACATCATCAGCTATTTCCTCAACGCCTCCATTTCCAGATTCATTCTCCTTCTTCATAGCTCTTTCGTAATGCTCTCACCTCAGTCTGCAAATAAAAAAATACAGCCACTGCCCCAAATGAAGATATTTTAAATTTCTCCCGCGCATATACTCATTCCCCGCAGTTTCGGGTCGGGTCGGGCGCTAAACCGCGAAAAATAGCGTCGTTTCCGTCTTACGGCGTCATTTTTTGGCGCCGTTATGTGCCAGCGTCATGTGATTGGAGTCCGCACGTAAAGCTACGTGCGGACTCCGGACGTAATATTTTCCTTTTGGCGGAAATATTAGTCTGCGTGACCTACGTTGACATAATAAAGAAGAAATCAGGACTGTACCTCTGTACCTCTGTACCCTCCTGATTTCTTCTTCATCCGCACGTAGTTCTACGTGCGGTGTCCGCACGTAATATTTCCCCTTTTTGGCTGGGTTCTCCCTTGAAGCAAAAAGTCAAGCACCGTCTCCGCTCTACACATCACGCATGAGATTTCTATATCTCATCCGATTCCCATCCACGGGTCGAAGCTTGCCGAACCCAGCCAAGTCCTTCTCTCACTCAACCCCGAGACAACACTCCAGCGGTTGCCGCTGCAGCTAGAGTCGTACATGGCAGCTGCGACGGCTGCCAGGAACCATCTATTCCATTATCTTTTTACATGGAAACACAGTGAGTACTTCCGTTCCCAGCTGGAAGAGTCCGGCAACATCCGTGAGTGGATTCGATCGGTGGCGTCGGAGATGGAGGCTGCTCTTCGACTTGCGATCCTCATACGAATCCCCGTCTAGGAACTTGCTAGATCCAGTCGACTCTCGACAATGGATATCTCTCGCTCTCAAGATGAAGAAGAGAACCTTGTCATTGAAGTCGCTCTCAAAGGAGAAATCTCTTCTCTCTCCTCTCCCCTCGCCGTCGCCAGAGGCCAGATCCAGCAAAGCTTACAAATTCAACTTCTTCATTTCCGCCACTTCCAGCAAGAAGAAAGGTCTGTCTCCGCCTTCGGTCCTCCGATCTCTGTGCACTCCGGCGAAACTGCTGCCGACAACTACCGATCTGAGAGATATGGTCATTTCCAACCTCGAATGTTTGAAGCGGCGAGTTGATGTGTGCTACACCGACATTCTTAAGGAGATCGATGCATCTCACAGTAGGACCTCTAAGAGGTTTAAGATTCAGACACAAGCTTGCATGCAACTAATCGAGGAAGCAGAAAGAGAATAAAAGAATATATCTGATAAGATTGATGAAATTTCAAAAGCACTAAAGGGTTCATATGTGGAGTTCATGGCGGAAGTTCAAGCAGCAACATCCCGGGTGTGCAAGGCATCCATTCAAGAGCTTTCGCAATCAGCCGAGAAGGATATTGAGAGCTTACAAAGGCGCAATGGCATCGCACCAAATCCTGCTTGATCTGCAAAGAAACCATCGAATTAGTACATCAGTGGTCATGAGTGAGCTTATGGAACATTTAATGAGGAGGCGCCCAACAAGCACCTCAACAGAGCTTCGTTTCTTCTAAACGAAGCCACCTCTTGGTCAGAATCCACGAGACATTAGTTCCGGTGAGGTATAATTTTTAAACGCTTAGAAAGCCTCAGGAATCTCATATTTGATGTGTTGACTGCGAGCGTCGCTATGAACCAACTTTGCATTTAACCTTTTTATTCTTTCGCCGAGAGTTTAGAGGCAAAAGCAAGACTATTCATTTTATGTGTTTGAAGTGAATAGTTTTGATTAAGTCGAATGGCGTAGTGATTTGATTTTACCTATCAAACCACGATTAACTCTCGAATCATTTGATTTTTGATTAAATGATCACGATTAATCTAATATTTTATTTAAAATTAAATTTAAACAAAAAAAAGAATTAATCAATCTTTAAAATTTCAAACAAAAAAAAGTAATAAAATAAAATTAAAAAAAGTGCAAATTAAATTATCATAAAATCTAAGTAAAACTTAATATAAAACTAGATTACTTGCGAATATTTTTAGTACTCTAATTTTCCAAAATATATTAAACAAATTGATGAATTAAGTAATTTATTTAATAAATCTAAATTTTTAATAAATTTATAATTATTTAATTCATTTATATTCATTTAAGTTGTGTAATTATTTTATAATTTTTTTAATTTTTAAGATATACTATTATAATATTATGTTCAATGAGTGTATAATAGATGTATTTGTCCTTAATATTTATGTATCATTGCATGCTAATATTTAATTTCTTGAAAGAGAGATAAATTTTAATGGGTTTATTATGATGCCCCTAAGTTAAATTATGAATTTTTTTTATATATTACTATTATTATTTTTAATGATGAGAAAAAATTTATAAAGTAAAAAAATAAATTCAACCGTAATGTATTCATCTCAAGAAAATTTTGGAGTATTTAGTTGATGCCTAATTTTAATTAATTTTGCTTATTCTAAGTTAAACTGGACTATATGTTTTTATGTGTTGACTAAAGTCAATACTCAAAAGGAAATTTATTTATTTTTTACTTTGATCAAATGTATAAAAATAAAATATTTAAATTAAAATAAAAAATATTTAATTTTATGCCTCAAAATTTTAATTTAGAATATATTTAAAATATTCAATACTAAAATATCTCAAAGTTAAAATATTATATATTAAGTTTATTCACCTTCATAATTTTTTTTTTCATCTATATTTATGACAATAATTTATTTTTTGAATTAATTCTGATTTACTTGCTAAGATGAGTTAGTGAGCAGAAGAAAATATATTCTATTAATAGCCTAAAGATAGAACTATTAATATAATGAGATAGAATGAAAGATCACTATTGCTTGAGAGTTGAAAATAATAATAATAAAATATATATATCAATTAAAGACTCATTGGTCAGCAATAATATGCATCAGTAGAGGCATAGAGAGGATTGAATATTCGGATCTAATATTGCCGTTTAATGAATGCCACGGCCAGTTGATGTTGCATGTTTTGTTATTTCATAAAAAATATTACTTGAAAACTTTGGCTTGGCTTATTTCTTTATTCTTTGACAGTAAAAATTTTCAATAATTTAATTATATTTTATTAAAATGAAATTTTCATTGATATTAATAGATAAATTTAAATATGATGACATTTTGATCTAAAGCCGGCGCTATAATTTTTTGTTATTCAATAAACATATTTCTCGATGTACAAGTTATATTCGGATTATAATAACATATCATTATATATCACTCAGTCAATATATAATTACTAAGTATTGACTTTAAAGTGCAGTATATTGAGTGTAATCAGTCAAACCTTCTAAATATTAATAATGCACGCATCATGAGGCAACCAAAAACTTAAAATTAATCTATTTATGCATGTAAATAACAAAATAAACCATATATATGCACTATGAAGTAGCATCAACCCAAATCTAGTGCCTTAAAAAGCATGTAAATGCTCAAAAAATGACCTACATGTTTTATGAGGAATTTCTCAAAGCTTAATTCAATTGCCTTGAAAGGCATGAAGTCCCTCAAATTACACAAAGATTAATTATGCTAGAAACCTACATGGACCCGATATTATGCTAAAAGATTAGAGCTAGTATCAGAGGATGCTGTGTGGGTTGACATCAAATGGACTTAAAACTTACTTTGCCTCGAAAAGTGTGTCAACCTCTTTATGAAATGATAATTATTTTAAAACATACATATATTTTGTAGGCTTAATTTTTAGAGACAGATATATATGCACACTAATAGCGAAATACTTCACTTAATCCTTGAGGCGGTAAGTCACACATAACCAATTTGATCCTCCTCTTCACAAAGATCGGAGTTAACGATATTGGTTGCGAGCTATATATATATTCACTAAAAATAAAAATATTTGATTTCACATAAGTACGAACATCAATGAAATAAATGAAGATACTTCAATATTCATAAAATTGAATTCTAAACCATGTTGAAATATAATATTATGTTTATAGATCTGATCCTCTATTAAGCAGAGTCGACAATATCTTTAACCCTGATGATGGCTGTGCTGAATGAAGAGTTTAACCGGAGGGGATACTATCATTCAAATGTGGTTGCAATCCCAAAGCAAAGTTAATCTAAATAAAGTATCAATTCAATTGTTAAATTTAATAAGTTATTAAACTATAAATATTCAAATATGGATATAATCCCAAATCTTCAAGCCAATGTTTGATTGAAATCATGAGAACTATCAAACGAAGACGAATGGGGTAAAAGCTCCTATAATAAGTTGAGATAGATGGCACAAAGTCATATTAGCTTAGAATATAATACTATCATTTGATAAATGTTGGTGATTGACACAATTTGAACTGATGCAAATAACAAATAATATAATTAAATGGCCTAAAACTAAAATAATGTCTATATTATAAATAAAAAAAGCATGTAGATTTCGTAAAATTGCTACATCTAAATGAGAGATAACAAGTATATATAGATAAACATATGTATATATAGATGTATGCACACACACACACACACACACACACACACACACACACACACATATATATATATATATATATATATATATATATATATATATATATATATATATATATATATATATATATATATATAGATGTGTGATACATGATTTACTTAACATATGCTAAGATCATCTACATGTATGAGCACATTATTCAACTCACATGTCATGTAAATTAAATGTTAACTTTAAAAGTATATTAAATAAGTATTTTAAGTAAGTAGTCTCTTCACTTTTTATTTTAAATATGTTACAACAATAACAACAACAACAACAACAAGCCTTTTAAATATGTTATATCAAAAATTTAATAACATCTTAATATTAAAAAAAAATTGCACTATTTTATTTTATTTTTTTCTTGATTTTTATAATATATATATATATTTATTTTATTTCAAAAAAATAGTTTAAGATATTTAATAAATCTAATTATTTTTTATGAACAAATCAAATGAGTTTGTATTTGTATTAATTTATTACATATTTATTTAAGTTGTGTAATTATTTTAGAATATTTAATTTTTTTTAAGATATAGTATTATAACTTTGCATTTAATGATTGTATGTATTTTATTTTCATAGAAATATCATAGGATGCAACTTTAAGGACTTGAAGGAGAGATAGCTTAATGAGGTTGATTTTTAGGGAAATTTACGTAGCACACAATTCTTATGCATTTACATACCTAATACCTAAAATTTGGTATTAATAAACATAGCATCTTTTCTATGCTTTAAAAAGTGAATGTAACATCATAAAAGTAATGAAAGTGCTATTTTTGTTGTAATAATAAAGATTTAGGTGTTATATATGTAAATATTTATGTTTGGGTGTTAGATATGTAAATATATAAGAATTGTATCATATGTATGTAAATGCCTCTTATTTTTATTCATTGAGAAAAGTTATTAGCAAAAATATCCTTATTTTTTTAATAATGAGAAAAAATTATAAAATAAAATATAAATTTAGCTGCAATTAATGTATACATCGAGTATTAAATTGGTGTTTAATTTTAATCAATTTGGCTAATTCTTAGGTTGATTGGACTATCGACTTCTATGTGTTGACTTAAAATCAATCACTGGAAATGATTGGCTGTGGCAAGAATCTCACATGACGTCCAATTGGCCATTAGACTATTTTATTCATCTCATTGATGAGGACATAGAAGGCCGACCCATCATATTATTACGGTAAAGAATCATTTGCGATCAAATTTTTTTTTATATATTTATATCTATATTCCTTTTTAGTTCACATTTTCTATCATTGAAATTCAATATAAACATATTAATAATTATTTCAAAATACTCAAAATATTTAAAATTTATTCTAAGTATTTTCAAAATTATATATAAATTCACGAAAAAGGAATAACTTCAAAACATTTCTCATAAAGTTAAAAGGCGTAAAAAACATCATTTGTAAATATTATTAATTATTATTATTTAATCACTTTAATTAGCACAAATTAGTCAAAATAAAATAAATTGAAAAACTATATATATATATATATATATCATTATTATGAATCGGTTAAACTTACTAGTGTTATGATTAGATTAAATATAATGTAAAAAGAAAAAAAAGTAATATTTTTTTCCCATTATTGGTAGTAAATTAATTACCTTAGCAATAATAAACATCTTAAAGATAATCTCAATTTGTATATGTACCAAACTCATTATTAATATTTAGATTAAATCATTTTAAGAATAAGACTCAATTCAGTTAAAGACCCAAGAGAAAAGAGTTCTATAGCCGCCAATTGCATCATATTAATATATTAAGTATAGTTTTAGTTAACTAAAATATACATAATTAATGAGGAAAATAAAATTTTGTTAAATAAATTAATAATAAGGGTTTATCAAACAATGATAATTAAAGAGGAAATGTATTATAACTTACTGTATAGTTATATATGTATAATATATTACTTAATAAACTCTCTTAAACTTAGTTTCAAAAAAAATAATAATAAAATAAAAATAATGAAAATAATTTCAAGAAGTTAGATGAGATAAAAATATTATTAATAAAAAAATCATTTCTTTATTATCATTTTTAATTTATTTAAATTTAAATTAAAATATTTATATATATATCATTAATATGATTAGATTAAATTAATTCAAAAATAATTGTATATATACATATTAAAGTCTAAATATTATTAATATTTTATTTAAATTAAGTATGATATAAAACAAATTCTTATTTTTTTTTTAAAATTTTTCAGTCTTAATATTACATGAACGTATCATCGATTCATCCGCCTGATCTGCTCTGATATAGTGCCCGTCCGCACCCCTCTTCCATATTTTTCTCTAATTCGAGATTCCAAACCTGAAATTTCACGTGCCGTGGCGTGTGAACTGAGAACAAAATCACGTGAACTATATTCCTTTTTTTTTATTTTTTTACTTTTACTTACTATTTTGTTCTGCTTCTCTTCCTAATTTCTCTCTTCCGTCCACTCTCTCTTTCTAAACAAGAAGTAAAAAAAAAATTCTTATCTTTTTTTTTTTTTACTGTGCTTTCTTCCAAACCGAGAAAAAAGAAGAGAGAATCTCTCTCTCACTATCTCCCTCTCTCCATTAGCTCATAGGTGTGAAAAAAAATGTGAATATACAAAATTATATTTAATTTTATATATATTTGAAGGACTATGTGATATGCGATGCTACTCATAAACACATTAGGTGCAAAAATCACTCAACCGTGATATCAGAGTTATCATAATACGCTTCTCATGTGGTGAAATTAAGTAATGATATAACCTCTACGAGAGACGATGTTAGATTTTCAACTAATTTCACTACAAAAAAATGAACTTATTAAAATAATATTTTTGGCTTTAATGTTTGATTTTTAAAATCATAATTGTGATTTTATAATTTTTAATATGAAAAATTATAAAATACAAGAAATTGCACATATCTCAGTCGAATCCTTTCAATTATTGAAGCTTTAGAAAAAGATAAGTTTCTTCACCTCGATAAGTTTATTCTCATCTAATCTATGCCTATGACAATAAATTATTTTTCTGAATTAATTATGATTTATTAGTGAAGTGGACTAGGTTAGAAGAAGGAAGAAAATAATATTTTATTAATGAAGAAAGTTATTCTATTTCATAATCTTTTAGATCTCCTCTCTCTCTCTCTCTCTCTCTCTCTCTCTCAAGAGGTTTAGGATGATTTAAACATAAAATATATTTTAGAGTCCAAAATAAATTCAATATAGTTTATTATATATATATATATATATATATATATATATATATATATATATATGTAATTTAATATTTACATGCGAATATTTTTAGTACTCTACTTTTCCAAAATGTATTAAATAAATTGATGAATTAAATAATTTATTTAATAAATCTAATTTTCTAATGAAAAATTAAAATGAATTTATAATTGTATTAATTCATTTATATTTATTTAAGTTGTGTAATTATTTTATAATATATATATATATATATATATATATGCGAACTGTGTAAATAATTATGTATCATTGCATGCCATTATATTTATTTAAGTTGTGTCTATATATATTACAGAACTGCCTAAATTAAGTTAAATTATGAATATTTTTTTCTTATATACTACTATTATTATTTTGAATGATGAGAAAAAAGTTATAAAGTGAAAACTAATTTCTAAAATTTAAGAGTATTTAATTGATGCCTAATTTTAATTAATTTTGCTCTTTTTAAGTATGATTCGATGTTAGTATAGTATTTCTATGATAGACTAAAAGTCAACACTAAAAAAAATTTAAATTTTTCAAAATTTTAAACAAATATATAAAAATAAAAGATTTAAATTAAAATAAAATTATTTAATTTTATACCTCAAAATTTTAATTTAGAATTATATTTAAAATATTTAATACTAAAATATCTCAAAATTAAAATATTATATATTAAGTTTATACTCATCTATGCCTATGATAATAATTTATTTTTTTGATTTAATTCTGACTTATTTGCTAAGAGTAGTAAGCTAGAAGAAAATATATTCTATTAATAAATAAATTATCCAAATTCATAATTTTATAAATTTTCTCTCAAAAGGTTATATGGTTAAATATTTTGAAAATAAATACATTTTTTAAATTTAAATATAACTTAAATATAATTTATTATGAATATTTTGAGTTGTTTGGTTTCTTTTTAGATAAAAATAATAAATTATTTTCTGATATTTATTTGATTATAAAATAAATAAAAAATACTTATACATAGTGATACTTGGCCCTCTAAGTTTTTCAATCTGTTTCTTGAAAATAAGCAAATGCCCTAAGCTCTATCTCGATAATGAATTGCTGCAATATATGAAATTCCTAGTCGAAATCCATGCATGCCCACAACTACAAAAATGGTGTCAAAAATATTATGTTACCTATTTTTAGGCAAGCCTTTTATAATTTTTAACAACATTTAATTTTGTTAAAAAAAACTCAATTTATGGCCTCTTTCAGGACTAAGTAAAAAACAAATGAGATGTCTAATTTGCCATCCTCGATAAACGAGATGTCAGATATGTCTCAATAAATCATCTTATTACATCTCAAAGACTTGTTGATTACAAAATTGGAGTAGCCAAATTCACCATCCTATTTATCATTATTACTGTCCTTTTTAGATCTGTGAAATCGAATTAATTTGCTTAACATATTATATATGTTCACGTACAAATCATGATTGTAAAAATCTCTCTTAATATATATATATATATATATTACATGATTTACTTAACATATGCTTATAGATCTATATGTATGAGCATATTATTCAACTTATATATCATGTAAATTAAAGTTAACTTTAAAAAATATATTAAATAAGTATTTTAAGTAAGTAGTCTCTTCATTTTTTATTTTAAATATGTTACATCAAAATTTAATAACAACTTAATATTAATTTTTTTTGCACTATTTTTTTTCTTATTTCTCATAAAATATTTATTATTATTTTATTACAAAAAAATAATAAGATATTTAATAAATCTAATTATTTTTATGAACAATTCAAATGAGTTCATATTTGTATTAATTTATTACATATTTATTTAAGTTGTGTAATTATTTTAGAATATTTAAATTTTTTTAAGATATAATATTATACCTTTGCATTTAATGATTGTATGTATCTTATTTTTATAGTAATATCATATGATGCCACTTTAAGGACTTGAAGGAGAGATAGCTTAAGGGGTTTATTTTATTCATCCAATAAAAGTTATGAGTAAATATATTATTATTATTTTTTAATGATGAGAAAAAAATTATAAAATGAAATATAAATTTAGCTGCAATTAATGTATACATCTAGTATTTAATTGGTGCTTAATTTTAATCAATTTGGCTAATTCATAGTTGGATTGGACACAACTTCTATGTTGACTTAAAGTCAATCACTACTAAAAGCGATTGGTAAGTCTCATGGGGTAGTTTGGATTATTTTATTTATCTCATGAGGCGACATGTAGCCGTCCATATGATATTACTATAATAAATAATTTCTAAACAATTGTCTCAAAAATACTCAAAATATTTAAAATTTATTTTAAGCATTTTCAAAATAATACATATATTTGAAATAAAAAAATCAAAAATATTTTAAAAATATAGCAAATAAATACACTTTTTCAAAATAGAAAATAAAAAATAAAAGTCTAATAAAATTGATCTCAAATAAGCCTAAACTATTTGGAGTTTGTGTCAAGATTTAAAAAAAAAAGAAGCTCATGCTAGTCACTTCATTTGTGAATTGATCAACCAATCAATTATATATAGATTCAAAATCATTTTTGCATAGAATAAGAGATTGAACTAATGAATTGGATAGATATTTATAAATGAATTGGATAGATATTTATTTTCCTGAATTAAATATAATTTATTAGCGAAGTGGACTAAGTGAGTAATATATATCATTAATATAAGAAATCAATAATATATATATATATATATATATATATATATATATATATATATATATATATATATATATATATATATATATATATATATATATATATATAATAAACACGTTAAAAATAATCTCAATTTATATGTATAGCAAATAAATTAATAACAAGAATTTATCTTTAAATCTAATTTTAGCTCTGCTTATTTCTTATCATCTCTATTTCATATTTTTTCTATCATCTAATTTTTTTTAATAATTATTTTATATCAATATTTATTACAAAATCAATTATCAAATCTTTCCTCATTTATTTTCAAGATTGCGCTATGATCATATCCGTCGATCTCATATATTCCCGAGATATAAAAAATCAGATACATTGAAACCACGCAATTTTCAGTAATCGTCACAGTTAACGAAAAAATATTAAGTGCGGGTCCAATCAAGTCTTTTTCTTTTTTCTTTTTTATAAAAAAAAAATAGGAGTGCGGAGTCCGCATGAATATTTTCTCCGCAGACAAAGAGACAAACAAAGAGGCAGCAACTTATCTATAAAACCACTTCAGTCATAGCGCCGAGAACTAAGGATCTCATGGCTATCGCCTTATTTTTTTTTTGGAAAAGTTTGATTAAATATTCATTCCAAAGTAGATAAAACCAGAAAAAAACCAAAGAAGAGAAGATAGCTGAGAAAATGATACAAAATTAGAAGAATAGAATTTTATAGTACTCACAAAAAGTAAGATGAGAAACAGATTTAGACAAAAAAAAAATTGGGGACTCAGACATTCCAAAATCTGGAATAACCAGGAATCACCACGATCCAACATCAAAATGCATGAGAGAGAGACCTGCAGTTGCCATCTCAGCCATCCAATGGGGATAGCTATCGCCTTATTGTTATTGTTCATTATGACTTAGATTCAAGTAGAAGGGATGGAGGTGAAACCGAGGTAATTCGTGAAAATGGAGAAAGACGTATTCTCATGGATCTGCAGTAGCAGAAAGAATGCTAAATACAGAGGCCGCCATGGGAATGAACTGGTATATAGGAATGAACTGGTACATAGGAATAAACTTCAAATTTTGAGTTTTTTCTATTGAATCGGGTGTAAAATGGAACTACGCCGCAAAGACGCACATCTCATAAATAAAGACAAAGAACAAACCATTATATAAACAGGAGAAAAGTTTATATTAGAAAGCTATTCGAAAGATTAACTGTATTAGAGAGAGAGAGAGAGAGAGAGAGAAGAGAGAGAACCTTAATACCATCATCTTTTCTTCGGGTTTTAGATAATTAAAGATAAATATAAAAAAATGTAGATATTAATCGATGAAAGAAAAGGCTAACATTTTAATGAGTCAGATACAAAATCTTTCTTCTGAAAATAAGAACTTAAAATACCTTCTTCCGTTAGTTTAACAACAAAACCCATAGTTTCTTTTCATTACCAACAAGAGCTATATTAAAATGTTCATACGCATGAGAGATAATGTTAGAGTCTGGTTGTTACAGCAATAATCCCTCCACCAAAATTACTCCGATGTTTTGGTCCAGCTAATCTTATCATTTCAACTCCCATTCTAAAATTCAATATAAATAGGGAGAAAAAAAAAACTCCTAAGTGAACAGAAAAAACTCAAAATTTGAAGTTTATTCCTATGTACCAGTTCATTCCCAAGCGATAGCCTCTAGTAGCATTCTTACTTCCGAAGACGGATCCTGAAATGAGACACGCAACTCTCCATTTTCATTCAAGGAATTCTACCTCTGGTTTCACCTCCATCCTTTCATGCTCACCAATGCACAAGGAGAAGAACAATAACAATAAGCGATAGCCATGAGATCCTTAGTTCTCTGCCATAAGTGTTTTATAGATGAATCGAGAAAATATTACGCGACTCGGCACTCCATTTTTTTTATAAAAAAAGAAAAAAAAACTTGATTGGACCCGCACTTAATATTTTTTCGTTAACTGTGACGCGTGGTTTCAATGTATCCATTTTTTATATATCGAATATACGAGATCGATGGATATGATCATAGACAATCTTGAAAATAAATGAGTAAGGATTTGATAATTGATTTTGTAATAAATATTGATATAAAATAATTATTAAAAAATAAGGATATTGATGAATTCAAAATCTTAGATGATAGAGAAAAATATGAAATAAGGATGCGGATGGGCACTGCAACAGAGCAGAGCAGAGCAGAGCTATAAAATTAGATTTAAAGATAAATTCTTGTTATTAATTTATTTAACAAAATTTTATTTTCATTTTATTATATAATATGTATATTTTAGATAACTAAAATTATACTTATATATATTAATCTAAAGTAATTAGCAGCTATAGAAATGCTCTTTTTTTTCTATGTTTAACTAATTTGAGTGTTATTCTTAAAATGATTTAATCTAAATACTAATAATGAATTTGATATACATATAAATTGAGATTATTTTTAACGTGTTTGTTTTTATATATATATATATATATATATATATATATATATATATATATATATATATATATATATATATATATATATATATATATATATATATTATTGATTTCTTATATTAATGATATATATTACTCACTTAGTCCACTTCACTAATAAATTATATTTAATTTAAGAAAATAAATTATTATCAACGGATTCAATCAGAATTTAATTGAGTAAATTAATAGATATTAAAATTATTTTAATTAAATTTAAATAATATAATAATATTATTTTATTTATTTTATATATAATCTTTTAATTTTAAGATATTTTATTTTAAAATATTTTAAATATAATTCTTAATTCAAATTAGAAAAAAATAAAATTTTAATTATTTTTTCATTGTAATTTATATATTTTATTTCTAGACATTTTATTAAAATTCAAAATTCAAATTTGATTAATATTAGTGATATGACAAAATTCTCTAATAAGCACAATCTTGATGCAAGGTGATCGAAATTAAAACTGTTCGAGATCAAGCACTTAAAATATCATTGGAAAATTTGGGACATCAGTTAAATTCTTAAAAAGGTCTCAAATATGGAGTGTTTATTATCAAATTGAGTGTCTCGACGAGCCGGTTCCAACAAGCCAAAGATCTTACAAATTCCGACTTCATTTGAGCATTCAAATATACAAAATACATCATATGAGAATCATCATAAGTCGCCCATGGAGATGGGGATTGATGTATTTACAGACGCCACTCTCCACGATATAAATAGCCTCATTTCTCATAGGGAGCAGCGAGAAGGGAGAGCTCTAAAGATCCCCAAGCACAATGCCACCACTGACGGCGCCAACCACCGCACCGCCACCGGTACCGCCATGCCGATCCGCCGACCAGTGCCGGCCACATCACCAACCACTATCGGCATCACAATATCGTTGCCAACATCGTCCAACATCGTTGTCAACATCATCGCCAACATCGTCCAACATCATCATAACATCGTCGCCAACATCGTTGCCATCGTCAACATCGTTTATTACTAAGAAATGTTGTCCCTTTCATATACAATTTAATCAGACGGAAGATCAGTACTAATATATACATAATGGAAAGCTTTGCATGTGATTTTTCCTCTTTTGAGATTTTCACGTAAAATTGAGTTTTATTATTCACTCTTTAAATATTCGTGTCGGATTTACAAGGAAGATTTAAAACTTTACTCTATCGCAACCGTTTTCTAAGACGCAATCTGACCATCAAAATGATTATTATATCATCTTGTATGGCCAAGTTCAAACAGAAAAAACAACCATCGAGATAAGATTTCAAGCTTTTAAGGAGGCGAAAAATGAAGATTCATCAAACTTCGTTCTTTCAGATTTTGTCAGAAACTGGGGGGCAAATCTTAATCTCAAAAGATTATCCAAATCGATATTCTGGATATCTAATTGATTATCAGTTCGAGAAGCAAGTCAATAATACTAATTAAAAATGCCAAGGTTAAGGAGCAACTTTGGCTACAACCACAAACGGATGTTTTAATCGACCTCTTCCACACAGGTTAACGTCATCGAGCAAATACTATGACAAACAACCTAGGATAGATCAAAAGTCATGGACTTCCCACCACCTCTTCCATATAAGTTAACATCATCGCAAAGACTTACAAACAACCCAGGATAGTCAAAAGTCTTGGTGGACTTCCTACCACCTCTTCCATACGTTAACGCTATCGAGCAAAGACTCGACAAACAACCTAGATAGGTCAAAAGGTCCTTGGTGGACTACGACCTTCCATCGTTAACGCCATCGAGCAAAGACTACAAACAACATGATAGTCAAAGGTCCTTGACTTCCTACGACCTCTTCCATAAGTTAACGCCATCGAAAAAAAACCTCCGACAAACAACCGATATGTGGGAAGGGATTCTAATACCTCTTCCATACAGGTTAATGTCATCGAGCAAAGACTCGACAAACAACCAGATAGTCAAAAGGTTGGTGGACTTCCTACACCTCTTCCATATAGTTAATATCGAGAAAGACTCGACAAACAACCTAGATAGTCAAAAAAGTCCTGGACTACGACCTCTTCCACACAAGTTAACGCCATCGAGCAAAGTCTCAAAAATAACCTGATTGGTCAAATGGTCCTGGACTTCACGCCTCTTCCACAGTTAACGCCATCGTTAACGCCATCTGACAACACTCGACAAACAACCTCGAAGAGTCAAAATCTCGGATTCAATTCAACCTCTTCCACACAAGTTAACGTCATCGGGCAACACTCTGACAAACAACATCGGATGGGTCAAAAATCCTCAACGGATTCAATTCAACCTCTTCCACCCAGGTTAACGTCATCGGGTAACACTCTGACAAACAACATTGGATGAGAATTGTGTAAATAAATATGTATCATTGCATGCCATTATATTTATTTAAGTTGTGTCTATATATATTACAGAAGTGCCTAAATTAAGTTAAATTATGAATATTTTTTTCTTATATACTACTATTATTATTTTGAATGATGAGAAAAAGTTATAAAGTGAAAACTAATTTCTAAAATTTAAGAGTATTTAATTGATGCCTAATTTTAATTAATTTTGCTCTTTTTAAGTATGATTCGATGTTAGTATAGTATTTCTATGATAGACTAAAAGTCAACATTAAAAAAAAATTTAAATTTTTCAAAATTTAAAACAAATATATAAAAATAAAAGATTTAAATTAAAATAAAATTATTTAATTTTATACCTCAAAATTTTAATTTAGAATTATATTTAAAATATTTAATACTAAAATATCTCAAAATTAAAATATTATATATTAAGTTTATTCACCTTCGTAATTTTATACTCATCTATGCCTATGATAATAATTTATTTTTTTTATTTAATTCTGACTTATTTGCTAAGAGTAGTAAGCAAGAAGAAAATATATTCTATTAATAAATAAATTATCCAAATTCATAATTTTATAAATTTTCTCTCAAAAGGTTATATGGTTAAATATTTTGAAAATAAATACATTTTTAAATTTAAATATAACTTAAATATAATTTATTATGAATATTTTGAGTTGTTTGGTTTCTTTTTAGATAAAAATAATAAATTATTTTCTGATATTTATTTGATTATAAAATAAATAAAAAATACTTATGCACACTAATACTTGGCCCTTTTAAGTTTTTCAATCTGTTTCTTGAAAATAAGCAAATGCCCTAAGCTCTATCTCGACAATGAATTGCTGCAATATATGAAATTCCTAGTCGAAAATCATGCATGCCCACAACTACAAAAATGATGTCAAAAATATTATGTTACCTATTTTTAGGCAAGACTTTTATAATTTTTAACAACATTTAATTTTGTTAAAAAAAAACTCAATTTATGGCCTCTTTCAGGACTAAGTAAAAAACAAATGAGATGTCTAATTTGTCATCCTCGATAAACTGTTGCATACGTCTCAACCGAAATCATCTTATCGACATCTCAAAGACTTATTGACAAAAATTGTGGAGCTTACCCGCCGAATTCACCATCCTATTTATCATTATTACTGTCCTTTTTAGATCCGTTAAATCGAATTAATTTGCTTAACATATTATATACGTTCACGTACAAATCATGATTGTAAAAATCTCTCTTAATATATATATATATATATATATATATATATATATATATATATATATATATATATATATATATATATATATTACATGATTTACTTAACATATGCTTAGATCTATATGTATGAGCATATTATTCAACTTATATATCATGTAAATTAAAAGTTAACTTTAAAAATATATTAAATAAGTATTTTAAGTAAGTAGTCTCTTCATTTTTTATTTTAAATATGTTACATCAAAAATTTAATAACAACTTAATATTAAATTTTTTTGCACTATTTTTTTCTTATTTCTCATAAAATATTTATTATTATTTTATTACAAAAAATAATTTAAGATATTTAATAAATCTAATTATTTTTATGAACAATTCAAATGAGTTTATATTTGTATTAATTTATTACATATTTATTTAAGTTGTGTAATTATTTTAGAATATTTAAATTTTTTTTAAGATATAATATTATAACTTTGCATTTAATGATTGTATGTATCTTATTTTTATAGTAATATCATATGATGCCACTTTAAGGACTTGAAGGAGAGATAGCTTAAGGGGGTTTATTTTTATTCATCCAATAAAAGTTATGAGTAAATATATTATTATTATTTTTTAATGATGAGAAAAAAATTATAAAATGAAATATAAATTTAGCTGCAATTAATGTATACATCGAGTATTTAATTGGTGCTTAATTTTAATCAATTTGGCTAATTCATAGTTGGATTGGACTGTCAACTTCTATGTGTTGACTTAAAGTCAATCACTAAAACGATTGGTATAAAGTCTCACGTAGAGTTGTATTACTATTTTATTTATCTCATTGGCATAGTATCGTTCCATCATGATATTACTATAATAAATAATTTCTAAACAATTGTCTCAAAAATACTCAAAATATTTAAAATTTATTTTAAGCATTTTCAAAATAATATATATATTTGAAATAAAAAATTAAAAATATTTTAAAAATATAGCAAATAAATACACTTTTTCAAAATAGAAAATAAAAAATAAAAAGTCTAATAAAATTGATCTCAAATAAGCCTAAACTATTTGGAGTTTGTGTCAAGATTTAAAAAAAAAAGAAGCTCATGCTAGCCACTTCATTTGTGAATTGATCAACCAATCAATTATATATAGATTCAAAATCATTTTTGCATAGAATAAGAGATTGAACTAATGAATTGGATAGATATTTATAAATGAATTGGATAGATATTTATTTTCCTGAATTAAATATAATTTATTAGCGAAGTGGACTAAGTGAGTATAAAATGTCTAGAAATAAAATATATAAATTACAATGAAAAAACAATTAAAAAATTTTTTTCTAATTTGAATTAAGAATTATATTTAAAATATTTTAAAATAAAATATCTTAAAATTAAAGATTATATATAAAATAAATAAAATAATATTATTATATTATTTAAATTTTAATTAAAATAATTTTAATATCTATTAATTTACTCATTAAATTCTGATTGAATCTGTTGATAATAATTTATTTTCTTGAATTAAATATAATTTATTAGCGAAGTGGACTAAGTGAGTAATATATATCATTAATAAAGAAATCATAATATATATATATATATATATATATATATATATATATATATATATATATATATATATATATATATATATATATATATATATATATATATATATATATATATACTATATATATATATATATATATATATATATTAATTAAAATAATCTCAATTTATATTTCATATTAAACTTATTATTAATATTTAGATTAAATCATTTTAAGAATCTCAAATCAGTTAAACATAAAAGAAAAAAAAGAGAATAGCTGTTAATTACTTTAGATTAATATATATAAGTATAATTTTAGTTATCTAAAATATACATATTATATAAGAATTATTTTTAAAATAAGTTTAGTATTAATCTTAATTATATATTTAGACACGAAAAAATTTTGTTTAGAAATATAGAGTCCGTGCAACGGACGACTGGCGGAAAGATTTTTTTTTTTTTTTTCTTTCCGCTACGGTAGGAGAGAGAGAGAGAGAGAGAGAAGAGAGAGAAAAAGGGTGGCGCGGTTTTTTTTTTTTTCGGTAAGAGAATGAGTTTATTAAATTTTAATTAATATAATAATTTAAAATATATAATTTAAAATATTTTTTTTATAAAATATTTAATAATTAAATATTTATATATTTAGTTATTAAATTATTTATTTTATATATATAATTAAATATATAATTTGAAAATATTTTTAATTATATATATATAAATTTAGAAATTTATTTAATATTTTTTTTATAATTAATTAATTATTTAAATATATAATTTTATTAATTTTTTGTTAATATATAATTTAAAATATTTAAAATATATAAATAAATAATTTTTAATAAATAAATAAAGAAATAAATAAATTATATAAATATTTTTAAATTATATAAATATTATATTTATAATTTTATTTTTTGGTTATTTATATATTTAAATTATATAAATATTTTGTTATTTAATATATTTATATAAATATTTAGTTATTTATATATATATATAATTTTATTTTTTTTATATTTTTATATTTTTTTTGTTATTATTATATTATATAAATAAACAAATAAATAATATATATATATATATATATATATATATATATATATATATATATAATTAAAAATTTATAAAATTATTTTAAATTATATAAATAACTAAAAATTATTTAAATATAATTACAAAATATTTATATAATTTAAATATATAAATAACTAAATAAAATTATAAATATAATTACTTTATTTATATAATTTATAAAATATTTATATAATTTATTTATTTTTATTTTATTAAAAAACATATATTTTAAATATTTTTAAATTATATATTAACAAAATTAATAAAATTATATACTTAAATAATTACATTAATTAATAAAAAATATTAAATAAATTTCTAAATTTATATATATAATTATTTTTAAATTATATATTTAATTTATATATATATAAATTAATTAATTAATAACTAAATATATAAATATTTAATTATTAAATATTTTATAAAAATATTTTAAATTATATATTTTAAATATTTTAAATTATTATATTAATTAAAATTAATAAAACTCATTCTCTTTTTCGAAAGAAAAAAAAGAATCTCACACTCCTCTCTCTCTCTCTCTAATAATATATCACCGGACGGTCTCATGAAGTATGACAATTCCTTTCTTACTATTTTATTTTAAAAAAATTTTTTTATTCTTTAAATATATATAATTAACTTATTTAATTTATTTTAAAATAATCTATTATATAATAAAATGAAAATATTTTGTTAAATAAATTAATAACAAATCTTTAAATCTAGTTTTATAGCTTTTCACTCTGCTCTGTTGCAAAAACAATTTCATATTTCTCTATCATCTAAGATTTTGAATTCATCAGTATCCTTATTTTTATAATAACTATTTTATATCAATATTTATTACAAACTTAATTATCAAATTCTTACTCATTTATTTTCAAGATTACCCTAAAATCATATCCGCCCGATCTCGTATATTCCCGATATATAAAATTTCGGATACATTGGCACGCGTCTGTTAAAATATTGTGCGGGATCAGTTTCTTTTTTTTAAAAAGAAAATTGGGAGTATAATCCTGAGTAATATTTCTCGACAACAACTCATCTATAAACTTCATAGCGCGAGAACTAAAGATTATTTATTTTATTGTTCTTCCTTTTTATAACAGTAAAAGAGATGGATCAGATAAAATGAAAATGGAGAGTTATGATATGTTTTTAAGTGATTCCTATTTATCAATTTATAGATGCTTTTATTTGTCTGTAGAAAAATATTAAATTATAAGACTTTTTATTTTTTTTATAAAAAAAAAAAAAGGATCAGAGTCCCTATTTTTTAAGTTTGGCTGTCTTACTTGATTTAAGTATGTTTTTATGTTTTTTAACATTGAATCTTAAAATGAAAAATTGATAATTGATTTTAATAATAAATATTTTAATTATAAAAAAAAAGGTAATAATTGAATCTTAGATGATAAAGAAATATGATATGTTATGGGCACTTAAAAGAGCAATATAGACTAGATTTAAAGATACTTGATTGTTAATAAAACTTTATTTTCAGAATTATATAATATCATTATATTTTAGATAAAATATTATTATATAAATCATAATTGCATAAGAAATTAATCTTTAATGACTTATTTGGTGTTATAAATGATTTAATCTAAATATTAATAATTTGATGTACATATTGATTATAAGTGATTGTTTATTATAGATATATAATATATAATATATATTTATATATATATATGTATATATATATATTATTGATTTTTATATTAATGATATATATTATAAAAGTCCATTAAATTCTTTTATTCAAAATAAAATATATATCAATAGATTCAATCAAAATTTAATTGAGTAAATTAAGCAGATATTAAATTATTTAATAAATTTAAATAATATAATAAATTTTATTTATTTTATATAATCTTAATTTTAAGATATTTTATTTTAAAATATTTTAAATATAATTCTTAATTCAATTAGAAAAAATAAAATTTTAAATTATTTTTCATTGTAATTTATATATTTTTATTTCTAGACATTTTGTTAAAATTCAAAATTAAATTTGATTAATATTAGCATCTAGTTTTATAAAATATATATATATTTGATTCAATCTCTTATTCTGTAAAAAATGATTTTGAATCATATAGAATTTTGGTTGATCATTCACAAATGAAGTGGCTATTGATTTTTTTTTTTTTTGTGCAAACACAAATAAATATTTACTTATTTAATCATCAATAGACTTTTATTTTATTTTCTATTTGAAAAAAGTTATTTTTTTCTATATTTTTAAAATATTTTTTAATTTTTTATTTAATATTTGAATCAAATAAATTTAAATATTTTGGTTTTTTTGAGACAATCAAACTAAAATTTTTAATAATATTTTATATTCATGAGATAATAAAATATATTTATTTTGTTTGATTTTTTTTTTTGATTGACTTTAGTAAAATAGAAATCAATAAAAATGAAAAATTAAAATTTATTTATTAATTGAGCAAAATTTTTCATTTATAATTTTTTTTAATATTTACTCATAATGTAATGAATAAAAATAAATTAATTATTTTAGTATAAAGAAGCATCTTGATATTACTAAAATAAATCATACAATCATAAATGCAAATTATAATATTATATCAAAAAAATTTAAATATTAAAAATAATACAATTAAATAAATAATAATAAATTAAACTCATTTGAATTCATAAAAATATTTATTAATTTTTAATTTTTGTATTAAAATAATTATATTTTATGAAAAAATAAGAAATGCAAAAAAATTTAATATTAAGTTATTAAATGATATTTAAAATAAATGAAAACTACTTAAAATTTTTATTTATTATTTTAAAGAGAACTTTTATACATAAATATAAGTTGAATATTTTCATATAAGTAATTTTGTAAATAAAATCTTATATATATATATATATTATATAATATTATATATTATTATATATATATTAAGAGATTTTTTGTATAATGATAAATTAAATATATATTAAGAATTAATGATTTAGATCTAAAAAAAATAATAAATAAAAGATTTGGAGATTTTGTAATACAATCTTTGAGATCATCATAAGATGATTTATAATATCTGATCAAATTTTAACCCAAGTTAAAGTAGAGCATTAAAACATATTACTTTAATTTGTTTAAGAATCACCTAAAATATTAAGCTAATGAAACATACAATCTGCAAAAGATGAAAGAACTTTGAAAATTGAAATTGCAAATATTAAAGCTATGACATTAACAGCAAAAACATTCATATAAATAATCTCTCCCGTCGATAACACATCAGCCCAATCATTTCAGCATAAATTAAATTAATCTATCATTCATTTAGATCTTGAAAATAACGACATACATATATGTCATTACAAGGAAGCAATGTATCCTCTCATTCATACCAATCTTAATAAAATTGTGAAAATTTAATTAAAATGAATATAAAATTCATCTTAATCATTTCACCATAAAAAGACTATCATTATTTTTAAAATTTTTATTAATCTTAATTAAAAAATTAATATCTATTCTCAAACTTTAAATTATCATTTCTTATTAAATATTATATAGTATCATTTATAAATTATATGTTAAAAAAAATATATCATTAAATAGTAATTTATAATATTAATTTTAATATTTGTTAAATAATATACTTATTGTTAAATTTACAGATAAATACTTCGGCTCAAAATTAATTTTCAGTATAACAATATAAATAATCGAATCTTCGAGCTCGATCAAACTCGAATATGATACATAATAATTTCTATTTTTAATCCAATTATAAATAAAAGAAACGTTTAAAAAAAAAATCCATTTATTTTTTACTTGATGACTTTTTCATTCTTTTAGATTTATAAAAAAAAATTGATATATTATGGTTTGATCAAGAAGACAAGAAACAAATATTATTTGTAAACCATTAATTTTTATAATTTTAAAATAAAATATAATAATAAACTAATACTTTTCAATTATTTATTATTTAAAAAAAAAAGTAAATAAATATTAATAGCAAGTTAATTTTAAATTTTACAAATCTTTTTTGACAAATCACAAATAATAATAAAGTTAATTATAAAATCAACAACTAAGATTTCAAATATTCTTCATTTTCTTTTGTAAAGCATTAACTATAAACAATTGAGCTCACAAATGATATTATCAAACTTGATTCTATAATTTATTATACAACATGTGCATAATAAATTACTTAGCCATTTATAATTTATTATTAAGACATAACAACATTCAAAAAGAATTACTAAGCATTGAATTCTATAATTCTTAATGTGTCCAATACATAAAGGCATTTAATATGAATACATGATTCTCTTTTTTGTACAAATTAAAACTCTTGTTTTAATACAATGTAATTAAGTTTGCCTCCATCACTTCAAAATGAAGCGTGGAGCGATTCATTGATTCAATTCAATGTCATAAGCAAAGAAATTAATGACAAAATAATATATTGCATTTTAAGAAAATATTCAATTATTAAATTTGTTTGTGGGACTGAGTCGAGAAAATAATATCCATCTTATTGATTAGCGAAAATTTGTAATTTTATATTTTACTTCAATAATTGAATGCTCCAACCTCTAGGTTGCCAAAGCCATCCATTAGAGCAAAGATAAAAATAAATCCCGCAAAAGTGACAAAATCACAAATCAAAAATATGATGCATTAATATAGTGAAGCGAATAAAGCAGGTTGCTTTTATCAATGAGAGGCTTGGTAGCAATAATGAAGCAAAACAAATGAATTTACCCAAATTACAAATATATTCTCTTCTCATCATTGAAAATTAAAAGCAAAAAAATCTTCATGATAAGCCTAGATCTCATATCCTCCACGGCTCACACCACCACCAAGGCAAGGCAATAACAAAAACAAGACCATGCATAAGAACGACAACAAAATAACCAAAAAAAAATACAATGTTACACATCCACCCATCAAATCAGTGATCCAAATTCAGCCAAAGTGACCAATCAATAATACCAAAATAATACATCAACCACCCTAAAGGTTCCAAACAAGCCAAGGAAAACAAAATAACACAAAAACCATACCATCTACCAAAATAATCCTACCATGTTCCATCCCCTCAATCCAATGATCATTGTTACCTAAATCAACCAATAACCACTTCCAAGTCCAAATAATAATAACCACAATTACAAGGTTAAGCCAGAGGATAAACAGCAACAAAATAACAAAGCACAGACCACGACCCTCGCCAAATAACACCCAGCGACCAGATGAGTGAGAGCCTGCAACAAGAAGAAGCCATCAAGCCAAAGCTAGAGCAAGTTACAGTAACAACCACCCACCAACACAACATCCAATCCAAATTCAAATAGCCAACCAAGTGAACCAATCAACCAACATTAAAATAATACAGTCCAACAAAAATCCAACATTACAATTACCAATAAATCCAACCACACAGGAATAAACAGCGTGGCAACTGGCGTGACCAGGCCCAAAAAAGAACAAACAACAAGGTTGTAGACCAGGTTAGAGCCAAAACAAAACTCTCAAATTCCCAAAGAGTGAAAGAGGCTTCGGGCATCGACAATCATACACTACAAAGGGAAAATGCAAAGACAACATGACAACCATGTATGTAGAAATCTCCAAGCCGAATCACTATAAGGCCACCAAAAATAAGACAATTAGACAACCACATGAATATGATCAAGATAGTATACGCATGGGAAGCTCAACATAATCTTGAATGAAACTTGGCTAAATCATTTGCTACATAGTCTCTCTCAAGAAATCTTATAAATGGTAACCTCTTGACTTGTGCCCTCAAAAAAGAGTTGAGTTCTTTATTTTAGGGTGACTAACTAAGCAAGCAAAATGTAAATGCAAATGTAAGAATGTAGAATGCATTAGTACATAAAATATAGTAAGAATGTAAGTTTGTAACTATGATGAAGATGACAAGATGAAGCAAATAGGTTTGTAAAGTCAAAATAAAATTCAAACCAAAATTTTTATATTATTGCATGCATCGTAGATAAAATATAGTAAGAATGTAAGATGAAACACAAAATTTCAAATCTAGGTGAAACTTACATACAATATCAACTATCAAGTAATATACTAATATGTCACCCCAAAGCGATGAAATGGCCTCAAAGTTAGATCATCGACCAAATCATTTCACTATTAGTATAAAAATTAATCACGAAAGCCTCCATTAATCAATCTCAGTTCAATTTTATCATTGGGCATCATATCGCCATCTGCCACTATCATAAAATATTAAAAGCGACAAAAATATAATGTGATGCTACAGCCTACATTCTGAAAGAAAATAGTCTCCAAAAATATATACAAACCGAATCGTCACATAAAAAATGATCAAATAGTATGTTGGTAGAAAAGTCTCCAAAAATAAAGAGAGCATAAGAAATGATATCACGATTTTCATATATCGATTAGTGGATAAACTTTTGGTACATTTATAACCAAGTTCTCTTCCACAAACATCAAGCGAAATTGCAATAGATTAAAAAATGAAACTCATATATGAATAGAGAGAGACTAGAGAATTGTACTATAAAATAAAAAAGTAAGATAATATTACCAATGGATCTTTTGATGATTTATATGCACTCGAATCCGGTTTCCTACCTAAAGCATCTAATGTTCTTGGTGAAATTGAACTTCTATAATCGCTTAGTACACGACCACCAGCACTAAAAGCTGATTCAGAAGCAACGGTGGTTACTGGGATGGTAAAAATATCTTTGGCCATCTTTGAGAGAGTCTTATATTTCATTAGACATTTTCCACCATTCCAAAATGTCAAATTCGAATGGGCATTTCACACATGCTTCATCAAGGTATATCTCCATCGACTTACGTGGTACTAAGAGGCCGAGAATCTATGAAGTCATACAAACCCATCATGTGAAGCATTACCACCTTGTGTTTCAGAGAGAGGTGGATGCTTTGATAGTTTCTTTGCTGGTCATATCAGAGTAATAAGAGTATAGCTCAAAAGTTTTTGTTTTTCTTCTTCTTCATTCACAATGTGAACATCATAAATTTGGGGTAGTAGTAATTGATAGCAAAAGTTTCATTCTTGGATCTAAAATGCAAGCAATCGAAAATAACAATGAACACTCATCGGTACTTATCAAATTTAGCCTTCATGCTACTTGCCATGTTTGAAATAAAATAGTACTAGATGAGCATTCTCGATCCAATATTCTCTTGATTAGAACTAGATTGGGAAGCAATCTATTTGTAGGATAGGATGAACGAAAAAATTTGATGTCGATGAAAAATCAAGCGACTCTCTTACTTTCTCAAAATTAACCAATCTTCTTGAGAGGGCAACCATATATAATTCATCACGCAAAGCATATTCGAAACACATTCTTATAATAAAAGCACTCTAACATCTTGTATGTGGAGTTCCAGTGAGCACATCAATGCAAAGTGCCTTTGATGTGGATAAGCCAATCTCTGCTATCTCTCCAAATTTATGTAGCGACAGATCTTTTATAAATAAAATAGACTCTCTTACCCTTTCATTATTGACGATTTCTTTCATCCATCGCACCATTAAGTTTAAAATATGAGCGGCACATCGAACATGGAAGAAATCACCCATCAATAGAAAGATCTTCTAATGAATAAAGCTTTGATTTATTTCATTATGATGTCCAAAGTTATGGTACTAACTTTTTTTGTTTGACCATTGCAACAAACTTTTGAAATTGCCTATCACCACTATGAGGAGGATCCAAATCAATGAAACTAATTATCCTAGATTGTAATTTCCAATCAGAACTAATGTAATGCACAGTAAGACACATATAACCAATTGTTTGATTTGAAGTCTAGCAGTCACTAGTAATCGAAACTCTCTCAACAACTTTCAAACTTTTTTTTCAACTTATCTTTTTCAGTTTCATAAACTTTCATACACTCCTCTTTGATGCCAAATCTTGAAATTTTATGATAATTTGGATTCATCGATTTCATCAGAATATTGAACCATAGATGTTCAACTATCATAAATGGATATTCATGAACAATAATCATCTTACAATATTCTTTATTCTAGAATGATCAAAACACATAAACTAGATATTGAACCGGTTTCCTCTCTTCTGGATCAAATAGTTTTGCTTCTTTCCCTTGTTATCAACCTTGCTATAGTGATTTGATTTGAAGTGTCTACTTAAGCGAGATGTGGTTCCAGTTTTTTGTTTCACATATGATTTAACACAATAATTACATTTAAACTTACGCACCATTTTTCCCTTCTCATTCTGATAATTTCGAAGTGTTGCCAAACTTGGTCGTTGTCTCTTACCCTTGATCTTAGCTTTTCACCCACACTCTCATTTTGAGTTGTTGCATTATCATCAATAGGTAAGCTTGCGTCACTTGAAAAACTAATAGATTTACTTTGAGGAGGACTTGCCATTGTGTATAAGAAATGAAACAAAAGCAATGCATAGAATCAC